>JABCMI010000017.1:0-360000 GCA_026261945.1 Hirschfeldia incana | reverse complement strand
CTCACATCCTTCGTCCCCATTGCCTTCTCTGCAAACTTCCTTATCTCTTTGATCGCCTTTGGAGCCTTCTTCTTAAAGGTACTGTTTAACACACACACACAGCAAACCACAAAGTTACAACTCATTCAAAGCTAATTCCCTTTAAAATTAAACTGTGAAACCATCAAACAGCTTACAATTTGAACCGACATAACAAACGGATGCATAGACGCTTAATTTATGTCGGAAAACTTACCAGCTATGAAGGCGACGGTGAAGGTTGATGGTGTACTCTCTGGTCACCACCTCCTCTTTCCTTCCCTTCTTCTCCGACATTTTTAAAGACTTTTTCTCTGTTCCTGAGTATATCAAAACATAAACTCAGATAAGTTTATCTATATAGCCGATCAGCTCACTGTTTGTTCTTCACTACACATTATCTGATTGCCAACCAAATGAATACGAACACTAATCAACTGGCCTGTGTATAAAACGAAAAATTAAGTTAAAGACAGTGAGAGAAACATACCTTCGCTTCCCTAAGAACGCCGAGAGAGACGGTTGGGGCACGGAGGAGTGGTTGGCTTATATGCGGCGATCAGCAGGTAGAATGACTTACCCTAGTCGATTTAATGGGCTTTTTAACCTCTCACTTTTATAGCCCAATTAAGAATTTCTCAACTGAATTTTTCCACACACTAACGATAGCTAGGACACTAAATGAAGAATACAAATGTATAAACAACAAATGAATCAACCAGGGCGTTTGGTCTAGTGGTATGATTCTCGCTTTGGGTGCGAGAGGTCCCGAGTTCGATTCTCGGAACGCCCCTCTATTTTCTTCTAGAATGTAAACTTTTGCCATGAGCCATCAAGATAGAATATAAAAGCAAGTCTGACTGGTTTCTTCATTACTTTTCAAACATAGACATTTGCAGAAATCGCCAAACTTAATAAGAAAGAGAGAGAGCAACATACAAACTAGTTTAGTGTTTGTATTGTGAATACATTAGTCTTCTTAGTAACACGAACAACAAACACTTTTGGCATAAACACATCATTAACAAAGCCTCCTGCAAATAGTGATCCCATCACCAAGAGCAGCTTGCGAGATCTGCACACGCTGATCAGCTGAGAGTTTCTTGTTGAACTCAAGGGCTATTTTCTTGCCTTCTCTCCTCCACTCGGGCATGGACGAGTCAGGTTCAGCAACTGATCCTCCCCACAGAGTGTTGTCATACACTATGATCCCACCAACCTTGATCAGTCTCATAAGCCTCTCATGGTAGTTCCCGTAACTCACCTTGTCTGCATCCACAAATGCGAAATCATATCCACCCTCGTTCTCTTTCTGCCATCACAAACACACGAAGACCATCGTCAAGATAATGAACCAAACGTGAGTAACAAGAAAGATACACATTATGTAGAAAGAAGCTGATACATGGTTTAAAAGCTCGTCGAGGACAGGAAGAGCTTCAGACTCTCTGAAATCAATCTTGTGTTCGACACCAGCCTTCTTGATTACAGGCAACCCTATCTCATATGTGCTTCTGTTCACATCAATGGCTATAACCTGCAGATCTTGTGTAATACATAAGTAGCAGAGTGAAAAACTTGTGTGTTTTTCTTTGTCATGTTAACAATACCTTGCCATCTTCTGGTAATGTAAGAGCAGTGAGGAGAAGAGAGTATCCAGTGAAAACCCCAACTTCGATAGTCTTCCTTGCATTTACAAGATTCAGCAGCATCTCCATTAGCTGGCCAGCGTCCGGCGCAGTAGCCATCTTAGCCATAGGGTGGTTATGCGTAACGCTCCTAAGCTCCTTGAGAGCCTCTGGCTCGCGTGGGTACACACTCGTCTCCAGTATATACTAACAACATTTTTTTCAAAGAAAGTTATCAGATGACTAGTGGAAAGATAAAACATGAGAAAACGTGGCGATGAAACACACTTTATAGAGCTCTTCACTCTGGAGCAACCCCTTGGAAAAATCTGATGCCTTAGCTCCATCCTTAGCCATTGTAATCGCCGTTTCTTTTCCCCAAACACACTCAAGTAAGTACCTGGCCATGGAACAGTGGTGACATAGATTAGTAAACCATGCAATGATTTAAGACATTATGCAGAAGAAAGCACAAGACAAGAGTCTTGTTCATATAAACAAAAGTTAGATATGACATATGAGCATATATGCCTATCTGTAACGAGTTACTAAATCATTAGATTAGGCCAACCATTCAAGTTGACCAAAAAAATATTCTACAGTCAATCAAAGCAAACTCAGTTCGTAGACTAATCCAGAGGTTGGTCACAATCACATACTAACGAAAAAAACTTTAAAGAAAGAAGCAGACTAATACTGAAGAACGACCGAGACAGAGTGAGAGAGAAAATACCAGTGCTTTTTTTTAAGTCTCGGTTTCTGGTCTTCCACTATACAATGCAGGTTTGACTTTTATAGGAAATTGTGAAGGTACACCGAACAGTCGTCACAATCAGGTTTATTTATTTTTTATAAAGAGGAATATGCAAAGGAAAGGCATTCTCTATTATATATCTGTCAAGACTGGTAACTTGGTAACCATAATGAATTAGATATCTTACCAAACACAGTTTAAAAGTGCCCACCAGCTTTGTCCCACTAGAGCATGACTAGATGCACTGGGATAATCTTCCATTTATAAAGAGGAATCTACTGAGGAAAGGCATTGGTGTATTATCAGGAATGAGACATCTTAACCAAACGATAGCGATGAAGATATATACGACACACTAATGAAAATGACAAACCAACACATGTCGTCTATCGATATTATTAAGAGCTAGCATGAGTGATGATGCCTCAGCTTCAAAACTTGTGTGTATTTAATTATCCAGAGACAGAAAAAGAAATCAACTTTTGGCTCTAATGCGATAATAAACCGCTAGTTTATGGATTTAAAAAGGCTGTTTTTGCAGCGTTAAATGATTTTAAAAAGGCATGTTTTTGTTCATGGGGGGTTGCTTCGTTTCTTCAAGGGTAGTAGCCAGTGAAAGTGAAGCCTCTTCCAACGATCTCACCTGCACAGTACCAAGCGAAGCATTCAAGACCAAATAGTGCTGCGACTCCAGCATCTTCAACCTTCAAATCCGCCCTATTCTTCCACAGGCCTTTCACGTGATCCACTTCCTTCCAGAACAACTCAGTACGTTTAGGAACGCTACGATTCAAAGGAAAATAGAAAGTCAGCAACAGGAACAAAGGCCAAGTACAGTAGTTCCTGAACAAAAATACCTAGAAACAATGAAAAGACCTACACTAACACCAGTCTATAAGCACTGAAATGCTGGCATCTAAGGAAGAGGCGTGTATAGTTCCTAAACCATCCCTAGGTAACGAGCTAAGTTTATCTGCATCATTCAAGATCCCTACCTAAACCACACCAAACCACTGAGAGAAACAAAAACCAAACCCTAAGCATTATAACAATAGATAACGCTTCAAACTTTACCATAAGAATAAACAGCAAAACACAGAGTCTACCCTGCAAGAAAAGAAATCCAGCTACCACGCAATTCTATCATCTAACAAACACATCCAGGATCAGAAACCAACCTAGCAAGACGAGTGTAGAGAAGCTGCTTAGACAACTCATTACATTTCTCAACAGTGGCAGGCTCCTGGATATAGTGCTTGTTCTTCTCCAACAACTGTTTGTAGTAAGTCGTGCCGTGCTTCGACACAAACCTGGATGCTTCGCAGGCCTTGGATTTAAACTGTAGCAACTTTGACGCCATCTTTCAAAAGCTCTTCCCTAAGCCAGAAGAAAAAAAAAACAATTTGGGTTTACAAATCAACAGCAATGTATGTGGATAACAATTCATTAACACGAGTTTCATTATCAAATCAAAGGAACTAAAACAAACCCTAATCATCGATCAGAATAGTTTGACCTAAATTAATCAATGCCGACAAAAAGCAAACTTTAATCATCGAAAAGCTAAGATCATTCCCAAATAGCAAGACCTCGGGGAAGATTAAACCATCACTCGTAAGCACACACTCAATCAAATCACTCAGCAAAGTAAGCGACCTCGAAACCGCAGATCTATCAGTCCAGATTACCAAAAAGGGAAAAAAAGTGGAAACGAAAGGATGAAAATTTCGATCACCTTGCTGATTTCGAGGTGACGGAGATTGAACTGGCGGTGTCGCTGTTGCCGGAGAACACAAGAGCGGCTGGATCAATGGAGGCTTGTGTGAGTTTTGGGAGGTTTTTGTTAATCTCCTCCGATGATAAGAGGATTGGCAGACTACGGTATGGGCCTTTATGTTACGAGCGCACAGTGAAGTAAGCCCGATACAACTTAGGAACAGGGCCCATATTTTATTGATTATTTATTTTCACTAGCCTTCCTTTTTTATCTTAATTCTAATTTAGATATTATGTAATCTATAGTATTCCCTCTGTTTTAATTGTAGGTAGTTTTAAGAAAAATAGTTTGTTTCACAATATAAATAGTTTACATATTTCAATGTAACTTTTCATTTATTGGATATTGTATGACCAATGAAATAATGTTAGGTTTTTAATAATTGATTGAATTGATTGATTAAATAATTCTGTTTTAAAAAATAACAACTCCTAAATATTTGTGTTTTTAACCAAAATTACTTACAATTAAAAGCAAATGGAGTATTATTTAAAGAGTGATTTTACTTATTTGTTCTCTATAGTTTTAAGTATTTTTCTTATTCGCTATGCTTTAATAATTTTGAGAGATGAATCTTCAGTTTCGAAAACAAAAAACTTATATGATAGTTTATTTTTATAGTTTTTTTTTCATAATTATGAAATACATGTGTGTGATTATTAATATAATGAAATGAAATGTAATGTTATTCTTGTATTACTAACCAATCAAAATTTCTCTATCAATTTTTTATTAATAAATTTACTTTATCAAAATTATTATAAATTCAAATATATACAAAACTTATTTATCGCAAATGTATTTAAATGATATTATCGCACGATATCGCGAAACAATCTAGTTTATATGTAATACTTTAAATGAGGTAAAATCGACTCATTTGACTAGAAATTGATCTAAAATAGATAGATTCCTGACAAAAAAAACATACAAACTAAATTTATTGCGTTGATTTAAAATATTTTATATATTATTTAAAAACATATGTTAATATATAACTTAATTTGTTATAGTTAAATCCCATTAATTTTAATATATTTTACACTTGTAAAATTTTATTTCTATAATTGATTAGATTTTGTTCTAATACTAATGAGAGAAAATGCCACCTAATATTAATCCATCAGTATAGAACTACTATACATACTCTCTCAAAGTCTTCACCACAAATTATATATTCAAAAGCATAATTATACATCCTCTTTCCCTATTAATCTTCATTACTTTATCCATTTTCTCTTGTCCTATCAAGTACTTTCTTTTCTTGAAAAATTGTTTCTACTTTTTTGAATAATCTATGACGAGAAGAAGATACTTGGTAAGAACATATTCTTACATTTAACTTAGCAAACGAATGAGAAGAAATCTAACTACAAATTTTTGGTGCTAATTATGATTGTAGATGCTACAAGCCTACAACAATCGAGGAAAAGAGAATGGGAGATGTCCATGTTGGATTTGATGCTCTTGATATCAAGAGCATGGGATATGGTTTCAGGTTTGTTGCTTTTCAACAATTTTCTTTAAAAAATCAAAGACAATGGGGAGTTAAAGAATTCTACAAGATGCAACATAATCATTAGACATTGTCTAGTGAATATGTCGCATCTTGTAGAGTTCCTTAACTCCATATTGTCTTTGATTTTTTTAAGAAGCAACAAACCTGAAACCATATATATCCCATGCTTGATATCAAGAGCATCCCATGAAGTTAGTCTTCCCGGAAGATTTGCCCTGAGGATGGAACCATCTCGAAGTACTAGCTTCCTTAGGAGGTTGAAGTCATGTTGCCGCGGTTTGTCGCTATGACAAGAGTTTAAACAACATCTAGTTAGTTATCTGCAGCCTATTTTTACCAATATGTTGTTTTGTTAATGAATCTTATGATGGATTTACCTGACGTAAATGGCTCATCCACCAACCGCTCGAGCTGCTGCATGATATTCAGCTATCGGAGGCAAACTCTGCAATGGAGATTCACATTTTATCATGAAACAAGCTTTAAATGTTTAATGCTGTTGGTGTATAAATTTAACTAACGTACATACCAATCCGGCTGCATAAACTCGCCAAGGAAAAGTGTGTTGTGCAACAGAAGCAATGTGGATGGTGTGGGAGGCAGGATCAGAAATCGTCTGATGCCCTTATAACAGAATCTTTTTGCGCTGAATCAAATGCAACAAATTTTGGGGGAATCCCACCTGCTTCAAGGCTGCATAGAAACATAGCAGGTTTGGTTAAGAGTCTTGTGAAGAAGTAAAAAAAAAGAAAGCACGTGTGGTTTTGAGTGAGACTCATGAGAGTACCTTTGAAAACCTTGCTTGACGTCACTAGCTGTGACATTGGTGTAGAATGCATCCCATGTGCACCAACCAAACCAGTTCAACATATCAGGCATCTGAAAACCACCAAAACAGGGGAGATTTCACGGTATTCAGTTTCGAGTGTGATAACATCTGTGAAAATTTGATGTAAAGATGGGTCGTTTACTTACTTTCTTTTCTCTCGCGGAGTGAAAATGTCTGAAGATGTTGTTTAAAAACAGCCCTACATAATCATCATTGAAAGACATATTCTTCTTAAAAATATCTCGATACCAAATAAAATGAAAATACTCCACAAACTTTTACCAATTCAAATCTGACTTATTCAAAAACAACTAACATACTTCAAAGTCTCCTTCCGAGTGTGGCAAGAACACAACGTATGAGGCAGATTGATCTCTTTCCAAATCAGAACCACTGTTAGCTTCTACGATTAGAAATTGAGTCTCGAAAGGAATCTCTTCCCCGTGAGCCCCGCCATTCTCTGCGTCATCCACCATAGTTTGAATCGGAACACACATAATAAACCTCAAGTCTCTGCCCCCAAAATAAAAACATCAAAACCCTAATATGAAACACAAGAAAATAGTTAATTCATCAAAATGCGTAGCATTCATCAGCACAATGCTGACATTTAACAACAGATATAAAAAATGTGTACGAAACGGAGGAGAAGAAGAAGAGTACTTGAGTTTCCCCATGGGAAAGACACAGTGGCTTCTGGTTTGATACGGCACGCCGCGAAGAACACGGTGTCCTAACACCACCAAGTCGGAGTTGCTGACACTGAATCGAATACGTCAATAAAGAAATAAGTACATCTTCAAAAAAAGAATAAGTATAATTTATATCGAAACTTTCATGTTTTTGACACGATTGTTGTTTTCAGTTTAACTCCATCCTCACACAATGCATATTCATTGGAATTCATATTAAACTTACCCACTTTGAAAACGTCTGATAAAGTTAAAATATAAAATACTAAAATTAAACAAAACTAAAAGTTATTCTGGCACGCACATGCATGCAGTGAATGCAGTCACCTAGTTGGTACTTTCGTTAAATCCTTCGATTAACCCCTCTCCTTACCACTTGCAGTAGAGTTATCTTTTCAAGGTAAAACTATCATTTTACCGGTTTAATTGTTTCATGGACATCAGGCCATGCGCATTGGAAGTCCGTGAACCAAGTTCACACGTTTCCGAAACCAAAATATATTTAAAATGATCAAATTTCCACGTTATGTGGTGTCCCGCGATTGATCTGTTTTTTTTCTTGTTTTTAAGTTAAACAGTAAAAATTAAAAAAATTAAAAATAACGAACGCCAACACGCATCGCTAATATGCATGCTCTTAGTTTCGGATACATTATCAACGATGCCGCTGAATTTTTACCGTAGTTGAATCCAATCCATATCGGTAGACGTCGTTGTGGGGGATAAATTCTCATCGGTTGAACATGTGTTTCTTGATTAGAAAAATGAACTGACAATGATTATTTCTGTTTCTAGCCAATGCATGAAAAAGAGGAAGTGCAGCTTTGGTTTTATTCATTTACATGCTTCATCCAAACATAGCATACTGAACTATTCAATTATTGACTGCTAACGCACAAGCCAAATATTAAATTATTGTACCTAATTCATATAAAAGTAATGTTTATATACAAACGTTTTCCCTATTTTATGTTGGTCTGCTCTCGGACTGATATTATCATATATATTTCTATAATTGTAGCTCGATTATTCTTTTTTTTTTTTTTTTTTGTAGCTCGATTATTCATTATGTACCTAGCTCATTGTTCTTTGTTAAGTTTAATTATGTTGGTTTTCTTTTAACTTTTTTTTTTTTGAAAAAAGGTTTTCTTTTAACTTGCAAACTATGGAATGTTTTTTTAATTATATGTATATATTCATCTTAATTAAGGTTGTGATTTTGGATGAAACAAAAACAATAACAAAAGATGTGGCTTTGGTCAGTGCCTTAGTGGAGTTAGTAGAAATGAAAGGCAACAATTACTTACGGATGCATTCTATTTACTATTTAGTACTTATATGACACGAGATTTCCTTATTCACGTGTGATCATTGCAAGGGAGCATGTGATATTGTAATCGGTACTATCAGCAATTATGCCAATTAACAATTATGCGATAGTTGTTCCCTCTAGAGAACATACGTATTTCTTTGGAAGACACATTTTAGTAAAATGTAATATTTATAAAACTAATTTTGCTGTGTGGGAAGACGAGAGGATATGCTCTTTTGATCCAATCTAGACTAAAACCTCTTCAATCCATTATTCTTTCAACTGTTTTTACACCGATCGCTGACGAAATTTGGAAAACAAAAAAAGATCTGTATTGTTGGTGCATAATCAGTTGACAGAGGAGTGAGAGGAACATACTAGGTACTGGTTAATCTGTTTCATATATTTCTACTGGGTTATATGATATCAAAGATCTGCTTTCTACGCCAGTTTCTTTTTCTGTATTGCAATTCGTTTACTTTTCATCAGCTTTCCAATTTGAATACGATTTTTTTGCAGATCAAAACTTATTACAACACAGTATGGTTCATGAGAGTTGATGGAATATACTGACAACTCAGGTAAAAGGTGGTCACAATTACAAGAAATCAATGATCACGTTAACGTCCGGCTTATGTTTTCCAAGTTAGTTTGTAAAACATGTCTACGACAAGTATTAAAGCAGCGACTTTAGTCCCAATTTTTATATTTTCATATTGTGTGGATCACTACAGTAAGCATTTGTATAAACTATATATTATTTATGAAACTATTAAATTTTGTTGATCTCACTTCAGTATTCTTGTAAGTTTTAGCAAGATTTTATTGAGAAGATTGACGTTTGTTGGTAAGAAAAAAGAAAAGTAATTTGTATACTGATGTTCTGTTCTTTAAATAAAAAAAATTTTGCGTGCTCTTTGTTGATTTTATTGTGAAAATTATTTACATGATTTTTAAAAATATGTATGCTTTTTAACAAAAATATATTTTTGTGTATGCTTTTTAACAAAAATATATTTTTAAAAAAATATATACTTTTGACTGTTAAATCATATCTGATAAAAGGTTTTATACTTAAACAATCAAGTAAGTAACACTTATGTTTGAATATTAACAAAAACACATATATTTACAATACTCATATATTTTAAAAGCAATTTTAATTTTGTATTAACATTTTATATCAAAAATAAAATGTGTTTATGCAAAGCATAGGCAGTAATACTAGTTACTACTAATAAGTTACATATTGCTTACTTTCTAAATACAACGTAAGGATCGTCTATGGTGAACTTTAAGCGGTCAAAACACCCCCAAAATTGTATTTATTTTAATTTTATGATAATATAATCGTTTTTTTTCACTTTCTAAAACATTTCTAGTAAATTTAAGCAGTGTTTTTGCAAGGTAGAGTTTAAACTGACATACGCTGCATGTGGGTTTTTACTAGAAACTGACATTTCTAGTAAATTTAAGCAGTGATTTAACCCTAATAACCCTAATTTAGGATACTTGTTATTATACTAATTTATCTCAATGGGCATACAAATAAATATAGTTATAGTGTTTTCCTCCACTTGTTTCTAAGGAACTTTTTCAGCATTACGTTGTTTTTTTTTTTTGCTAAAGTGTAAATATCATTTCAGAAAATGAACTGTTCAGGTTTACAAGATGTGTTAACAACTTACAAAACCTCTAGACTTGATCCCACGGCAAAAAAAGGTAAAAAACATGGAATCAAAAGCAATCGAACTTGAAGCCGTTCTGCTTTGGAGCGAACAGGACAATAAGTAACGATACAATTCTTGACAAGTCGGATGATAGGTTGAACCGAGACAAACAACAATGAAGAGACTCGAAAAACCAGAACATGAGGCACACAATGCTAGCAGGAAGCTGATTCAAATGCCTGCTCGAACAAGTTGCTTTCACTCATAGCCGCAGAAACAAACCCGCTCAAGGACCGTCCTCATAGTCCGGGCTGGGATAATGAACTGAACTTAAGTTCCAGCAAACGACGAGACAACACACACCACGGGTGCTTAATAGCGCTCAACTAGCTCCACCGCACTCGCCCTCTAAGCCGGTAAGGAGAAAGGGGCAGCATCACCACCTCGTCCGGGCTGGGATAATGAACTGAACTTAAGTTCCAGCAAACGACGAGACAGCATTACGTTGTTTACGTTAATTTATCTCAACGCGGAGTACAATTTTCGGACTTGTCTATGGACCTATGCATTCATTTACTCAATTTATATCTGCAAAAGAAACAATGTGATATATCATAGATGCAAACGAAATAAAGATCGTAAAAATGGTTGCCGTGAGATGCACTTGTCATCATAGATCCTTAATCCTTAGTTTGTTCTTTTTCTTTCTTGTTCTTATTTACCAACTGTGATGGTTTTCGTTTTAAATTGGATATTCATAAATTCTAAAATACAGTTTTTGAAAAAACCCTCCACTAAATGAACAGACTGAAAGAAATGGGACTTGCATACTGCATGACTTTTATCATTTCAGTTGATTCATCTCAACATGTTTTGTACTCTTTGTTAGTTTTACTCTAAATCCCCCCTTTTGGTACCTTATTTCTAGAGACAAATTAAGTGGTCCCATCATGAGCAATTCCCTAATTTCATCATTATTTTAGCAAAAAAAAAAACATGTTTTGTACTCGGTCAGTACAAATAGCAATTAATCGACATATAATAATTGGTGCACGGGTTCCACAAACATAACATAATGTCAAACTTTAATTTTATTTTCATACCTACTCATTGAATTTTGAATTTTCCACAGTAACCACACTTTTTATAAGATAGTTCGGCTGGGGGAATGGAGAGGCACAATTTTGAGCAGGGGTGAGACGGACTAGATATCTGAAGTATTTTAGGATATCTGAATCCAAATCCGTCGGATCCGTGAAATTGCTATTCGGATTTGGATCCGGGGTTATAATATCCGGATTAAAATCTGAATACCCGCAGATATCCGGATTCAAGCGATTTTTTTTAAAAAAAATATTTTTTAAAAAAGTTAAATTAAAAATCAACTAATTAACTATTTATCTGATCTATTTAAAATTATTTTAAAAAAATAAAACTAAAAAATTATTGAAGTTTAATAAAACTAAATTTTTAGTTATTTTATATCTAGTATATGTAAATATAATTATATTTTAAATATATAAAAGATATGGATCCGGGTATCCATACCAAAAATTTCATTACCCGGATCTGTATCCGTGACCGATCTGTAGAATCATTATCCGGATCCGGATCCGGACTCCTCGTATATCTGTTTTTTTGGATTGGATCGGACTGGATCCCGGATCGGATCGGATCACGGATCCGGATAATAAGTCTCGGACCTAATTTTGAGCATTAACCATGTCGAACCCTTTTTGAATAAACGTGAGGTGTTTGAGTTTTTGGCTCAAATTCCTTCTAACCGAGTACCGAGACCATCGGTTGCTAATACCGAAATAAGATATAAAATTTCCGTGGGATTCAACTCATGCCACAATAGATCCAATATGGAATCGGTTTAAGTTTATTTTAATTGATATTTAAATAAAATAAGTTTATATTGTAATTTTTGCTCAAAAAAAAGTTTATATTGTAATTTATCGGATAATTACGAGTTACAACGTCCTTGTTGTATGAGGATAATTAATCCCCATCGCTTCAACATGGTTTCTCTATTAGAAAAATAATAATGACATTAGTATTCCTCTGTTCCTCTTTTAGTCAATTTATAAAAGACTCTAAGGCTATTCCTCTTTTAGTCAATTTATAAAAGACTCCAAGGAGAGGAAGTGTATTTGGATTTAGGGAAATTGCATCATGTATACACCACCTTCTCCCTAATTAGGCAAATATTCTAAATCCCCCATTTTGATACCTTAATTTCTAGAAACAAAGTTGTCCCATCAAGAACAATTCCTTAATTTCATCATTATTTTTGGGTTCTCAGCCAATTCACTCTTGAATTTATTCATTATGCTTACTTAATCTAGACACAGCATGACCTCGAACTTCAATGCTTTTGCAGTATCCATGTAGTACTGCTCACACTTCACAAGTCTATCCAATTATTGTACTATATTCATATAAATGTATAAACATTTTTTGAATAAAAACAACAATAATTGTACCAATGTTATTGCAAATTGGATGATGAGCATGGAATACTCGATTCACGTGTAATTATGGCTGGGAACACCTTAATATTGTAATTGCTAGTACATGCAAAATAACACGTTTTTGTTTGATATTAGTATATTACTCCCTCCGTTCGGATTTATATGTCGTTCTACTGAATTTTTCTTGTGCCAATATATACGACGTTCACAGAATTTTTTGTAAAAGATGACATAAAATGCCTTTCTCTACTCTTGTAAATAAGGGCATGTACATCAGTGAACCCTATGAGAAGGGTTCACAAATCATTTTTTTATTATTTTTTTTTCTATTTGAATTTTGGTTTTTTTTTAAAAAAAAAAAGAAAAAAAATCGGACCAATCGCGGGCCGTCACGCACCGTGAGGTCCGCGCTACAGTAGTGACCCGGGTTCATGGCAGTGAACCCCAAAGAGACAGGTTCATACATTTTACTTATTTTAATATATTTTTTTTTTCAAAAACTGTGTAAACCTTCCCATTTAACTCTTAATGGGGATGCTCTAATTATCGCTAGTGATAATAACGTAAAATTCGAATGAACATTAAACACTAACAAAGGTTAAAATAGGTAATATATCAAACTTCCTTAATTTATGTGCCAAGTCGTATAACGACTAATAAATCCGAACGGAGGAGTAATATTTAAGAGCGACCAACACCAACAAATATCATTTATATATCTGGATTCGTATTTTTTTGGGTGCACAACCGATTGATTTCATTAACTTAAACCAGAGCTGGTTGAGGGGATCTGATTTAGAGCAAAGTTTGTGAGAGTTTTCTTAGCTACAGAGTCTTCAAAACAGAAGAGGTAACTAACACGTACCAAAAGGCAAACGTACTTTTAGTAAATTTTGAAATTTATAAATTTGCGTTTGTGTGTTGAAAGAAGAAGCGGCAGTGGACGGGCCGTTTAATAAACACCCTACAAAGTTTTCTGCAATAATACAATGTTACTGCACGTAACTTTTGTGCATGCGAACAGGGGCAGGCCTAGAAATTTAATTAGACTGTGGCACATAAATATTCAACTATAATTGATAAAATAATTAACATAATAAGTTTATTAAATATATGAAATATAATATTAAAAATACCAATAAACTTAATATTTTATGACACTAAAACCATAAAACTTTATAAGAAACTAAAATTCTCTAAACCATAAAACTGAAATATTTAGGTATGAAAATTTACTCAGAGAATTTAAATTTTCTTACAAAAAAATAAAATTCTCTAAGTTGATTTTGATACCAAAGAACTTGAAGTAAATTCTCTAAATTAGTTTTTGATGCTGATACACAATTTATATATCCATTGTTACCTTAAAAAGATTATACATATTTGCAAACGATAAACAATGAAAAACAATACTATTAAAAAAATATTAAGGATGTTTTTTTAATAAGTAATATAGTTCTGTTTTTTCTGGTGTTTTCTAATAAGTAATATAGTTCTAATATATTAAGGATAAACAATGAAAAACAATACTACTAAAAATTATTGAGAATACTAAAAGTAGGGAACAAAATTCTCACACACGAGGAAACACCTTTAGAAATAAGCTAACGAAATCAGTTAAAAATATAATTTTTTTGAGCAAAATTGGAAAAAAATAGAATATAACGTGTTTTATCCGAGTAAAGGGAAGTAAGCTATCGAGTAGATGCTGAGCCAGTGTGTCAGTGATATAATACACGTCATGCTTTATTGGTTCCTGATGTTTAATTTATTTTCTCGTAAAATACATTACAAAATCATAACACAATATCACAGTTACAGAGTATGATTTTAGTTCATATTTTAACTAGTTGCGTGGCATATGTATATATTGATAATAAGAAATCCGTTTTATCAAAATGATGTCTCACCATTCTTGTATTTTCCCCTTTTCTCACAATTTTTAAAGTACTATATTTATTTAGCAGATAAATAGAGTGAAAGAGAACCTTTTATAGGCTTGTTTTAAGGATAAACAAAATATTCGTAAATATTGATCTGATCCATTATTTGTTTCAATCTGGATATTCGTAATTTTACGAATCAAATTAAATAATAAAACTTAATATCCGTCAAAAACAAAATAAATTACAAATACTTATATTTTTTTAAAAGGATATCCAATCTGTCATATACATACATATATATATATATATATATAATGTGCCTTGTATCATAGTTATGAAAGTAGAGTTTTCATCTGTATCAACCGAGTTTTTCCGAGATCCAAGTTTCCACACCTTAGTTACATTTTTTGAAGAATTATATAATTTTTATATTGCTATATAAGTTTTATAATAATTTTATTCACTAAATTAATTATTAATTTATAAATTCTTATATTTATTTTTAAAATCGAATTGGATATTTGGTAAAAAAAATTTTTTTTGATATTTTAACACTGGAGATATTTAAAAATAACAGATCAAATCAGATCGAATTTGATTATCCATGCAGCGCCAAACAGATCACGGATTATCTTTAAAATCTCAGATACCCATTCCGTGTTCATCTCTAAATTTGCCTATATAAGTTGAAGAGTGGAAGGGGTATCATCATTTCACTCTCTACAAACTTGGATAACCGCAAGATTCTCAGAAGAACTTTTTTTTTTTAAGAATATTTTCTTTCAATAAATTTAGCAAACCTCTTTTTTGACTAGCAACATTTTTTTTAATAAAACTTAACGAACGAATGAGAAGGAATTTTATACAAAACGTGGTGGTAGTTATGAAGTAGATACAATAATCATGGAAAAAAATATGGGAGAGGCAAATCATGAATTTGAAAGCAACTGCTTGGGATATGGTTTCAGGTATGTTATTTCTCAACAAAAACAAAACTCGTTTTTCATTAGAAGTCTAAATTGCTTTATTTATTAAGTATCTCGCTGTATTTGGGTAGGGTTTATGAAAATACTGAGAGTGAAAGACAGCAGGGAGTTGAGGAATTCTACAAGATGCAACACATTCACCAGACATTTGATTTTGTAAGAAAAAGTTATCTGTTATGTTTTATAAATAAGTGAATTTATCTTTTATTCATAAATGGTTTTTCGTTGCCTAGTAAATTTTAGTTGAGTAATCTAATTACTGTATGTAAATTTAATAGGTGAAGAAAATGAGGGAAGAGAATAGAAAAATGGAGAAGATGGAAATGAGCGTTTGGGAATGCTGTGAACTTCTCAACAGTGTCGTCGATGATAGTGATCCTGATTTAGACGAGCCACAGTTTCAAAACCTTCTCCATTCTGCCGAGGCTATCCGTAAAGATTACCCAAACGAGGATTGGCTTCATCTGACGGCACTGATTCATGGTAATTATAAGTTTAAATTATATCAGATTGTTATACACGTAAATGTGAACTATATGTACCAATATAGCGTGATAGTAGTTATTATTATATCTACTAAATCGTATATCCCTTTCTGTTTGTTAGACCTGGTGTAGTATGACAAATAAAACTTTTGGTTAAGCTAATTTTTTTGTTTGAGATCTTGGAAAAGTCCTCCTGCTACCGGAATTTTGGGGTTTTCCCGAGTGGGCTGTCGTTGGTTTGTATTGTTTCTGTGATTGAAATTCTTATTTTATAACTCTTGCTCATAGTTACGACTTCAGAAAATGACCAAACGGTAATATTGTAAAATTCATAGGCGATACATTTCCCGCTGGCTGCGCCTTCAAGGATGCAATCACCACAAGGTACAAAACTATATACAGTATTATTACAGTTTTGGATCAAACTATATACTATTAATTTTAAAATTAATTGTTTACTTATATTATCATAATTGTAAAAGTAATTCCCATAAGACATCCCATTGCAATGAGACAAACGAGATAATTTCATTTAAAATGCTAGATTAATTTTGGTAAAATGCACATAGTCCATAAAAGGAAAAATAATGTCTAGAAATCTTAATAATCGCCTTCAAATAAGCTGTTTAAGTATCCTCTGAAAGTTACATTTTTTCGCCTCTTCTTTAGAGATACCAGAACACTCAGAGCGTTTGCTAGCATCTTAACAACATGAAAAAATAATTGCAGTATTTCAATGACAGATCACAAAAACGCAAAGTACAACACAAACATGGAATCTACAATGAAGGTTGTGGACTGGACAATGTCTTCATGTCTTGGGGACATGGTGATTACATGTACATGGTAATAAATACTAAAAAATAATGTGCATATCTCCATTGGGTTTTCTTAGTTTTTTTTGCTAATTATTTTCTTATTTTTTTTGCTAATTATTTTCTTAGTTTTTCCTTAAATATATATCTAAATAAAGTTATTTGATTTTTGCTCAAATCAAATAGGTGGCCAAAGCGAATGGCACGACTTTGCCTACCGGTGCCTTATTATTCATTGTTCGCTACCACTCCTTCTATCGTAAGTGGTTTTTATTAATGGTCCACAAATTCATGACGCCTACACCCACCTGATGAACGACGAAGACCGAGAGAGTCTCAAGTGGCCTCAGATATTCAAGTAAGAAATTTTCACTAATTAATAATTTTACTGTGTGTCTGATAAAATACCTTCCAATGCAATTACTTCGTATTGCAGCAAATGTGATTTATACAGCAAAAGCAAAGTTCTTGTTGATATTGAACTAGTAAAGCCGTACTACATTTCCCTGATCAACAAGGTAAAAAAAGTCCCTTATGGAAAATAGTATTCAGAACCTATGTTCTATATAATATTAATTCATCTAGTACGTCTATCGTTCATCTTTTTTATATGTTAAGTACATGTGTTATATCCAAGTCTGATATTCATCATAACTCGTTGTTTTGTCTATCATGCAGTATTTTCCGTCGAAGCTAAAATGGTGAAATAGTATAACGAGATTCAGATAAATCTGATATATGGTGGGTTATGTGGGGATGGCTCAAGGTTTCGTGAAGTAATGTATCTTAGCTACTATTTTTGAAAATATTTTGTAATGATGACCCAGATCACAATTTTATTGCAACATCATAATAAATTTTTTTGTTGCAAATGATGTTGTTAATTTGCAATATGTTTTTTTTACATTTGAACATATGTTCGTAAATTTGTGAGAACTATTCAAAGATAATGAGTTGGCTTTGTTTTGCCTTTAAAACATGTGACAAGTATGTAACAATTACAAGAACTTTTATGACATGTGTGACAATTATATATTTTGGATTTTGAAACTCTTAATCAGAACCGTGGTTAGTTAGTTTTAGAGTGAATTGGGTGAAAACACATAGAAAACACGTATATTAGCAAAATACCCATAACAGTAGAACTTACCGAAAAACTGTAGATGCCAGACAAACAAAATTACATTTATAACCCCAACTATCTATTTATGTAGGCGTACAGGTGAGAGAATGTTCGATAAAGATTTTTTTAATTTTCGTACTGAACTAGGTGGACCACATTAAATAGTTTGTAAAATTACTTTTTTTGTCATTGTAAAATTACTCAATATTATCCAATTTTAATAATTTGATATCAAGTGGAATAAGTTTTCAACCTCCATCGCGTATTTTCTATAATATCACAGCAAAAACCGAATGAAGTTCCGTGCCGGCGTTTATGAAGAAGAAAAGTGTTAGTCTTTCTATTGCATGATTCACAGAATTTTAGAACCTTTTTGTTATGTAATTTAAATAATTCCATTTTAAATTAGTCTCTGCATTATCTCTACATAAGCCCTTTGTCAAAAAAAATAAATAAAATAAATTATCTCTACATGTGAATCTAAACGGTGTACAACAGTTTCGTGCTCAAACTTTTTAATTCTTCTCAAATTTACACATTATCTTAATTTACACAGTGTTTGTTTGTGAAGATAGCAATAAAACTTTCAGTGGTTACAGCTAACATTACAAATGTACGTACAATATTATAGTTGGCTGGGTTGATAAAGTTATGAATCGGATAATAGCTTTGTTAGCTGGAAATATTATTATTGTATAACTATATAAATAAACATGATTGTTAAACCTAAACAAAAGTTCGAGTTAACATGTTGGTTAGCGTGGTTTTACTTTGACTTATACGACTATTTTTTGTATTAACTGGTATTTTATTTTAATTACCGGTTATTTAGAAAATTAACGGTCAATTTATAAATAGAGTACAATTTAAAACTTAGCCGTTGACCTATTCAATTAGCTGATATTCTTCTATTTGAAAAATTATTTCTATTACATAAGTTATTACGGATATACTCATCTCATGCAGACCCTTGAGGCCTTGATATGTTTGTTGGTCGTTAATTTCAATTTTATTAATAAGTCGAACGGTTATTATAGGTACTAGAAATTTAAAGTCCAAGCAAGGCTCAACACGTGGCAGCTAATGCTTCTCTCAGCTTCATGCATCCACCGCTGGTACACCTACTGATACCACCGCCTTGAGCACCGATCACTGCTACGATTTCCGGCAACGTCAACCCTAATAAAAAATCAGCAGCCTGTTCTAGTACCGATTTGTTAAAACTCCCCCTCTTTAGCTGATCATCTTTGAAGTGGACATCAAAAATAAACAAACGACAAACTTACATCAATTTTGCAACAGACGCTGAACTAAATCAAGGAAGTTTATCAGCAGCTCAAATCTCAATTCGATAGAGACAACTTCTTACGGGCTTTTCTTAAGCCAATCATAGAAGTAATAATTAATAAATTTCTCGAAGAGAAAGAATTGAGCAGTCAAAAGAATGTATTAAGGCAATCGGTGACAAGAAAAAGAAATTCAAAATCAAAGTAAAGGGAAGAACGGAGAGAGGAGATGAAAAATGATTGAAAACTTAAAACGAGAAACAACAATCTGAAAGTGTTGGAAGAAAAAAGAAAAAAAAAAAAGAGAAAGAAATAGAGGAGAGAGACAAATTTAGTAATAGGGGTAATATGGTATTAAAAATTATCGAACAGTGCCTAACAGTACCATTTGGTATTTAGCTAATTATAAGGTTTTGTCTTGGTAGAGAGTGCAAATACTCTTAAGATTTGGTTCATGAGTTCACAAATACGTATTATATAAATTAATTAGTTTAGGCTTGCTATACTATTAACTTTTCTTTTATAAACCTAAGTATGATCTGAGATTGATAAATGTTTTTTGGTCTAGTTTATATCCATTTGATTCCAATATATATTTTCATAATGATTAGGTTTGTGCATATCCAATACAAATATATTACCCAAACTAGTAACAACCTTGGCACAAAAGGAATTAATAACAACCATCTTGATATTTCAGTTGTCTAACAATTCAGAATCTTCTTTAGATAAGTACAAATTTGAATCAAATATACTCACGATCACTTTTTTTTTGAATTTAATCACGATTAGTTAGATCTACCTTGTACATCTATATATATGACATTCTGCTTTCTCTGTATTTATTCCAAACTTTCTATGGAGTACAAACTAATACATAGCCCAAATCTCTATCTATAATTATAAGCCACACACTTACACACATATGTTTTCTATATTTACTATAGCATTTTCAGTTTCACTGGACGAGTATAAGGATCAGGCGTGTGTTTGTTGGCATATGTTCTCAGATCAAGATAAGACATAAACCTGTGTTTTAGATTTTACTTGAGTCAGATTATTTCAGTTAATTTGATGTATGTTTAGCAGTCAAAAAGTCTCTTTCGACTCTAAATGCATTTTGTAGATATTTTGTAGCATGGAGACGATGAAAACTATAAACATGAGGCTTCTACAAGGAGCAACATTTTCTTATTTCAAGTGGCGTCAAACCAATTATTTCGCTCCACTACTACCTAAACATATATTGGACGTAAACATACTCGTAGGTAGTGTCACTAGGTGATTTATTTGGTGACTGGAGGCACATACCATTACCATAAGAATCTTAAATTTAGGAGATAGCAATTTGAGAGTTTACTGTGATTACGATAATATTTCTGTTTTCACATCTCTATCTTTTCCGAGTAATGAAGACGTTAGTTGTGTATTAATAATTTTGGTAAATACACAAATGTTAGAAGAAAGACAACACTGATACGATCCTAGTGTTCTATATACATATTTGTACATGTCTTGATTCTTAAAAGACATTGTCGTGGGCAAATGGATCCAATAATGGGAGTGTTAGAGCTCAACCACGCTAACAAAAGTTCATAGATAATCGATTAGAAGCAAATGATGGAATGACAACTGACAAGACTCAATAAAGGATGATAAAAGGGAATCACATGTGATACCAAGATTGCAAGAGATCAAGAAGGTTAGCGTAATTGTTTTGATGTAATAGGCCCAACTTTAGAAGCACACGCTTATTCTTTTTTTTTATGCACGCACTTGTATTATAAAAACTATGAGCTATATTTTGCTTTAGTTTTGAAACCCTTAAAATTTTTAAGTTCATATGGTCCACGTGCACATCCGTATATGGAGACCCAAATCAAAAAGCCAAAATTAGTGGTTCTTCCACATTAAATCTAGCTAGTAATCCCATCTAATCTAAGAGCACCCGCAACGCGGATTCGTCGCCACCGGATCGCGCACTTCCCCAAAAAAAAACATTAAAATAATGAAAAGGCAAGACTCCGGCTCGTCCCGCTTCCTCTGCGTGATCCTGTTCGCTGACTGTAGCGCGGGCCCCACGACACGTGGTGGCCCGCGATTGGTCTTCTTTTTTTTTTTTTTTTTTTTAAAAAAGCAAACAGAAAAAATAAAAAAATAATAATAAAAAATTCTGCACGACCCGCATCACCGTTGCGCATGGTCTAAGATGCGCAAATATATATGGGGAGTTATTGCGTCTCCACATTTATTAGATTTTTGGATTGAGTTTTCTGATATAAATCTTCTTCTTTTTTTTGAAAAAATTAAAATGGTCACCAATCGGAGTGATAACCTAAACACTATAGTTAGAAACTAAGGAATGGTTTCATTCAGATTATCGTGATAATGGATCACAATTAGCAAGAATTAGTTAATTAAAGGATTAAGTGGATTTTCTATATTAGTTCTAGGTTTCCGATTGTGAAA
Source organism: Hirschfeldia incana (assembly GCA_026261945.1). Classification (NCBI taxonomy): domain Eukaryota; kingdom Viridiplantae; phylum Streptophyta; class Magnoliopsida; order Brassicales; family Brassicaceae; genus Hirschfeldia; species Hirschfeldia incana. The sequence continues at coordinate 338,274 of JABCMI010000017.1, read as the reverse complement.
CCATCCGATCTTTGTAAATTTGGTAAATAGAATTGAGACATATCATCATATATCATTCAAAGATCAGTATAAGAGATACGTGTGTATAAATATGATATACATAAATAATATCATGTGTATAAATATGATTCAACATTTATTAATTTTCATCAACGTTTCTAAAAAGCGAAAACATTATATTACTAGATGGTAGCCCGCACACTTGTGCGGAATAATATATATTCAACTAATTCAAATTTTAACAATTTAAAAAAAAAATCTAAATTATTTAATGAGTTTCAAATATTAAATTAATCAAAAAATATACTTTTTGTTATTACATATGTAAAATATATCATCATAATAATCTAATAAAGTTTTATTATTACTTTAAATTAACATAAAAGATAAATCTACAAAATAAACCATTATCAATTATCAGTGAAATTTGTGAAATCAAACTCTTCTACATCTGTCTTAATTGCATTTTGTATGAATTTTTCCTCTTCATCTGAATTTATAGTGACACTATCTTAACAAAAGAAATAACATTTAAAAACATACTTCTATTTAAGTAAAAATGTATAAATTAAAATTAATAAATTATATCTGTCTTGTAGAAGCTGATTTTTTTTAGTTTTTAATGGCAAGAGATTGTATTTTTTACTTCATCATCCCTAAATTCAAATTCACAAAAACAATGTATTATGCATAATATAGATTCCAAACATCAAACATCTTGATTTTGATGTGAATGAATCAAATTATTTAGCTATTTTTGGGGAAAATGTGCCATTTTCCCACGAGAAGTATCGCATCCTCCCAGATGTCTCCCAAACTATGACCTCATCCTATATGTCCACGGGATAAAAGTTCGAAATCTATTTCCCCATAGAACTTTAGAAAACCTCTTATATCTCCCCGACATATAAGTTAAAGATCCTTAACCCCATAAAATCAAATTTATCTGGTTAAACCTATAAACCAAACCTATTTTAGTTAATTAAACCCGATTAAAATCTGATTTAGATCCGATTGCAGTAATTAAACAAGAAAAGAAAGATAAAGACCCGATTTCGATCTGGTTTAATTACTGTAATTGGATCGAAATCAGGTTTTAATCGGGTTTAATTAACTAAAATGGTTTTGGTTTATAGGTTTAACCAGATAAATTTGATTTATTGAGTTAAGGATCTTTAACTTATATGTCGGGGAGATATAAGAGGTTTTCTAAAGTTTCATGGGGAAATAGATTTCGAACTTTTATCCCGTGGACATATAGGATGAGGTCATAGTTTGGGAGACATCTGAGAGGATGCAATACTTCTCGTGGGGAAATATCACATTTATTTTTGATTGGTAAGATAATTTGGTGGCATAAAAGTGAAGTAAGCTTTATTCTTAGAGTAAAAAATATTAAACGATTTAATATTTTAAAAGTAAACATCTTAATAATAATTATCTTTGAATATAATTAAAATACTTTTTAAATAATCACTAAAATATCTAAAAAATACAATTCAAAAAGTTATTTAATAAATTTAATGACTCAGTCTAAATAATGAAATATGACAAATAAGCATTCAAAAATAGCAAAACATGATAAATAAGTAAAATATCTTAAAATCATGAAAAATATGACAAGTAAGTAAAACTAAAATTATCACATAAAATTATTCAAAAATACGAAAAAATAAAAAAATTAGCAATTAAAGTTACTAAAAACATGACAAATATAAAAATAACCTATGAAAATATGACAAATAATCAAAACTAAAATTATTTAAAACATAATAATAAGTAAATTACCTAAAACTATGGAAAACATGATAAATAAGCAAAATTACCTAAAATTATGGAGAATGTGACACATAAGTCAAATCACTTCTCAAATAATAGTATATATATATAATAAATAAATAAAAAAATTAGCAATTAAAGTTACTAAAAACATGACAAATATATAAATAACCTATGAAAATATGACAAATAATCAAAACTAAAATTATTTAAAACATAATAATAAGTAAATTACCTAAAACTATGGAAAACATGATAAATAAGCAAAATTACCTAAAATTATGGAGAATGTGACACATAAGTCAAATCACTTCTCAAATAATAGTATAGATAGATATAGATAGATTTAAGGAAAAGAATAATGCGATCTTCTATAATTAATTCTCCCATTTAATTTCTAAAATATCGCTCTGCCTATATAGTAAAATACGATGGCTTTTCAATTTTTCATCCTCCATCTTGCACACATTTACAGACTGCGACAAAAACTTACTGTTTTACCTTTCTGAAATTATAATTGTTTGAGATGTCTACAGTGAAGACGATTGTTGAGAAGAGTACCGAAGCTGATGTGGTAGTGAATCCCAACTGTGGGAAAAGAGCTTATGTTACTTTCCTTGCCGGAAACAAAGATTACTGGATGGGTGTAGTTGGTTTAGCCAAAGGACTTCGTAAAGTGAATTCTGTCTATCCTCTTGTGGTGGCCATTCTCCCAGATGTGCCTGAGGAACACCGTCAAATACTGGTGGCTCAAGGATGCATCCTCGTGAGATTGAACCTGTCATTCCACCGGAAAACAAAGCTGGTTATTCCATGCCCTACTTTGTTCTCAACTATTCCAAACTTCGTATTTGGGAGGTAAAAATCTTACTCAATATTGAGATCATATACCACACGTCTTGTCTCATTTTATATGGCCAACTCATTTTTACTGTATAATAAATGCAGTTTGTGGAGTATGAGAAGGTGATATATCTAGATGGAGACATACAAGTGTTTGGTAATATCGATCATCTTTTTGATTCTCCTCCGGGATACTTGAATGCTGTTAAAGATTGCTTCTGCGAGATATCATGGTGCAAAACTCCACAATACCAGATCGGCTACTGCCAGCAGTCACCTGAAAAAGTGACATGGCCTGTGGAAAGCCTTGGTTCTCCTCCTCCAATATATTTCAACGCTGGTATGTTAATGTTTGAACCAAATCTCGTCACTTATGAAGATCTTCTCCGTGTTGTTCAAGTCACTACTCCAACTTATTTTGCCGAACAGGTACGTGTGTTGTTTTTCTTTTCATCATTTGGTATGAGTTTATTTTATCTATAATTATTCAAATATTATTCTTTATTTTGTAGGATTTTCTGAACGTGTACTTTAGAGACACTTACAAGCCAATCCCTTCAACCTACAACCTTGTATTAGCTATGCTCTGGCGTCATCCTGAAGATGTTGAACTTGGCCAGATTAGTGTCGTTCACTACTGTGCAAATGTAAGTTATTTTGTTTTTTTCATTAATTATTTTTTTCGTGACATAATATACGGATTCGTTTTACTAATTTATATATTTCTAAACAATTTTATAGGGTTCCAAACCTTGGAAATATGATGAAACTGAAGAACACATGGATCGTGAAGACATAAAAATGTTGGTGAAAAAGTGGTTGGAGATTTATGAAGATTCGAGCTTGGACTACAAAAACTTTGTGGAAACTGAGTCTAAGATAAATCCGAATCCAATCACTGCAGCCTTAGCTTCTAATGAAACTGGTGTTGATGCCCTTACCAACCTTGCCCCCTCTGCTGCATAAGAAATTTGTTATTTTGCAACTTTTCTGTTTTTTCTTTTCTTGTTTTGCGTTTGTTTTACTGAAAGGTTTAGCTATAAGCAAGTAAGCAACCTTGTTTGAATTTGATGTTCTTGAGATTTGAGTGTTTAGTCTCGTGTTTTTGACTATTGTGTCAATGATGACCCTTCTTTCTTGCTTTTGTGTTTTTTTCGTTACTCTTCTTTTTATGAGTAATGGATAATAAGATAATTGATTTGGCTTTATTTTTTTGGGGTTTTTACAACTTATGACTCAAAACTTGATCCTAACCACAAAACCAAACCCCAACTTGAATCAAATAGAAAACTAACCTCAAGGCCATGTAAAATTACAGCTAGCCCCTTGTGACCAAACAAAAAAATCGCTACCATTTTTACGAATATAGCCATATTAAGTCATCTGGATCGTCTGAGATTCTGGAAGTCGTCCAGACGACTTCCATAGAAGTCGTCTGAAGTTGTTGATCTTAAAAATAATTTAAAAAAAAATTAAAAAATATTTTGAGTAGCGAAAAATTAAAATCATGTAACTATAAACATTTGTAAGTGATGTAAATTAAAAAATAATAACTTTGAATAGTTTTTAACATAGATGAGTGAAAGTGGTTAATCATGATATTCTTTGGTTTTAGGGTTTGAGAACATCTGTAGTAGTATTGTATGTTTTGTTAGGGTTAGATTTTGAAAAGCTTGAATGATTTTTTAAAAATGTAAATTTTTACCTATTCGTGCTTGTTTCAGTGTATAGTAAACACTTTTTAAGTTTAATTTGATTTTTTTGAAGTGTGTAGTTAGTTAAATTAGTTTAAAGATTGTGTTTAGGGTCTAGACGACTTAAAATTAAGTCGTCTGTTGAATTGTTAAAATTGGATGACTTTAGATGACTTTAGACAACTTTCCTTTTCCGCTTAAATATTTTAAACCAGACGACTTCCTAGACGACTTACTTGTAAGTCGTCTAGGAAGTCTTATATTTTAGTTTCCCGCTAAAAGTATTTTAGTTTCCCGCTAAATATATTAAAGTCTTCTGGACGACTTACAATTAAGTCGTCCAAAGTCGTCTGAACAGAAAATATTTAACCTAATTGAATTTTGTGTCTCCATATATAAATAAAATTTTACACATTCTCTCTCATCCTCTCAAATGGCTGCAACAAAAATGTAGTGTTCATCATTCTTAAACTCTCTAACCTCTCTCTAATATTTTTGAACTTATAAACACCAAGCTATATCAATTTATTGTTTTTGTCTCATATTTTTTCTCACTAATTTATCTTGTTTTTGCAGGTGTTTCATAACATATTTTTCATATTTTACTTATTGAAAAGTAAATCTATTAATTTTAGAAATGTATTTTTGTGTGTTTATAAAGATAGATTTATCTAATCTTTCACTTATTTTCTCTGTTCTAAGCCATATGAACGTTTATGGATATGCAGGTTTTTCAGATCTAGATTTGGATTTGCAGGTTTTTCAGATCTGGATTTGGATTTGCAGGTTCTTCAGATCTAGATTTGGAAGACTTTTGGGACGACTTACCTGGAAGTCGTCTGAACGACTTACCTTGAAGTCGTATGGACTTCTTGGAAGTCGTCTGGACTTCCTGGAAGTCGTCTGGACTTCCTGGAAGCCGTCTGACGAAGTATTCTCTCATGTTTCTCATTTCAATAACAAATCTGAGTATTTTGGTAAGTTTTTGTGTCTGATTTTTCTTTATTTGGTCATCTCATGTTGTATAAAGTTCTTATATTTTTTTTCTAAACTAAAACTCTCCAAACCCACTCTAATCTCCTTGACTTCAATACACCAAATTTTAGATGATTTTTTCAGTTTTGTTTCATGTCTTTCTCACTAATTTATTTTTATTTTTTTGCAGATTTTTTATCACATGGTTCTCACATTCCTCTCATTTAAAGGTAAATCTATTAATTTTAGATATGTATTTTTGTGTGTTCTATAAATGTAGATTTGTCTAATCTTCCACTAATTTTATCTATTTTAAGTCATTTTAACGTTTTTGGATATGCATATTTTTCAGATCTGGATTTGAAGAATTCTGGGACGACTTACCTGGAAGTCGTCTAGAAGACTTACCTGGAAGTCGTCTAGAAGACTTACCTGGAAGTCGTCTAGATGACTTACCTGGAAGTCGTCTAGACGACTTACCTAGAAGTCGTCTGGACTTCCTGGAAGTCGTCTGGGCTTCCTGAAAGTCTTCTAGGCTTTTTAGAAGTCGTCTGGACTTTCTGGAAGTCGTCTGACAGAGTCTTCTCTCATGTCTCTCCTTTTTATAACAGATCTGAGCATTTTGGTAAGTTTTTATGTCTGATTTTTTTTATTTGGTCAACTAATGTTGTATAAAGTTCTAATATTTTTCCCAAACTAAAACTCTCCAAACCCACTCTAATTTTTTTTAACTTCAATACACCAAATTTTAGATGAATTTGTTCAGTTTTTTCTCATGTCTTTCTCACTAATTTAACATTTTTTGTAGATTTTTTATCACATGGTTCTTATTTTCCACTCATTTAAAGGTATATCTATTAATTTTAAACATGTATTTCTGTGTGTTTTATAAAGGTAGATTTGTCTAATCTTCCCCTCATTTTCTCTATTTTAAGCCATTTAAACGTTTTTGGATATGCAGGTTTTCCAGATCTGGATTTGGAAGAGTTTTGGGACGACTTACTTGGAAGTCGTATAGACGACTTACTTAGAAGTCTTCTGGACTTCTTGGAAGTCGTCTGTACTTCTTGGAAGTCGTCTGGACTTTCTGAAAGTCGTCTGGGCATTTTGGAAGTCTTCTGACTAAGTCTTCTTTCATATAAAGTGGAGTCCAAGCTTGTTTACTCATTTAGTTGTAATATTTTTGTATAATCAGTAAAATTGTTTCCCAAGATGTAATATATGTGCTAAAAATCAAAGAAATTAATTATTTCAATAGTTTTTATCTTATCTTTAGATTTCCTAAATACAGCAATAAAGTCTAAATATATTCTTCTCATCTTAATAAAGAATGCTGATAGTCTTATATTGATACAATATTTGAAGAAGCATTTTAACATTTCTTTTAACTCATAAAAACTAATACTTAAGAGATGGAACCAAACAATAGTAACTAGTCAAAGCATATCACATTTTTTACAAGTTTGTATTGAAAATATAAGTTTTACAAATCTTGAAGTTTGTGTTGATCAACCACAAAATTCTAACATCCATCTAGCCAGAGCCGGCCTTTAACATAAGCGAGTGAAGCACATGCTTCCAGCCGCCAAATATTATGTAGTAATTCGGCCACATTTTTTTGTCAAAACTCCCTTTAGCATACATGGTAAATGTACTCATATTAACGTGAGGTGGTTACGAGTTCGAACCTACTCAGCCACATAATATTTTTTTGGCTTCTAGCCTTCCATATTTATAGGACCGGCTCTGATCTTGCAACAAACATTCTTCATACAATGCATGTAACTTACATCTCATCTGCAAAAAGAAAAAAAAATACATATTAGCAAACATTGAACATGTATGACATTTCTCAGACGACTTCCCTGGAAGTCTTCTACATTAGCTAGAAACTTTAATTAACATGAATGTTGGCAACTTCATAATTATCATAAATAAAGTTAAAATTTTCATCCAGTAGCCCTAATATAGTCTAATATACATGAATTAATAATAAAATGTTAAAAAGTCTTTATGATTTTAGAGAAAATATAAGTTTATTAAACATTCGGTCAGACGACATCTACGGAAGTCTTCTGGACGACGTCCAGAGAGGTCGTCATTTAGGTCATTTTTGTTATTAAATTTTTGCAAAGACGACTTACATGGAAGTCGTCCGTCCAGATGACTTCCCAGGAAGTCGTCCTTTGTTAAAAATAATGGAAGTCGTCCGTCCAGACGACCTTTGACGACTTCCACGGAAGTCGTGTAGGACAAAGAGGTTAGTTTTGCGTTTGACCAAAATGTGTCAGAAATTTGACTTTTCCCAGACGACTTCCACGAGAGTCGTCTACGAAAAAAGTAAAAAATCAATATTTTATTATAACCAGACGACTTCCACGGGAGTCGTCTCAGGTTAGTTTTGGAGTTTGAAAATTAAAACAAAAATTTTTTTTTTTCAGACGACTTCTGTGGAAGACTTTCTTTGCTTAAACTTGGGAGATAACTTTAAACTTGGGTGATAACTTTCTTTGCTCTCAGAAGTCTTCTCCAAGCACCCAGAAGCTCAAAAGAAAGTTACCCAACGAGAATCGTGAGCTTCAATGGCTCAATGAACCATACAAATTTTAGAATCAAAATCTATGGTTTTTAAGGTTGAATATGGAGAGAAAATAAGAGATAAGTTGGTTTTAGTTGATAGAAATGAAGAAAGAGGTAGTGTTTAATCGATTTATGAGCATTAAGAGCTTCAAAGTGGTTGTTCATGGTGGTTGGTGTATTGATGGCAATGACAATCTTGTAAATAAGTGAAGAAGATGAGGTTGTGAAAGTAAAAGTGTATTTTTCAAAAAAAAAAAAAATATCAATGGTATTTTCGTGAATATTGTGAACTTCTGGGGTGAATAGGTCAAACACAATTTCCAAAAAAAATCATAGGTTAGATTTATATTTGACTTTAAGTTTTGAGTCAAGTGTGCAAAACTCCCTACTTTTTTCTCCATTTGATCATTTTCGTTTAGTCAGTTTTCCTTCAGTATAGGCATGCTTGAGACCTTTATAGTTGCAAAAACCATGAATGTACCTTTTCTTTGTTTATTTAACTTTTTTTTTAAACTTTTTTTTAATGAAACGATTAGCTGTGATGTAACAACTTTGATGTTTTGTACATTAGAGTGTTTTGGTTTGTGGTTTAACTATTATATTAATGCCTATCAAGACCACTCTTGGTTTTGCGTTTCCCTCAGTACCCTTATTTTTATTAGCAATGGATTTACTTACAAAAAAATATTGATTTTGCTTTTACTTCTCCATTATACTTGCAAAAAGACAATGGAATTGGGGTATTAACTTTCTAATTTGTATAAATGACCAGCCTATTCACCAGTCATACGCCTTTAATACGTCACCTCTTTTGTCAAAAAAAATTAATGAATCATGTCAAAAAAGTTATATGCATCAATGAAAATTGATACCAAAACTCGAAAGAACATAGAAAGTTAAAGAGTTTTGTATGCAATATATAAACACATGAGTTTTGGTTAAAGATTTGTAAAGATTGTCAATTAATTTATAGAAGATTAATAGAAGTAGCATGGAGAAGTTGAAAACTACAAACATGAGGCATCTACGAGGTGCAACATTTTCTTATGCCAAGTGAAAGCGTCAAACCGTAAAACAGAATTATTTTTCTCATCAACTACTACCTAAACATATATAGGACAGGACCATCATCATACTCTTAGATTCAGGGTCACTTGGTGATCTCTTTGGTGACTGGAGGCACATCGACTGGGCCGTTGCAGTTGCCATCATCTAGAAGGGCCGACATGGGCTTCTCTTTATCATCAGACACATCTTTGGGGCTCAAGAAACTCGGCTGGTTCGTTGAAGACAGCAACCTCGCCCACATCCTGTCAGTGATCACTACATTGTTCTGTTTCTCCGTTATTCTCTGCAACATCACAACCATTCCAAATAACGACGATGACAATATGAAAAAGATGCTACCGGATGATAAGTTTAACCATTGGATCCATCAAGATTTTGTAAAAAGGTTTTGTAACTTACGTAGAAGGGAATGTAGGTTTGTCTTCCGTTCACTAGACCACTGACGTAGCCAGTGTATCCAGCCATTGCACCATGCACTGCGCTCTGAGCAAGAAGCGTACAATAAACATTGTCTGAAGCATTGCTAGGAACAGCACGGATCATGTATGTTGGATCTGAAATCAAAGAAAAAAATGAGATTAAAGCGCAAAGGAACTCAATAGTGGAGAAAGTGAAAGTGATGTGAAACGTACCAATGTACTTGAGGTTCATCACCATCTTCTTCTGATTAAAATGATCCTACAAACCAAGTAACAAAAACCAAATGTTAACACTTGGTTTGGTTTAATCTGATCCTACTTCTGTGTAATTTGTGGCTTTACCTTGATGCTCTGTGAAAGCCAAAGACCAACATCGTTAAGAAGTTTGTTACCAGAAGCATCTTTGAGAGTCATAGACTCCATGCTCTTCGACATAAGATCTTGTCCTGCACCTTCTGCAATCACAAGCACCATGTGACCGCTCTCCTTGAGCCGTTTCTCTATGTACTCAAACAGTCCACCTTCTCCTTCCAGGTAAAATGGTGACTCAGGAATCAAACAGCAGTCCACATCTCTGCTCGCTAGAGTAGCGTACATCGCTATGAACCCTGTTAAAAAAAACAGTGCACGCACTTGTCAGATACTCTAACAAGAGAGCTTGATCAGGCGAGAAAATAAAGAAGTAGAGTATGTTACATACCACTGTAGCGACCCATAAGCTTGACAACACCGATACCATTCTCTATACTCTCAGCTTCCACATGTGCTGCGTTGATAGCTCGTTGAGCCTCTTCTACAGCTGTGTCAAACCCAAAAGATTTGTCTATCACCTGCACCAAAAAGAGACTTTTAGTTCCTATATAAAGGTGAAATGAGGTAAGAGAAGGATACACCATACAGGTATGTCATTATCGATTGTCTTCGGGATTCCAACAACTGCAACTTTCAAGCCACGTCTTCTAACTTCCTACATGGTTACCAATCACACAAGATCGGTCAATTCGGAAACCGTACAAACTTGCAAAGGTTAAAAATGAGATTTACCTCAAATATAACCGATGCTCCGCGCTGTGTTCCATCTCCACCTATAATGTAAACCTGGACGATGACAAAACAAACCACATCAAGAACTGAGTTTTTTCACATACCTCTTGGATGTAAAGTGGCAGTTAATATCCAAACCTGATTGATTCCTCGGTCTTGAATGCTGTCAACTATCTTTGTGGTATCATGGCCACCACGTGAGGTCCCGAGGATGGTCCCTCCACGCTTATGGATATCATTTACGACTTTAGAGTCCAAGGGGACAGTGTTCTTAGCATAAAAGCCTCTATATCCACCCTGACAAAAAAAAAGAAGATTCCAAGCTTGAAACAAACAAGAAAGTGAATGTCTGTGGATATATATATTATCATGAAAAACTTACATCTATTCCCAATATTCTCTTAACGCCATACATGTAAGATAGACTGCTCACGATTTCCCTAATCACGGTATTAAGACCAGGACAAAGACCCCCACAAGTGACTATGCAAGCATGGACTTCATCAGATTCAAAGTAGACCTGCAGAGAGATAAGTCAATAAGTAAGGGATCCTATTTCAAATGAAGCAATCCAACAAAAGGAAAAAGAACCTTTTGACGTGGCCCGGCTCGTCTAAAGTGAATCCCCCTTGGACCATCCTTGTGAACAACGATCTGAACAAAAAGGAGAATAGCCAGTAAGTGAGCTATAAATTCCTCAAGGTTGCCATGGGTATTATAGAAAGCTCCAAACCAAACATATATGTATACCTTCTGAGGGACAGTGTCATCAGCATCAACAAAGTATTGCCTGAAAATATTCCACAAACAAAGAGAAACTCATGTTACAATTTGCAAAAAGGTAAGATAACTTGCAAATAGAGTATTATTAGTGAAAAGAAGACTCACTTAACCACTGAGTAAGCTGGATTGTCTTGCAGTGGATTGTGATAAGTCTGTAAATCACATAGAACCAAAAAAAGAAAAGATTAATCAAAAACTGAACAAAACCATTATGATTTGAGAAAACATAATAAAATGACTAAAAAGTCTAAAAACCATTATACAGATCATAACACCCTTGGGACCCAGATGCAAAAAAAAAGATCCCTCTTTTTGAGTTGGGACAGTCTTATATCATTCCTAGTTGTTCATAACCTGAGAGAGAGATTCATTTCACCTATCTAAAGTTTCAAATAAGCTAAACAGTTTAAAACATGCACAAGTGTCTATCTAGAGATCAAGTTCCTGTCTTTTTCTGAAAAAAATGTATTAGATCATCAAAAGGCAAAAGCTTGAAATCAGAAAGTAGCTGAGTGAGAGATGGGAACATACAGGAAGACCGGGAAGGTAATCGGAGAGATGAGGAACGTCTTCAAGAACATAACCACAAGAACCAGTTATGATCTTCGGCTTGCTGCTACTCTCCACACTACTCATAGCGGCGCACGAAACTGGGGATTAACTTATAATTAATTTTTTTTTTTTTTAAAACAGAGATCTTTTTTTTCTCGTCAAAGATTAATGGAATACGCAATCAGGAAGAAGAAGCTCGATCGCTGAAACGAAGAGATGAAATCTGCAGATCAAAAGACAAAGGCGAGCCACTTTTATAGGATCAAAGAGTTTGACCATGGATGGAGTGTGTAAACAAATATCAAAAACCAGAGAGAGAGAGAGAGTAACCAGTTAGAAAAGCTAACGAGGTGGTAGGGAATGGTGGTTTTGGTAAGGGAGAATATTGTGGGTGGTATGATTGGAATCTCTCTATTTGAAATAAAAAAAGGGTGACTTGATCAAACAGGTGGCGGTCTTACACGGGTTTTGCCGCAATTTTAAAACATTGGTAGTAGCATCGTTAAGAATCTCAAGTATGTATACCGTATTATACGAGGACGATGCCTCTTTTGACAAATCACCGTTACTACCGACGACGACTACTTGATTTAAGAGAGAAAGGTCGATATTTTCTAGAAACGTCTATTAATATAATTGTTTTCCTGTATAGATTGATTTTCTTTTTCCAATCTTTTGGACTTGTTTGACAAGTCATTTTTGGGGGAGTTTGGTTTGATATATTTTTTTGGTTTAGGAGGTTTTATACTTTATTCAGAATGCTATACACAAAATTTTAAAATGTATAAAGACGGTGATGCGTTTGTATATGTCCCCATCTGAACTTCTTGTTATTGGTTTTTCAAAAAGAAAAAAAAAATATATTCCATCAAAATGAAACTAAACAAATACGTATGGTGGTAACACTACAATATTATAAGCCTAACACACGAGCTCCACTAACACATTGTGTACAAGTAATTTACACAATGAATCATTTCTAAAAGCACTTTTTTGAAAATAAATATCTTAAACATAGTAGCACTTTTTAAAAGAACCTGATAGCACTTGCTAACGGTACACAAAACAACTACAATGACAGGAGTTGAGATTACATAATTCGTTAAATTTCTGTTAAATACCAAATATAATTCTCCTTGTGGGCCTTCAATCTCAAAAAAAGGCATGGATGGATATTATATTGTTATGGAACGTTCTACCACATTGGAGTATACATGGACCGTGGATCTCTAGCTGATGTGACAAAGACAAGAGAAACAATTCTCCATCCATATCTTGCTTGCTGTTGTGCACGTAGATCATATCCAAGGTTAGCTGTAATCAAAAGATAAAAATCTTTTAATCTTTTGTCTATCTTTTATGTTCGTAGGTTTTTGTAAGACCCTGCACAATAAGACGTCTGTCAACACAGAGAGACATTAAGCCATCCAACCTTCTTGTGGAACATAAAGAAGAAGTCAAAAATCTCAGACGTTGGTGTCAGTGCAAATCTTACAAGCTCAATGGGCCAGAGAGAAACATTTGTTTGAGCTTACAACTTACGCATCGGTATGAAAAGCATTTTCAAATCTTTTTTGATTTCGTGACACCAAAAACACACTCCTCCTGAACACAACTTCTTGCTTATATTTGTCCTGGTTTAAAAACCTCAGAGACTTAGCGGGGGCACATATGATTACTGGCGTATTACGATAAACAACAAACGATTATAAAGAACCCACACAAACATGACATGACATCACAGGAAATAAAAACACAAAAACACACATGATATCACTCAAGGGAAATAAAACACACACACAAACAACACATGACATCACTCAGAATTCCAAAAGCATCATGAACCTCTTACATCAAAGGCACAAGCTAATTTATTATTACGACAATGCATTACAGAACATAACTCAGAACTTCAAACCAGAATCTTTCAGCTTCTCCTCCATGATCATGTCGATTTTCTTCCCCATCTCCGGAGTTAGATAATTCTTCCAGTCACCTACTATCCCTTTGCGGAAATGGTTCTTGTAATCAATGCCATTGATCGATGTTCCTGTCTTGTTAACCTCCAAGCTACTGAGGTTAGGCAGAGAGCACATCTCCAAGATCTCATCCACTGCTCCACTACTCTCTTCTTCCTCAGAAAAGGGACATCCCAAGAACTCTGCAAGTCTCTTGAACTGACCACGAGTATCTGCTTCCACTTCATCGTACCTCATAAACAGAACATGCTTAGGGTTTTCCAAGCTAGCTTTCCAGTAACTCAGGATCTGATCCCAAAAGGGACCAAACAAGCAAACCCCACTGCAGAAAGACTCGAACATAGACTCGAGAATGCTTCTGTCCTCTTCTTTATTCAGACACCTGCAAATGATATGCCAACGTGACACCAGAGAATCCTTAGCATCCCTGCAAATGTACACTACCTTGCGAGGAGAGTCTTTGAGAGCTTCTTTCAGCGTACGAAACGGCATGTGAGTAGAGAAGAGCCTCGGAGATGACGATGAGAGCTTGGTCAAGTCCGGTTCTGGTGTGTCGCGGTACAGATTCATCTCAAGAACCGGTACGACGTTATGAGGATTGTTGGAGAAAAGAGGATGTTGATCCTCAGAAGAACGGTTCTTTGATCTCTCGAAGAGAGCCACGGTGAATGCCTTGAGCCATAAGGTACCGCATTTTGGGAAGGATGCGACGATGACATCGGTGTCTTGAGGCTGGAAACCACTCTGGACATTGAGGACACCTTGGAGAAAGTTGTAGTAATACCAAGAACCTTGGTATTTGCAGAGGTTTCCACCAAGGTACTCTTTCTCTGAAGGAAGTGAAGAGATTAGAGTCTTGGTCTCTTCGGTTAAGTCTTCTTCTCTCAAGTTCATCCAAAACTCTTTCTTCTCCATTTTCGACTTTTGTTGGTTATAATTTGTGTGTTTGTTTCGAGCTCCCTAGCATCGCTATTTATATTGAAAATCTTGTATACTACTACCTAAAGAGGTAGTTATTAGTTTTATAGTAAAAGAAAAATAGATACATATATATCCTGAGTAATATACAATAAGAAAATATTTGAAAAAGATACATATCCTAAGTAGTGAGTTATTATGATATGTTTCTATATTTCTAAATTATTTTCTTATAATAAACTTAACATAACAAATGAGTCAACAATTTAAGAAATTTCTGGCTTGATTAGCTATATTAGCTAGTATTTAGACTTTAATGTAAAAAAAAAAAATTTTGAACAAAATGTAAATATATATATATATGTGTGTGTGTGTATGATGTTTCATTTTTGAAAAAAAATATAATAAAAACATGCACCCATAAGTTTATTCATTTTGACATAAATGTAATTAGTCATATAAATAAGAAGGTAGGAATATCTCTTATTCCCCTTTAAATTTCGAATCATTTTAAGACCTGCAAGAAAATTGCTCTTTTGGTTTTGCCTCCTCAATACCATGTTGTTACGGACCATTCTTCCTATTTAAAACAAAATATAGAGTTTGTACGATGGATATAAAATCTGGTTATTAAAGAAGGATAACAATCTTCTTTGTCCAATAGATAATGGCAGGTTAAAATCTAAAAAAGATTCCAAAAATATTTTTGTTTTATTCTGGTTCCAAGGATTCTTTTCACTTTCCAGTTCACGTGCTCCCTCTACTCGCTGCTATCAATCCGTACCCAAGTTAAGTAGCTCAGTCTTTGGGTCAGCCTGTATCAATTTGATGGTTCAATTGAATACCATAGCGTCTAGTCTAGGACATAAATCACTTTAATCCAACGTTGTATTGTGTAAGAAGGGGAAGCTTTCTTTTAGGACATAAATCACTTTAATCACTTTACCAATATAAAAAAAATTATAGAATTTCTCATATTTTGGAGGTATTTGTTATATGTAGCTTGTCTTAAGAACTTTACATATTAGATCCACACATTCTGGACCTAGGATTCCTCCGCTAATCGCAGTTCGCAACTTTTCACATGGTTATAAATATAATTAAGAAAAAATGAGTCTAACGGCCTAAAATAATAATCTGATAAAAAGCATGAGGCGGGAGAAAAACAAGGTATAGACAACTTGAGATAAGAGGCAACGTTGTCCACAGCTAGCACGTACGCGATACATACACATTATCGTTAATGTTTATCCATTTCGCTCTTTACTAAAACCGTATCTCTTCGCTTATCTACATGCATGCGTAATATATATATATATACAGACTTATCTTAATTGTGTTGTTTGCTATAACGAAACACAAACATCTTGACAAGAACTCTATAGTTTATATTCTTAATTATTGTTCAAAGAAACCTTTTCTTGCTTTCATTTTGGTTTAAGACTTGAAAAAAGAAAATCAGATAACAAAATCATTGACAAGAAAAGAAAGAAAGATGAGCATTCACGATGGTAGTCTCATTTGGATAACGAAAGAAGATGTTGTTGAAGGAGTTTCAATATCCTCTGCAAAAGATTCATCTGATTCAGAGGACGCGTCCTCTTCTTTTTCTTCTAATGGGGCTTTTGACGATTTGTCCGACCTCATCTCTCAGCTGCCGACCATGTAATGACTCTATTCTCTTCGTGAAACCTTTTTTTTTTCTTTCCAGGTTATATAAAGAAAACAAGTAATCCATAGAGATTGATGCTTCTTCATTGATCAGTATTGGGGTTAATATACAGCAACCTTTGAAATATTCATCTCAGAATCATTTCTACATGTGCATCATCTCTGATTGATCACATAAATTGTTGACAGTTTATTTTTTGGTTGTGTTGTTTTATAGCAATGAGAAGAAAGGACTTTCAAAGTATTACAAAGGCAAATCTCAGTCATTCACATCTCTAGCAAATGTAACATGCCTTACCGATCTTGTCAAGAGAAGACCAAGAATTAAGACATGCAGGAGCTCTGGAGGTCATTTGGATCAGACTTGCAAAAGGCTTTATCGACCCAATGCTACAATCTCCATGAAAGCCACAAGAACATCATCATCTTCAACTCATTCCAATTCAAGATTAAAACCTTTTTATGAATCAGCTAAATAAGTTCAATGACATGACAAAACAAACTTTACGGTTCAGTTTAACATTGTAATCATACTTGTATAAAAGGTCGCCCAAGATAAATGAAAACAAAAGATAATTTAGAGTTAAAGAACGTCTTTCTCACAAGTTGTACAAAAAGAAAAACAAATGCCAGAACAGATAAGTACTCTTGGTCTTTTGAGTAGTTTAATTGTGATAGTGATGAAATCAAATCTTGTAAACAGGGGTGATTCCAAGAAGGTGGAAGCATTTTCGCATCACTACAGCCGTCGCTTCGCAAAGTAGGAGACGGCTTGCCTCCTCTGGTGAACCAATGACCTGTAACAAAGTTCATATAATTAAGGGAGATCCAAATAATGGGCTATGCAGTTTGATATCATAATCTATTAAATAGAAACGCCGAATGTCAGGAAGCCACACCTGATGAATGGAGTAGAAGGAGGTGTAGCGTTCAGATAAATCGTAGAGGTAGTGACACAGCACATTCGGCAACAAGTTGCTGCAAGCTTCCTCAACCGTCTGCAAATCGTTAACACATCATGGGTTGTGAAATTTGCTCATCTTGTTACCCAGAAAAAGAAGTTAAATGTGAAAATAGTATCTAATGATGAGCTTATGTTACCTCAGCAAATCGAAGCAAGTGAAGCCCCAGTGCTCGTTCTTCAGGATGATCCAATGCTAGTTTTTCTGTCTGTAATAAAGCAGACGTTGAAACGTAAGAATAACTCTTCATCGTACGTTGAGATAAGACCGTAAGAGTTTATAACAGAGTCTCCGCAAGGTGTTTAAGGATCCATCAGATATATGAAAATGTGAAATTAGATAGCACAAACCCAGGAATACATAAAGGACAAGATAACCCCACAAAAATCAATCTTAAGATTTCCCGATTTAAATGCTTATCATCGACACTGGCATGGAGTTAACAGTAACACTTGTGAAATTTGTTTAAGCTTTCAAACCAAATAGATTGAGACAATGGGAACGTTCAGTTGTAGTCAAGATGAAAAACAATGAATAAAACTAAGTAACTTATGATCATGCGGCTAAAATACCTTTTTCAGCTCATCTATGTCTTTGCCAGACTTTCTGATGATTGAACAGATCCGAGCATGGGCGTAAAGAAGGTAAACGGCTGTATTTCCCTGCTCATCATGACATGTAACCAATAAGCATGGCTAGGATTGACTGCATAATGCAGTTATGTAAACTACGTGGCAAATTCCAGTACCTTGTCACTAAGCATTTGATCGAAGTTGAAAGTATAATTTGTCAATCTGTTGTTCTTCAGATCAGCATACCTTGAAAGAATATTAAACAACACCGCATGTTAGCAGTAGCATGGAAAATATTAAAATGCCAACTATCAAACCATCATATTTGTTCAGTTGGATTAAAAAAAAATCCCTAAAACGAGAATAGAAGTAATACTCACTTCACCGCACCATATCCAACTGCCTCGGCTGTTTGGTCTAGCTCCTCGGGAGTCCATTCTTTGTCCTTACCTAAACAGAGAAACAACATATAAAGGATGAACACAACTAGACAAAATTAATGGCTCAACAAGCTGACACAAATTTAGATACCACGCTCAATAAGGGCAGTTTTACTGCGAGTCTTGGCCTCATCTAGCAAATCAACTAGGCGGACTACATCTGAAGACCGAGTTCTAAATCGTTTGCCATCATCCCCAAGCACGAGACCAAAACCAACATGGTCAACTCTAGGGTAAGTTTTGTCACTGTCTGGAAGCCAACCTGCTTTTCTGGCAGCCTGATTCATAGTAATAGGATAACCACAGTTACGACAGACAGTTTAAGCAAGACACGTGGAAACAGAAAATAAAAATATTCATCAACCCATACTTTGAAGAACATGTTAAAGTGTTGCTGCTGGCCAACATCGGTAACATATACAATCCACTCAGCTTTCTCTTCATTAAGCCGATACCTGGGACAGGAAGATTTAAGTATATTATTAAAAAAAATAGGCAACTTCAGGTCAAGCCACAGACTTCAGTAAATATAAACACAATACGTCATAGTCTATGCGATGTATTTTCCAAAAAAAAATGCAATTAATAGAAGAAAAGCAAACCCACCAAAGAGCAGTCAGATCAGTTGAGGCATAGTTAAAACCACCGTCACTCTTTACAACCATGAGTGGGATGTTGAACCCTTCAAGGAAAATCACACGAGCACCCTCACTTTCTTCAATCAACCCCTTGCTATCCAACTTCCCGATTACGTCAGCGATGTAGGGGTTGTAAAAGCTTTCACCCTGGCATGAATCAATGTATTTTTCATTAACCATCCATATGATATGCCTCTTATCTTTCTATGTTGTCTAAAATAATATAGTATCGATTCTCTTACCTTTTCTTCAAGCTCAACTTTAAGTCGCTGATAAACCTTGGCAAATTCGGTTCGGCTGATTTCACAAATCTTAGCCCAAGCGTTGCGGTAAATAGGATCTCCACCCTACACCGAAGAAACGGAAAAAAAAAAACAAAGTTGAGTAATTTAGATCGTGCAACCAAGGCAGCTGCATATTGACACACTGCCAAACAGAAGAAAGCACAGGTTAGGAGAAATGTTATTTACCTGTAGACGGACCACAGCCTTTTGTGCTTTTTCCTTGAAGTCCGAATCATTATCAAATTTAGTCTTTGATTCTTTGTAAAACGCCTGTTAGATGACATATGAAAATAGAATTTAAATTGATATAGTTCTTCACATATAGCGTATTATGCAATTGTAGGTACAAAGAAAAGCCATATGATGTAAAGCAACTGACCTGAAGATCTCCAATGGCTGTCTCAGTCACACTCTCGGTATCGGGAAATTTCTCAAAGAGGTACTCAATGAGCATGCCAAACTGCAGAACAAAAACGATTTTTATATATTTGATAAACACTGGAATACAACAAGAAAGCACTCGGTATCAAGGTTAAGAAATTATTTGAAGAGCAGAAAAGTAGCTACCTGCGTTCCCCAGTCACCAACATGGTTTCTGCGAAGAACTTCAACCTTTGAGAACTCTAGCATGCGAGCTAGAGTGTCACCGATGATGGTTGATCTCAGATGACCAACATGCATTTCTTTTGCAATGTTGGGAGATGAAAAATCAACCACAGCTCTCTTAACTGGAAGAGTAGGCGCCCATGTGTCAATTCCTTCGATGAGCATTTTTTCAATACTCTGCATATAAGAAAAAACAACCACGTTACACATAAATTATTTATACGACGATTAAAAAACGATTATACAAGTGTGCAAGACACAACAGGAGCACCTTAGCCATCCACTTGCTTGATAGTACAAGATTAACAAAACCAGGGCCAGCTACAGAACAAGTCTCCACCATCTCAGAAGCAGGTAGATTCTTCGAAATGGCCTGTGTAGAAAAACGGAACAAAACAAGAGTTAAGAGACATATATAAGATCCAATGAGAATAGGCTACATGACATAGAGAGCATACAAAAGCCACCAACCTGTCCAACAGCTGGAGGACCCCTGAAAGGAGTACCCTTTCCTTTGATTACGGACCATAGACCCATTGCATTGTTACTGCAGCCAATAATAAAAAATATAATTTAACAAAACCAAAAAAGGAACTTAATTTTAACTTTTTAGTTCCATTTGAATTAAGTGGGAGAAAGAGAGAGAGCACCATTGGTAATCTCCAGGTTTCCCAGGAAGAGAGGCAGCAACTTCGGTCTCAACACTAGTTCCATCAGGAACCGTTAATCTCAGAGAAGCATCAAAAAGCTTCTCCACCTCGCGCTTTAGATTCCCCGCAAACTCTTGACTCTGTTACATCACTCGAAACATCAGTTAAAGAAACGGTGAAAGAAGAGTATTATATTAAACTGTCTCTTTGGATTTTAAACAAAAGAAAAACAATGACTAACAGCTGCCATGGTTGCCATTGACTTCGATCTGGTTGCAAAAGCAAGTCTCCTAGTCGTTGCTCTCAACACACCTGACTAGGTTACAAAACAACACAAGCTGAATCAGTACTCCCAAAATAACACAAGACAACGCATGAGCGCTTGCTAAAAAGCTAATCAAACTCAATCAAAATCCCAAAACACTGATAAACAAAACCAGAACATGCTCACAGTACAATTATTACAAGCGAAATCGATTCTCTTCTGCTAGAAACAAAAATCTTATCTTAACAAAATGTTACTCAATGAGCTAAAGCACGAGAAGCAATTGCGAGAGTAGAGAGATAACGGAAGAGAAGTGGGAAGATTAGAGCTCAGAGATGGCATTTTTACCAGACAGGGAAGAAGAAGAGGACGAATAAGAAAAGCGAGGAGAACGAGAAAGACGATTGAAGGAGCAGAGAGATGACGGCGGTGTAGCTGCTGTAACCGGGAAAAGGGTTAGCCTTACTGCCATAGCTCTATAATAAGCTCATTTTCCTACCTTTTTCTTATTTTTTTAAGTAAATATTTTTTCAAAGCAACTCAGGTGTTGGGCCAGGCCCAGTATGCAAGTTGGGCGAACTGTTTCAAACGCGAACGTGATTTGGCGTTTCTAAACAACTTAGCGGCTGCGATCGACGCCAGATCAGGGAAGCGCACAAAACAACGGGGAATTTACAGCGTCAAGGAGGAAGAAGAAGAAAGGGAGGAGGAAGCGTACCACGGTGGATGATATCAAAGGATCGGCGGAAAACGGCGGCAGGCAGACGGAGAAGAGCCAGTGGCGAGAGCTGTATCGTTAGGGTTTTTGATACTGGAAGGGCTTGAAATGAGTTTTTAAGAAGCTCATTTTGATTTTGTTCAAAAAAAAAAAAAAAAAAAAAAAAAAAAAAAGAAGCTCATTTTGATATTTATTACCGCACTTCTTAATATTTTTATTTCGCATATTTACCTTGTCGACCAATCCAATTTGACTCTTAATGAATCCTTTGGTTAATCTTCGGTCAGCCAGTGGTGGGACCTGAACCGACCAATAGTCAGATATGAACCAATGTTTTGAAATTTCACAGATTCAACCGGTTGGACCGAGATATCAGTCAATCATTTTAAATCATGCCATAAATTAGATTGAGTTATTATCAAAGCAACTGTTATGATGAAAATGAAAGAACATTACTTGAAGTTTAAACGCCGTGTTAGTTGACAAAAAAAACGTCATGTAAGTATAAGATTGAATCAAAATGCTTCGAGACTAAGATTTCAGTTAGTTTAATAATCTTCATTCAATTGCCACACTTGATATTTATCAACATGCAATTTTTATTTAGTAAAGAGCTTCGTCAAAACTATATTGATCATACAAAGAAACTGATGGGGATGCGTTTATTGATATTCGGATGTGGCAAATCTTTAAACAATACACAAGAGTGAAATAAATTATGAAATCAAGAATATGATTTCTATATATAACACTAAAAAATCAAAACGAATGTGCTCAGAATAGAAAGCCAATCGCCAGAGTGGCTACGGTAGCGACAAAAGCAGGGATAGACAAGGAAGCGTCAGAGGTAGGGCTCGGAGCTGGGGCCTCCACGGCGGCAGCCTGTTGCAGAGCAGAGAAAGCCATCATAGCTACCAAGACAGCCTCAAAGAGTTTCATCTTCATTGCCTTCATTGTTAATTCCTGAGAAAGCAAACGAAGAGATCGTTTATATGTTTGTGTGTGTGTTTTGTGGTGTGTTGCTATGTGCTGTGGCTTGTGTGTTATAGCTTATATATACGCATGTATGCGTGTTAATTAGGCCAACTGTGTATGGATCACTTTACAGTTTAATTAGCACCAACCCAATTAATCATTATTCAATAACGTGTTTGAGCTCATCAACTAAGATATTTGAAACTAACTTTAAAATAAACAGCTGGAAAGAACAATGCAGCCGATTTTAGTTGTTAGTAACTGGTGTTTTTTCTTGGAGAGATAGATATAATATGTTTACTCAAAGATTATACAGTTAGCGAGGTGTTGTGTGTTTCAATTGATACAGTTCATAATAGGAATGTTTTCGTTAATAAAGTATATATGAAACTGTTGTTTTTCCCTGTGACAGTCGTGAAATGAATAATAGAAAATAAGAAAATGAGAGCTGTGTGGCTGTTTATGATTGATGGCACCATGTGCTCTTAGTTACATAATTAGCTCAGTCCATATCCATTTCTACCCCAATTATTTGTCAAATGTTCGTTAAAAAAGAAGGAATTTATAAATGGAAATTTTTTCATTTTCTCATACAAACAACAATACACAATAAAGTAAATTATTCACAAGGCCGACAGAAAAAAAAAGAAGAGAGTAAATTGTTCATAAACGTGTTTTCTTTCTTGGAATCCAAGAAACCAAAAACACACCAAAAAAAAAACGAGAGATCCAAAAAGTCGGTGAACAAACACCAATTCTTTATCTTAGAATGTGTAAATTATATCAGCTACAGAGACAGAAAGACTGAGACTTGCGATCAAATGAAAAGTGAAGATAATTTTAAATATTATTGTTCATCCAATTTGTTCTTTCACCTAAAATCAAACGACAAACAAGCCTACCTGACCTGGAAAAAAGTATTGGTCATATACGGATGATGACAAGCTGTGTGATGATCTGCAAGCTACCAAAAGAATTGTTTTCCCAGCAGATATGAACAAACTTAAAGCAAATCGACAACAGCTCCATTAGTCTTATAACATTCCGAGGTACTTAGAACCGATTGAACGGTCAACGGTGTTTCAAGTTCATATCAAACTCGAATTGATGGTCTAACTATCACGAAGGATTAGAAAATGAACCCAAATCTTTTAAATATTCTTCAGCGATTCAAACTCTAATCAGGATTATGATTCTTTGAACTACAAAGTGAAAACAAAAGCAAAAGGGAAACTTTACAAAGAGAAGAACATGATCATATCTTATCACTCAAAATGTAGATGAAAGTGATTTTGATATGTAGCGATGGCAGCTGAAGATGAGGTATAAGCGAAAGCGTGATCATCATCACGATCGTCTTCTTCGTCGACTTCAGGATAAAGCAAACCTGGTGGAGGAAGACAGAGAACAGTCAAAAACCATACAGCGAATCGACCCAGTTCCTGGAGCGGGAAGAAGCAGACAAGGTCAAGCATTTCTCGGCTGCTTATGCGATCCGACGGTGGGATACGCCGTAGTTCTTGCCAAATCTCAGCGGACAAAAGGGCTACCGAGATAACACTTCCGCCGTTGAACACCATATGTCCGTACCGTACCGTGTTTATTCAGAAAAGGTTTCTGTATCCTTTGAAGAGAGGTTGATGATTCCGTGATTTGAGTATACAGAGAGGTAAGGATTTGCTCTTTTCAAGAACTTAATCTTTTTTGTGATTTTGCCACGTTGACTTGAATGTTTCATTATCTATCATTACACATCATCTAGTGCCTAATCCGGTTTCCTTTTTTCTCGTCATATAATATTCAAAAATTAATGTTGTTTAAAGGTCCACTAGAAATTTTTATATTGCGGAGTTAGAAACACATATCATGAGATCAAAACACAGGATTGTCAGACTATTAATTTTTAAGAAGATGCATTTTCTATGTTCTGTTCCGTGTGTCAACTGATGAAATCTTAGTTCTCTGAAACAGAACTCTGTAGAAATGTTAACTTAGAGTACAAGTGAGTACACCCCTTTTATGTTAATCGTAATCGATAATGTTTTCACGACCTAAAAGAAGGATATATAATCGATTTTTTTGATAATCAGTAAATAACATTCTTTCGATAAAAAGATAAATATACTAGGAAAACCTTTGTATTTACTTATTCAGAATCAATGCTCTGTGTAATTGTAATAACGTGACCGTCTCATGTCATTGTAAAAGAGATTCAATTGAAGATTCGAGCTCGTCTTCTCGGCCTGGACAAGAAAACAGTTCATTGTTTGTTTCACCATCAGATGAACCATCTGTATAGAGATGAGAGTTTTGTTTGTTTAGACTTAAAATTGCAACTCGTTTCTCAAAAAAAAAGATTTAAAATTACAACTCATCTGTATGAGTTTCAAAAATTTAAGCTAAATTTTAAAGTTTATGCTGAACCAATTTGAACTATTTGGACGAAGATGGATATGTCAAAATGGTATAATGTTTATTATACATTTCACACATTCACAATTATAAAATATGTCAAAATGGTATAATGTTTATTATACATTTCACACATTCACAATTATAAAACTAAACCTAATATATTTTTTCATGCACAAAAATATGACAAAATCACATTTCCCACCAAAATCACGAAATGTGATTTCAAAGTTAATATCATTTATATACTTTTTGCATTGATCTATTCACATTTAAAGTATCTATAATCTAACTCTATATATATTTTCTTAAAATATTGAAACTCCGTTTAAGCGATGAGTTTCACATGACTCTATTATAAAATTACCTACTTTAAGAAAAAAATATAGTAAAAATTATTGAAGTTTTTATATTTAGAAACAAAAGTAGCACATCTCTGTATTTTCTTACAAAAATTGAGAAACAAATCCACCAATATAATATTAATTTCTTTTAAAATATAAAAATGATAATTCAGATTAATTGTAAATAATCTTTGTTCTTTAACCAATAGAAAACATTGGATCAACATTTGTATCATGTAATTTAGAGGTAATAAAATTATTGATACCTTATGAAGTTTGTTACTTCCTTGATTCTTTTAGCCACAAATATATGTGCATAATGAAGACCATATTTTTGAATCTCGATTGTGCGAATAATATTTATGAAAATAACTTGTTAATTACAGTTTTATGGTGATAAATATTAAAATTAGCAATAAATTATATTATTTTATGATGT
The DNA here is from genome assembly GCA_026261945.1 of Hirschfeldia incana. Classification (NCBI taxonomy): domain Eukaryota; kingdom Viridiplantae; phylum Streptophyta; class Magnoliopsida; order Brassicales; family Brassicaceae; genus Hirschfeldia; species Hirschfeldia incana. The sequence goes on along the minus strand of JABCMI010000017.1, from coordinate 312,664 downwards.
AATAGAGCTGAAGAAGAGAATTAAAACATTTTGTAATTTTATTTCAAATATACAATATTCTCTATCAAATCCATCATTTAGATTCTCGATTTCTCTAGATAATCTTCATTAAATATAACATAACTATGAGAATTATTTCCTTCATCTACTATTTCTTCTGTTTTGAAACTGAAAAAATAATTTAGTTTTAAATCTAATAATAGATCAATATGTATTAATATATGTATTTATGTGTAACCATTTATCGATAAAATATTAATCAATATAAATATAATTCAATATATTGATAGTATTAAACAATTTTTTGTTAATTTTTGTTAATTATGTATTAGTAACTATGAGAAACATTACATAAAAAATGTATACCCAACACTTTTATTTGCAAGGAAGTTAATCTTAACATAGTGTCTTGTATTTTGTAAACGCACATGCAAAAAAGAAATAATATCTATTAAAGGGTTATTTATATGAAAATATTTTTTTAAAGACTTTTTGGAAAAGGAAAACTAATCTTATTATATAAAACTTGGTTTTTCAAAGTTATTAAGCTTGGTTTTAAATATTTTTGTGTTCTTAAATAGTTATTTATATGGAATTATTTTGATCTTTTACATTTTTTTGTTAAGAACCTTTAGAAAAAGGAAAACTAACTTTTAAAATTATTTTTCTTTAAATTTTTTAAATGAAAATATGTATTTAACATATGTCACAATCTTATTATATATATTTGACATGTGTTGAAATAATGTCAATTAGTAACTTTGAAAAACCAAGTTTTATATAATAAAATTAATATAAATAACTTTTCAATTAGAGAACACTGTACACAACCTTGAATGGTATTTTGAAATTATATTTAATAATAAGCAAATTATATTTAATAATAAAACAATATAATATTTTTAAAAAGTTGAAATAAAAATATTTACCTTCTCATCAAGTAGGAGAAAATTTATTCCTAGAAGCTTATTATTTTTGCTTAAATTTCTTGCTTCCCACTTTCTAGTAAGACGTACCACAGTTCAACGGTAATGACGCTTTTTATTTAACTGATCTAGTGTTAAATATTTTTCTGAAACCATTGTTTCTTCACAATTCCTGATAAACAATTAAATTATAACTTCAGTTAAAAAATAATAATATGACACACACACCTAATAAACTATAATAGTGAAATTAAAACGTATTGCTCTTGATAAAAAAATGTATTGCTATGTGACATCAATGTTTTTGTGACAGCGATGTTATGGTGTGGTATCAATAACTTTAAATTTATTGTTATGTAACAGAATTCAGAAGTATGACCATGATCAAATAATAATCATGACAACAACGATCAACCATAACTTTATAAGAAGAAAAGAATATCGAACTTCACCTGATATTTTTCTTGAATCAATAGTTATGTTTGGTGATTAAATATGAGAGATCTTAGTTCTATATATAAATATGAATAATCATAGTTCTTCTTGGGTTATGAATTCTTAATTAAGATTAATCAGTGTTTGACATTTTTTTGTTTAAGTTTTTTTAAAAGGATAATTACTATCTAATATATTTTTTTCAATAAAGGAAAATTAACAATATGAGAGTAGAAATATTTTCGAAACGATTTTTTTTCAGTTATATTTTATTTATTATAAAGGACAATTAACATAAATTTGTTTTTTCCAATTTTTTAGGTTTATATTTTAAAAAAGACTTTTACAATTCGGTTTTGGAATAGTTCTTGAATTTTTTTTTGATTTTAATAAAAATTATTAAAAATCTTTTTATTATAATAAGTTTATTTTTTTCGTTTTGAAATTTTTATTTTAAATAATTTTAATAATAATTTTAAAAACATGTCTTTTCAATTTTTTTAGGTTTATATTTTAAAAAGGATAGTTACAATTTGGTTTTGGAATAGGTTTTGTTAAAATTAAAATTACTATGACTTTTTGAAATTTCGTTTTATTTTCGTTTTGAAATTTATATTATTTTTTTAGTTTCGACATTTTTATTTTAAAAATCGTTTATTTTAATAATAACTTAAAAAGTTTATAATAAGAGAATATTTTTTATTTTTTTGTTTAACTTTTTTTAGGATTTTAATAAAGGAAAATTACGATTATGAGAGTAGAAATATTTTAAAGAGAAAATATGTTTTAAATATGTTTTATGAGAAAATTTTGTTTAGACACATGTCACAATCTTAAATAATAACTTGACATGTGTCGCGATCGTGTTAATTAGTAACTTTAAAAACTACGATTTATATAATAAGATATATATATTAAAAATAATTACTTTCAAATAGATTTTTACAATTATTTTTATACTTAAAAAAAGAAATCACTATCAAATATTTAAACAATATGCAATTTTAAAAGACTATTCAATTGTAAGTATCACTTTCAAATAGCTTTTTACAGTTATTTTTCTTTTGAATTTTTTTAACAAATAGATTTTTACAATTATTTTTATACTTAAAAAAAAGAAATCACTATCAAATATTTAAACAATATATAATTTTAAAAGACTATTCAATTGTAAGCATCACTTTCAAATAGCTTTTTATAGTTATTTTTCTTTTGATTTTTTTAAGTAATTTCTATTTGATTCAAAAATAGATCTATTTTTGTAATGGAAATTTCTATTTCAAATATCATCAATTTCTATTTGATTCTTTTTATAGTTATTTTTCTTTTGATTTTTTTATAGTTAATTTTACTTTTCTAAAGTTTATTTTTGTAATGGAAATTTTACTTTCCTAAATCTCTTTTAAATCTTTTTTTTTGGCAACCTATTTTATATCATAAACGAAAGATAATTGTATTCTTAAATATATAATTGATATGTGTTACAATCATGTTAATTAATAACTTTGAAAAATAAGTTTTATATAATAAGATAGACATTAATCACAGTCATGCTTTATTCCTAGCACTGTTGTGATAATTAGGGTTTCTTGGCTCCTCTTAATCCTCTCCGACTTGGTCAAACTCTTCTTCTGGTACTCATTGTCATTCTATAAACTACCCTTTGGCCAAACAGTCACACTGTAAGTTTTTCGTTTTAACTTTTTTTTTGGTTCTATCGTGTACCTTTTTCGATTCGGATTTGTGAACCCTTTCGGTTTCTCTATTCTGCAGGATCCAAACCGCGTTTCCTTCACATGGACATCATCAGTGCATTGTCGGATGATTTGCTGTTGCGTATATTGTCATTTGTTCCTACAAAAGAGGTCGTGGCCACAAGTCTTCTGTCCAAAAGATGGCAATATCTTTGGACGTCAGTTTCCAAACTTGATTACGATGATAGCGAGCACACTGGTGACTACAAGAACTTCTCTCAGTTTGTTTACAGGTCCTTGCTCTCAAATGAAGCACCAGTACTAGACAAGTTATATCTCAAACTTGGCAATGACTGTCCCTTAATAGACATTGCACTGTGGATTAGTATCTCACTTAATGGCCCTCTGCGTGAGCTAGAAATTGATGTTGTTTCCAAGGAAGGAGTGTCTCTTATTTTGCCGAGCTGCCTATATACCTCTGACACCCTAGAGATCTTGACACTCAGCAATTTCCTTTTCTTGGATGTTCCTCTGTCCGTTTGTCTCCCTTCTCTCAAAACTATGAGCCTCCAGCTTGTCGATTACACAGACAACGAGACTCTACCGCGTCTTTTATCCGGTTGTCCAAATCTTGAAGTATTGTTTGTGGAACGACATCCTGGAGACGCAACATCTGATTCCGTTTTCGCCGCCGCGCCTTCCTTACAAAGATTAACTATGTTGGATGTACATTCTGGGACATGTGGTCGGTTTGTGGTTGATGTGCCTTCTTTGAAGTACCTTAAGATTAGAGATTCTGCAGCTTACGACGTCCGTCAAATGGAGAATATGCCTGCGTTGGTGGAAGCATACGTTTGCATAACTAAGAGAGTGACTCAGAAATTTTTTAAGGCTCTTACTTCCGTCCACCGCCTTTCACTATCTTTATCACTTTCAAAGGTAATAATTAATCTTCGAACCTTGTAATGAATTGTTATTCCTCTATATATCTCTTTTATATGAAAACAATAAAAATACAGGTTATGCATCCTTCTGGTATGATATTCAATCAGCTTGTTCATCTCGAATTGTTCACAACCAAAGGCTGGTGGGGTCTTCTTACTTGTATGCTCCAAGATTCCCCTAAACTGCGATTTCTCAAACTCAGCAATGTAAGTGGTCTCTATAATCTGCTTTTATCCGGTTTTGTTTCCCGATAATCATATATTGGACTGACTGATAATTTATATCTTTGGTCTCTTAGAACACCTTAAAAAGGGGAAGCAAAGAGATCCCAATTGATTGGATGCTGCCGAGTTCTGTTCCGGAGTGTTTGCTGTCTAGTCTAGAGGCTTTTGTGTGGATTGGGTACAAGGGGAGACAAGGGGACAGAGAGATGGCAATATATCTCCTAAAGAATGCTGCTTGTTTGAAGAAAGCGACATTCTCTCCAGATTCTACTGATGTGGAAGAGAAGTATCAGATGCTCAAGGTGTTGGCATCTGTACCCACAGCGGCCAATTCGTTTCAGCTTCTATTCGACTGAACAAATGATTAAAAAATGTCGTTTTGGCTTTTTGTAGTTAAGGTCACATGTCTTATATGGAAGCTCTTAGTTTTCGGTTAATTCCCGGCTAGTGCGACTGAGATAACCTTGTTCTGTTCGCTGAGGCAACCTTCAACTTAGTCTTGGCCATTAGTTTTGTTGATATCTACTTCCGGAACTATTTATATCGCTGGCTCATCCTAACCTTTTGAACTGTATTGATAAAAAAAACAGATTAAAACTTTTGATTATACAACGGAGCACCTTGTAAGGAGGATACAAAGACCGAAACGTGGAAACTACATAAAAATTTATATTTCTTAGGACAAAATACATCATTATACAGACATTGGGCAATGTTGTGTTCTTAGGAATAATCATGTTGAGCTGTAATGGATAAGATAGATTCAGTCTCCGGTACCAAATGCTTCGGACCAGAAGCTGCCTGTGAGGATCATTGGATCAATACTTTGCTTACGAGCTATTCCCGACGACCAAAACCTGAGGTTTGCCTGCCTGCCTCCAAACGTACATACGGGTTTGTTCTAATTTAAACTGACACCTCTTGCTCCAATTTTAAGGCTCGAGCTGTTGGTGTGGCTGCTGCTGATCTATCTTTGACAAATGTCCTTAGACATCCGTTGATTATGCGTGGTGCTGATCCATCACAGAACCGTTTTGCAAGATCAACAGCCTTTGTTTTGCATCATTTTTTTTTGTAACACAAAATGATCAAGGTTATCGCATTGCAAAGCTAACTGAAGTGAGAGACATATAGAGAAAGGAGAGAGATACCTCGTTGATGACAATAGGGTGTCGGGTTTCAAGGACTGCCATTTCAGACATTGCTAAATGAAGAATCGAAAACTCCAGTATTCTTCCAGCTGGTGCACTCTACAATTATACAAACAAAATAAGAAGCAGCTTTTAGATGCCCAAGCTAATTCAAAAGCACATGCAAAGGGACAATGAAAGAAAATGATAGTCTTCAACTATCCAATACTTGATCAGAGTAAAAGTTCCAAGTGTTTAACTTATACCTTCCAATCTGGAGGGGAAATTTTCTCGATGATGACGACATGACTATCCCATTTATCAGCCACTGCAGCCAAGAGTTTCTTTGCAAACCTTTTGGAAAAACACATAGTGGGAATAAGATATCCAGAATTCATTTGAGGATAATAAGCAATATCTATTCACGGAAACATTTAATATATTTACCGTAAAACAAGTTTGCTATACACCAGATTTGGGGGAGCTGAAAGCACTTCTGCCTCTGCAGAAACGGGAAGATAAACAACAGGTAAATAGCAATATGCAATTACATGTTAATAGATGGGAAAATTCCACGAGGCAATCCAAACAACAAGAGTCTCTCTTTTCGCTATTTAAGTAAAGCAGAACAGGAAAACTAATTCTCAGAGAATAAAACCTACCAATTTTCGATTCGTTTTCATCATGGCGCACAAGCTCATCTTCCTCTTCACTAGTCTCTGTTTTAACCGGAGGTCCCCCAAAGCTCATGTGGTTGTATTCCAACAAAGAAGCCTTGTCAAACTCGTATCCAGGCTCTGTACAAAACCAATCATCACACGCTGAAGTCATGTCACAAGTATTTCATTATCAATAAGAATGAAACATGTTTAGTTGATATACTTTTACCTCTTCTTGCATTGATCCTCTTCTCAAAGAGACGAATTGGGTCAGAACCTTCTAAGCAAGCCGCATAAAGTGTTACGCTGTCAAATATAAATCCACCAACATGATTCAATCATATTCATACTAACAGTAAAAAATCATTTAGTAAATATCATTTTTACCTGAAATAAAGTAAATTAGAGAACGAATCGCTTATAAAGATAAAGATAAAACATACAGAGCGAGCTCGCGGGCGGCGCGGGGACTGCTTAATCGGCCGCTCTTATCAATCTTCGGCATCGGGACATCTTTCACTTCCTCCGCCGTAAGCGTCGGCGTACGGAGAGCGCCTCTCGTCGGAGAAAGAAACAACCGTCTGTTTCCAGTTCGCAGGGATACCAAGTTAGTCGGCCGGAGACGGAGAGAATCCACAAATGTAAATCCTAGTGAGCGGTGAGAGTCTAGCGAAACGTTACTGGAGAAGTAACACAGACTCGACGAAGAGCGTAGGCAAAGCGGCGAGATGCTTCCCTCCATTTTTATGTTTTTGAGCTCTCTCTCTTTTGCTTCTTCGTGTTTAGTGAGAAGCAGATAACGATTATCCGTAAAGGAAAAAAAAATATCTCAGAAGAAAAAGCAAGCTGTAAAGACACGACGACGTTTTAATATCATAATCTCTTTTAAAATAATTGGCCTATACAGGGATCGAACCTGTGACCTTCGCGTTATTAGCACGACGCTCTAACCAACTGAGCTAATAGGCCATTACTGTAACAAGTGGTGTGTCATTTTAGGAATCCAATAACTGAAAGAGTTTCAAAACACTGCAAAATGCAACTAGCTTTCAAAGATTTTGGGATTTTGACGGTGATTAACTTTTTTTTTTTCCTAGCAAGATGATATAAACACAGAGAAAGTAAAGATTCCATTCTTCATAGTGCTAATATATCTTCAACAATCAGAGTGATCACAAGATTTTTTATGTACTTCAAGCTGATGAACTGTGACCAAGAGAAAGAGAGAGGCAGAGCTTGTTTTTGTTTCTAATTTGTACTCCTTTATGCTGAACTTGAGTTCTCATTTAGCTGAGACGGCCCTGAAGAAGCTGAACCTGATGAAGAAGACGAAGAGAATAATCCACTGAACGGCCATGGAACTAGTGAGAACCATCTCTCGCTCCAACTAGTGTTCCTTGCACCCTCTTCCACATTCTCATTACTTGTGTTGATCCCTACACTTGTTGTTCCCGGACTTACCAGATCAGTCTTTACCACACCATCAGGAGGTAGTTCATATCGACACACGGGACACGAACCGTGAAGCTCAAGCCACGGTACTATACACCCGACGTGAAACTTGTGTTTGCACGGCATCTCTTTAGCTACACTTCCTTTCTCAAAATCATCCAAACAAACCGAGCACTGCAACGGCTCGCATATCTTAACCGTCGGTAGATTCTCCACTGCTTCCTTACATGCTGGAAGAGTCCCGTGCCTGATTGGAGCGTTATCACCAGCTAGATGTTCAAGCAAGTGGGCTAAACCGGTTCTGACTTCGTCGGTGTTAATCGCTTCATTAAGGTCCTGAAGCAACTGCGATATCTCAGCTGGGCTTCTCCGTCTCCTCCTAATGATAGAATCATGATGCATGCGGCGATGATGACGACGACGGTTATGATGATGACGACGATGATGAGTATCATCAACATTGCTCTCGTTTCCATCAACATTAGCAGCAGCAGAAAGAGCAGGAGCAGGAGCAACCTCATCATTATCTAAGCCAAGCTCTGTCCTCCTAATTAACGTTGTACGTATCCGAGGATTGCTCATCATCCCAAGTACGATTGGACCCCAAAGAGCTAAATCAGCTAATGCACCCTCTGTACCGAAATCGATCTCTGAGTCTTGAACCTCCTCTCTCATGCTGCTGCTGCTGCCATCATCACTAAGCTCACCGCTCATTTCCTCGACGAATCCGTTTTGGCAAAAGGGGCATTTGATCTCGGCGTCAGTGACTGGATTGACCGTTTGTGAACACATATGACACCAATACCTAGCCGACATTGTCTCTACCTCCTGAAACAAAACAGAACAAGCACATAAAAAATAATGATGAAAACCTAATAAAGTTCCCATCTTTCTTTTAGCAGATCTAAAAAAAAGGGAAATGACATTCCAAAACAAAAAAAACAGAGGATAGTCGTCGTCATCAGGATCATATCCGCAAGATTCAGAGAGGAATAACCTTAGGAGATTTGTAAGAAAATCGAACTTCCTATGCGAAACACAAATTAAACTACAGAACTTGACTCCCCAATGCAAAGAATCGCATTGACACAGAGTTAACAGATCATATTAACAGATAGAAACCATACCTTGCAAAAGATTCCTACTTTCTGAAGATCCGGATGAAAAAGATCAGAGCTTGTCTCTTCTTTAGATCTCCCTCCACCAAGAGAGAAAGAAAACTCTGGAAAACCTCTGCAGAAATGGTGGGGAGGAGAAGAATGGGAGAAAAGGAAGAGACGGTAAAAGGAACAAATAATTTTAGTTGCAAACCGAATCTAAAGCCCATTAACCGTATCGTAATCAAAGGGGACTAAACCACCTTTTAATTTCGAATCTAGCTGAACCGAACCAAATCGAGTTAAATCGAACCGGAGAAGTTGGGAATTGATTGAAAGAAAGAGGAGAAGGCTCGGTCTCGGTGACAGAAAGGTCGTAAAATCTCCTCCGACGATGAGCGAAACCGAAGCAACCGGCGTTCCCGATGATTCTTCCCCCGCGACTGCAGTAGTCTCCGCCGATGCGGCGGAGCATAAACCGATCGGAGTGATTGAATCGGTGGAGGAAGCCGTAGGAGGAGCAGAGAAATGGGTGGATGATTTGCAGCGGACGGTGAAGGAATCGAAGGATTCCGCCATTCGCTCCGCTCGTTCCCTCCGTGAAACCTCCTCCTCTCAGTTCCGATCTATACAGGTTATCATCTCCCTCTCTCTCTCTCTCTTTCTTCTTTCACCACGAAATGTTTTCGAATCAAAATTATTGGCAGTGATTTTCAAGATTTGTAGCACTGAGTTCGATTGGAAAAGAGATTCTACTCCATTTAGGCGTTCTTATGTGTGAGATGGTGCTAGTTATTGTTCATATGGTGAAATCCTAGCGTTAGAGCTTATTTTAACAGTGATCTTAGTCTCTCATGGCCTTTGATTCTGCTTCCTCTTGTTGAGTATCTGCAATGTATTGCTGAGGCATGCCTGAGATCACAGTTGTGTTACTTTTGTTTTTGAAAATTGTAGGATTTCATTCCACATGCTTTGAATCAGTATAAGACCTATGAGAATGCTTTCTTCACTAAAGTCACAGGTAATTTTGACGCCAAGTTTCTTCACAGTTTTACGCTTACGAACGATTTTTATTTACATATATCCATTGAGATATTAACATATTGTTTCCCAAAACTTTCATTTGGTAGTTGTAAATGCGTCTCCTAGTGTGCTTCAATTAGAATCTTCATCTTAGTCCTGATGATCAATGCTTATATAATTTACCAGATTTGTAAATGTGGGTTTATCAAAAATCTGACTCACTGTCCTCTGCTTTTTTTTTTTTTTGGAATTTCTTTGCAGAGGAATTGAAAAACGCAAAGGAGCATCCAGCTGCTGCTGCTGGAGTTGGTCTCGCTGCTGGTCTCGTTCTTTTCCGAGGTATGTGCTCTTATCATCTTTCTAGTTTACAATTGAAGCATCTGATAAATTATCAAATCTTTATTTCTGAGATTTGTCTTGTGTAAATTTGGTTTATCTGTACTTCTATTAATTGCAGGGCCAAGAAGATTCTTGTTTCGTCATACCCTGGGTCGATTTCAGAGCGAAGAGGTATCTATTGACTTCAAAAAAATGTTTCTTAACGCTGTTATTACTTAGCTGCCCTGGTGTTGCCCCCTTACTTACTTCAATTCATCTCTCCAGGCACAGTTCTTGAGAGCTGAGAAGCATGTCCAGGAGTTGAACATGTCTGTAGACTTGATGAAGAAGGAGAGCATGAAACTGCTTGAGAGGTCGGCTTTAGCAGAGAAGGATATGAAACGCGGTCTTTCTGAACTCATGTATGCTGCCTCAACATCTGCGGGCTCACTTTCTTAGTTTAATTTGACTTCATTTTGGTTATTAAGGCTACTACTGTCATTATCTGTAGGGACTCTGGTAACAACATACATCGTCTTGCTAAGTCTGTCCACAAGGTTGAATGCGAAGCTGCAGGTTAGAACGAACAACACACAAAATCTTTTTACCCTTATCTACCTTCCATTGGTAATATTCATTTATTCCATGTGTCACTGTGTATGTATATGTTAATCAGTTTAGACCATGCTGTATATTTACACATAGACTTGTATTCTCTGGCAGATTTAATGGACGGGCTACGGCAAATTCCTGGAAGGGAAGCTATCAAGCTTAGAGCCGAAGTGAGTCAATTTCTTTTTCATCTCCCTCATGTAATAGCTTTATTGCGGGGAACGGTCATTCAAATCCTCTTGTCCTAAATCATTAGGTGGCTTCCATGACTTCGCTCCTGAGACAGAAGAGGATTGCATTGAACAAAAGGATCATGAGGATGTCTGAGCTAGGAGTTCCAGTCTAATATACAGCACAAAACCACCAAACTTGAGTTTTTTTTTTCCCCAAAAGGTATTTCAAGCATGTTTCTCGTTAATAAACATCTTAACTCTCTCTGAAAAACAAGACCTTAGCATGAGACAGATATTTGTCTTGTGCTACTTTTCCTGATATTTGAAATTTGAGACCAGTGGCTTATTTGGTCGAGTTGTGAGATGCAATGTTTATGAGAAACTGTAAAAAATGTTTTTACAAAGGCTAAGCTCAGTCCCATAACTAACATTGAAACGTAACTCTATGGTAAACGGTGTGTGGGCCATCCACCTACGCGACTAGGTGACCTAACCGTTCTTATGGGTCTCATTGAAACCTCCTGACGAGCAAGAAGCTTTGACCAGTCCGACTGTTAATGTCGAGCGTCCGATCTCTCCTCCTTAGACGCTCTCTCTTGAGTCTTGACCTTATCGTTTGCCGGTTTTCCCTTGACCGGAACCGGTATCATCTCCAAGTCCATCAACTTCGCAACCACCCCTGTCTCACACAACATTACACTCTCCCCAGCTACAGTCCTAGGCAGGTGTTTTGCCTCCAAGCTCATCTGGCTTGATCTCCGTCCACCATGTCTTGTCACGTCAGCACTACCACCAAGCTGGCACTGGAATGACGACATGTACATCGCATCCTTACCGTCAAGAGAGAAAGCGTCGGTGTTGGTTCAATGCGTTCCTTGCCGACCTTAATGGCAAGCAAATATAATTAGCATACAGTAAAATCCCTTTCTTACACAACCCACAAGTATAACAAAACAATAGTATTCACGAAAAAAAAAACATAAGTTGTATTCTCCAGTCATGATTTGGTAACGAATTTGCGTAAGAGATATAAACTGCTGATTATCGAACGTATCACATGCCATGTCTTAACATATAAACATTTCTTTGGAGTTCATGACTATGAGTGATTACTATGAATGCATAAGCATGAAGCACCTCAAAGATATCGGAACTGTTAACACATGACATCCGAACAGGCTGATATGAGTTATTATCATCGTCGTCGCAATTATCAAAAGAACCGTAGTAAGATTCACGGCGGCCATCCCTTCTAACAATATCTTCTTCAACCTCTAGTTGAAGTATCATATCCTCTAGCGTTCTTGGCGACCCTCCAGCGATAGGAGTGTTTTCAGGTGTGACATATGGTTGATTGCATCGAGGTTTTGATGTTGGTTAAGTGTGGAAGTCGAGCCATCACCACCACAAGAGCTTGGAAAGCCACCACGTGTACCTCGTCCTCGCATTCTCGACGGTAAATAGTGTTTCTTGAGGACGAAGGACAGATCGCTCATTGTATTGTTTTGGGGGTATTGCCTTAAAGATTTGAAACTGATTGTGAAGGAGGAGAAGCCACTGTGGTGTAGCAGTGTAGTACTGGTGTGTGGCGTTAGAGGAATGAATTCGAGAGGGTGGTGTGAGAGAGTTTCTTTAAGCTTTGGGATGAAAAATAAGTATATTACTATGATTTAATGAGTGTCACGTAGAAAAATGCCATTGGTGGTCACGAGGTTCTCTTATCTCATCTCTCACGTAGTAGATAAATGTTTTGTTTCCAGAACCATTCTTTGTTTCACGGATGAGATATTTCTCAAATTCACTAAAACCACAAAATGTAGGGGAAATATTGTAAGATTTCAAATTTAAGGGAAAATTACTATAATATGTCTGAAATACCATGGTTTTTTAGTCTATTAATCACTTATTCCAGCATGCTATACTAAGCATATACGTGCATAGATAACATTAACATTATATCAAACCCTAATCACTGAGACAGCGATCATGTAATAGTAAGAATTCTCACTGAGAAATTCTTTGTTGGCAGCAGCTCGAACAGCGTACTTCTGGAAGAGCTTGCGGGTCAGGTCAGGACCGAGATAAGCTTCGACCATTGGCTTTAGACCGGCTTGAACTGAGTTAGACATGGCTCGACCGTAAGACTCCGGATCTTTCAACTCTTGATGTTTAGCATTCATGGGGTCAGCTATTTTCAGTACCTCCATCTTCTCTATCTTGAAACCACCACAACGATCGATCGCAGCCGCTATCTCCTCTGTGCTTCTCAGGTACACCGGAATGTTGAATCCATCTCTTTTCTCCTCTTCTATTAAACCCTTTTCCAAACTCACCCAAAAACAACGTTTCATGTCAACTCCATATTAGAACATAAATAACGGTCCATAAAAAAAACATGGGGGTCAAGATGACCTCATCTACTAGATCTTGCCAGGCTTGATCCATTAAAATAGCGAAAAGGTGCCTGAGACGGGAGTCATGATCACTGACTTGGCTCACTAAGCCAGAAGGTCGGCCACCCATCAACATAAACAACACTCCTCCTTCAACAATTTCTTCTTTTCGACATTTCAAGAACTGGACTAAGTCCTTGTCTGACTGCTCCGCGTAGGCCTCCACAACTTCTCCCTCTGCTCCTTGTATCCACGCCCTTCCCTTGTTCCATGTCTTCGATCCTTTCTCCATCACTTTTTCCGGTATCTACATATCCAAAAATCATATAATGAAACACTTTTGGATCCATGGATAAAACCTTTTTTTTTGAAAAAAACAGTTATAGAAATTAGTTGGTTCGGACATATCTCAAAAGAGGATAGCCGCTATTTATATTTTATAACCATACTTTATAGATTGTTGTCTTTTAGATAATGTTCATTAACATTTGATGAACCTAAGAGTTTTTTTTCCATATATAATTACAATGTGTGTGTGTGTGTATATCCATTCATAGTAATCAATCTGAATCTTAGTTAGGTTTGAAGATATAACCATTATAAATTAGATCTATATTAAAATTAATTATTTGCTCGTCACATTCGCATTCTTTATTAATAAGTGAATTAAAGTGTACACCTGTGAGAGCCATTGTAAGGCGCTTGTGGTCACAACAACATGGAGTTCTCCTTTCGGAAACAGCCTCCCATAGAACGAGCCGGGAACTCCAGCAGCAAAGTACTTATGGCTCGAGCCTTTAACTTTCTCTTCAAACGATCGAAACAACGTGTTGAAGTCGTTCGAAGGCAAGTCAGAGAAGAACACCTCAAACTCCAGCTCCGGTTGATAAGATTTTCCGTCAATCACGGTAAGCTTCCGCCGTAACACCTCAACCACCGTGTCCACCGTGAAAAACGTGTTGTCTCCGACCGCACAGCCTAGATCGGCTATCTTTATGTGAGATGAGCCTCCTTCGGTGAGCTTTATGGAATCGACGGCTGACATCAGCATGGGTTTGCTCGAGGCTAATGCTGCGGCCGGACCGTAGCTGTTTTTGGCATAACTGACGTCATCCTCGCCGCCTTGCATGGAGAGCACGTATTCGAGGCTCCGAGAAGAATCCATATATTGATCGTAAAATGTGTGTAAGAAAATTAGGTGAACGTTGTAACTACTAGTTAAGTTGAACAAAGGAGGTCTCTATTTTTGGTCTTAATGAAGTTGCATGAGAACCAAGCATCTCTATATATACTCGGCTACATTTTGGATTCAAAGGGTTTTCTACTCAATTTACTTAATGTGATTCAAGACACGTCCTTAAAGTGTACAGTTTCCTAAGTGATTCAATGAATTTTACCGAACCTTTATTAACCATTTTTAAACCTAAATTGTTAGGACAACTTTTTCAACTTATAATGTTCGAGACCTTATGGTTGAGTTGTAAGAGGATGGGTTTAGGACTGCACATCTCCTTGGAGATCAGTTTGATCATTTCATAAGCCGGAGGTTAATCAAAAAAACTTATGATGTTATTCGTGGTTTTTTATTACCTTGTCTAGCTTAGACCGTTTTTTTTTTAACTTTCATACTACAAGAGGCAATAGATAGAGTTTTATGGAAAAGTATCAATACATAACCAATGAAAATTTGTACAAGTGTGGAACAAGTCAGAGGATAAAGTAACTGAATAAAACTGCTGATAGCGGAGATTTTCTATCCCGTGGGTCCATTCGTTCAATAATGTTTAGCGACTTAAGTCTCCATGGAAGAAGTATATGAGCTATCTATAGGTTATAGCGTGTAAAATATATACTTACCTTAATCATAAAAGTAGAACGCCTAAAAGTTTCCGAGAGGGACCAAAGAGAACGTTTTAAAATTCACAAAAATTTCTGTTAGTAGACGTTTTCAATGTTTTACACGTAAATTAAATAAAAGTATTCGTCGTTGTCTCCAAAGTCTAAAGAGATTAGTAGTTGGTTGACAAAAGAAAATGGAAAGAGATTAGCAGTTGCGTCTTAACTTTTGGTATCTATAAAGATTAGTAGATATGGTTATTTATAAAAACAAGTCGTTGTCTGACCTCTTTGATTATTTTCTTCTTTCGATATTCATATATAAACACAACAGATACGGCACAATGTTCCCAACTAGGTTTATTATTTACTCACTCAGTTTAAAATTACTTGTCGGAAAATTTTTCGTTTCAAAATAAATATCGTTTTCAGTTTTCAATGCAAAATTTATTGACAATATTCTCTATTTTATTTTTTTCAGTTGAGTGAAATATAGTTAGGTGTATTGATAATAGTGTTTTTATTTTAAAAATATGTAAAATTAAATGTTTTATTAATTTGTGTGCATAAATCTATAACGACAAATAATTTGAAACTGAAAGAGTATATATATATATATATATATATATATGACATGTTTATTAGAATAATGACATGCAAAAACAAGACAGATAATGAAAACCATTGATGTTTGTTCACATTTTTATCATTATGTTTTTTTTGGGTTCAACTTCAACTTTATTTATCCAAATCGTAATATTAACTAGGTTTATATGACATATTTATTTTAAACCTTATATTTCCTCTCCGCAATTTACTTTATCTTTTTCATTCTTAGAAAAAAATGAAAATTTCCTTAATGCTTTACAAAACATCAAGCTTCTGAAATAAGGGGTTCGATGGAGAAATCGTTCAGTATACTGTCACTTCATATATTCTTTATTTGTAATCTCTTTATTTCCCAATAATTTATATTTCTTAAAAAATATTTCACAAATATACATTTCCATCATTTTTAATGCATCATTTATTAGATAACAGTGATAACTTATAAATTTAAAAATTAATTGTGTTTATTGATTTTTTTTTTGAGAAAATGTTTATTGAATTTTGTTTGGATAAATTATGAGAAATAATTAATATAAAAAATAATTAACTTATAATTAACTTATAACTAAAGGATGGAGATACTTTTTTGGGACAAAGTTGGTATAGTACACTGGAGGGTTTTGCGGGACTAATAGGGACACGAAATGTCCGGGTTAGTTTATCACCTTTTCATGCTGAAGTGGATGTCTTGATATGGACAATGAAATGTATGAGAAATCTACGCCAGGTTCATGTTACATTTGCAATGGATTGTACTCAGTTGGTGAAGATGGTATTGAAACCAGAAGAGTGGCCAGCGTTTGTAAGTTATCTGAAGGATATTAAGAGTTTGCAAGGAAGCTTTCAGAATTCACAGATCATTCATGTACCTAGGACGGAGAATTCAATGGCGGATCGTCTAGCACGTGGTGTCATACAGCAACCATCTTTCGTCGTCCATATAGATGCAGAATTTCCAATTTGGTTTAAATAATCTACATGAGTTTGTATATGTTTGATGACAAAAAATTAACTTATAATAAAAGTTCAAGATGTTTCTAATATGTATGAAAACTCTAAGGTATATATTCTTAAGACATCTGAAATAATATCATTTATCCAATATTTATCAAAGTTTTGGCTCATATATGTTCTTTTTTCTGTAACTTTTTGGTTCATGTTCTTCCCGACCAAAAACAAGAAGGTGAGGTAAAAGAAGACTTAACTTTGAAAATGCCCTAGGTATAGTTCAAAAACAAAAAATTTGCCCTAGGTATTAAAATGTTATATAATGCACAATAAGTTTTTGATTGATTATTCGTTTGTTGCAACCTTTGGAAAGTTGAATTCTGGAACGTGGATCTGTTGATGTCTATTGACCAAATCCATCTCTGTGTGTAGTGACATGATGTGTACTGATCTACCAAATATAAATATATACGTTAAAGTTAAACCTCGTATACTTTGTCCATTTTTCTTAAATTTTTTTTCTTTGCTAGAGGTGTTGATTTTTTCATGAAGTACTTTTGCTGTCAAAATGATCGAGAGGTTATATATTTTGTAGCAATTAACACCTTTACCGTATATGAATTTATACAATCAACACCTTTACAGTATTTTTACTGTCAAAATGATCCAGAGGTTAGTTTTTAAAAAAATGATCCAGAGGTTATATAATTATACAAGATATCTATATATATAAAAACATGTTTCTCTCCTTCTTAGACTATCCACGTGGAAATTCGAGCAAGGAGAAGGTGCCATGTGTCCAGGTAAGTGAAGTTCTGCGTTTCATTTAATCTCTCTGTGATGGGCTTCGGATTTGGCGCAGTATCGGGCTTTCGACTTCAACCCTAATACAACCGCAGACGAGAAACGGAGAAGGTCGTCTCTTCTCTTCCTGCGAGGGCAACCCGGTGCCTTTTGCGATTCTTCTCACCATCTGAAACGTTCTGCGTAAAGGCTTCTTGATTAATCACATTGATTCGCTCCTCCATGATTTCGTCTTGAATGTGAGCTTCTCTTCTGCAAGGCAGTGTATCAGCGAGCATAAATAGGTTAACTTCCCTCATTTCAAAACCATCTTCTACATCTTCCTAAGCACAGCGAAGCAAGCTTATTTTCCTAATGGCTAACTTCAAAGTTTTTCTCTCTGATTTGAAGTACGGTAGATGTTCTTCCACTGTTGAGGTTAGATTAGAGGCCATAAATCTCAGGCGCACTGAGGAAATCATGTGGCTTGATATGCTCATAGTAGATGCAAATGTAAGTCCGTTTTTAAACTCTTGATAATTGTGACGTTTAGTTATTCTGGCGACCTTCTCTCAGCATTCAAATTCAACATGTATAAATTGTTTCTTGATTTTGAATGTGTGTTTGGTTTGATTGGTTTTGATGGTTTTTGAAAAGAAAAAAAAAACAGGATGAGAGTGAAGATGTAAACTGTTCAAGAACCTACGTTTGTAGTTCATGTTTCAAGACCAGCTGAAGTTGAACAGATAAGGAAGGATCTTCCTTTTATTATGATGGAGCATGAGAACATGAAGGCTATTAATTGTCACCCCACCGTTATTATTTCTTGAAAGACTGATTGTAGTGAAACCCCTCAAGTTCCTCAGGTCGGTTCTGCTCATGTCTCAGTGTTTTTTGGTATCAGTGCTAATCGAATCCTGTTTTCTCAATCATTCAGTTCCTTTATGTTACTGGTTTTGGTATTTGACAGAAAAAATAGTTTTGGTTCAAAGAAATTCAGTTCTCGAAGTGGGGTTATCGGTGTTACGCCGCTATGTCGTGTGGCTGTCCTGCCACTGGTCGGTCAAGAAGTCGGTTTTGAAAGTTAGATACGACGAGAAGATTTGCGAGAACTCAGCTACCAAGTTTCTGACCGCTGAAATTCTACTCCGTGAAATTATGGTAAATTTTGTAGATTCTTTTTTTTTTCTTCTTTATCTCGAATGTATATAAGATAATTTGTTTGTTTTTATGAAATTTCTTCTGTTGCAGAATGATCTCTTACTGAGGCGTTACTCGGTTATCGTTCACGATAAAGCTCATGAAAGAATCTTGAACACAGACATTCTACTTTGGATGCTCACTCGAGCCATCAAAATCCGACAGGAACTCTACAAGGATCAACAGAAGTTTCTACAACCTGGAGGCACAATGGCATCAGAAAACGAAATCATCTCGCCGCTTAAACTTATACTGAAAATCTCCCTCGACAGTACTATGTAATTATACATTTCTCCAAGAGGACTGACACGGCTCCGTGAAGCGGAAGGAGGCAGCGTGGGTTTGGATAAGAGCTTGATTATGAGTCGTGGCCATTTTTGTGCTCTTAAGTTTAACAAGTCGATGTTACTGTTATTTACAGAACAAAGGTTAGTGTTTTTTTAATATTGATCAAAAAGGTGCTTATATCTTCTGGTTCTGTAGAAATTTTAAGATCTGTTAGATTGTTTGTAACTATTGTGTAGATTAGGATGGCTATTGCCATTGAAAATTTGAGGAGAGAAATGAATATATTGAAAACTTTGTCTGGACGTGATAATCTCCTCATTTCTACGATGCATTTTAGAATCATGATGATGTTATGTTGTGATGGAGCAAGCTCTCTTTTAGCTCAGACTCCTTGGAGAGGCTTAGACAATTAGTTTGTTGTTTTAGGCTATGTGACGAACGTTTTGGAGCTATCCAGCAGCAGAGCAACAACAGCAGAAGCTGTAAGAGAAGATTTAAAGCCAAATTCTCTAATGAAAACTTAAGAACCAATCTTCATGCTAATAATATATTTGATGTTCTTAGGTTCTGGGCCAACATTACAGATGAAGCTTCAGCCATGTTAAGGTGTTCTATTCTGTTTTAGTAACATGCCTATGTTTTTTCCTCACCCGCTCTCTCTCTACTTTTATTTATCGACTCTTTATTTCTTTGTTTTCCAGGTGATTTAGCGGGCAAAATAGGGAGAATAACCACACTCTTTGTTTCAAAGTTGTATTTGTGATATGTCTCCACTTTTTTTTAACCGATTAGTCTCCACTTTGATTGATAATTCTCCATGTTTAAATGATTGAAAAGAATGTGTAACTGATATACATAAGATAGTTACGCAGATTTTCTAGAGTATAGTTGAAACTGATTGAACACCCAGCCTAAATGGTTTCAACAGAAACTCCAAAAGGATCAATGAGAGAAGAGATTTTCTAGACTAACAAAAGAGCACAATAATGTACAAAATGTAACACAAAGCAGAATGATAAGTTCAGTCAGATGACAAATCTAAAGCATTTTCCAAAGATGACTAGGGAAAAGTACTCCACAAGGCTTGAAGAAAACATGATAATCTTAAAGTTCCATAAAGAGTAAAGGTGGGACTATTGAGGCAATAGTAATCTTGAAGCTCGATCTAAAATTAAAATATTGTTTTATTAATAGCATTAATAGTTGATAATTTCATAAAGTATATTTTTTGGTTAGTAACAACATTGTATCTCACATGAAAATAGTTTTATAACAATTTTAGATCAAATTTATTTTTCATAGCATTGCATGATTTAATAGCCAATACATTTAAAGTTTCCAACTAAATATACATTATTTGGTTTATGTATTTTAATTGATTCAGAAATCCAAATAGTATTTACAAATCCAAGTCAAATATACATATTTTAAAATTATCATGTAAATTTAAATTTTTATTTTCAAATCCAATGGTTTTCTTTCGGGTTACCTTTCGATTTGACACTTTATATTTTAACAAAGAAATATATAAAAATTTATTCAAATCCATTATGAAATCAATCTATTAATATAACTATGTATGACCTAAAAATACTTAATTTAAATTAGAATTTATAAATCAGGATATCAATAACACATGATTTTAATATATATTTTCCAATTACAACCAATAGCACTATGTTTAATTAGGATTTCCAAATTTATTAAAATACACTAACCAATACCATTAGAATTAAAATTATATATTCAAATTTCTTATGAAACGGAGAAAAATAACATTTACAAAATATTTGGACAATTAATGATCCCATATATGAGAAAATAACAAGTGCCGAAAAAATAAGAAAAAAATATAGGGTTATAATTTAATGAGAGGTTTACTCAAAAAAGATTTAATGGGAGGGTCCATTGAACTACTTGAATACTAATTGGAAACAAACTATATTTTAAGTGAAATGAAACATTTATACAGTTCAACCCATTAAGCATCATAACTTCAAAAACAAATTGCTGTGTTCATCAGCTTATATATAATTTCCCTTAACAAAAAAAAAATGGATAGTAAAAATTTTGAAATGCGTAAAACAAAAAAAATGAATAATTTAAAAACAAAACAAAATATTTATAAATTATAGATTATAATATTTATAAATAAAATAACTATACTAAATATATAATTAAAATTAAAATTTCTACAAAAATCCCGGGCGTAGCCCGGGCCGACTCTAGTATATATATATGTGTGTGTGCTTATATAATACTATACATTGTATACATATAGAATTATATAATATTACCACATCTTGTATAAATCTTTAATTTATGTATTATTTCAATTTTTAATTATTTTACAAGTCGGGATCTATGTACTAGCAAATATTGTAATATATAGACATAAAATCTAGACATCTGAAAATTATGAATCCGAATCCAAATACTAAATCCACAGATCTGAATTTGAACAAGCTAATTTTTGTTTGAACATCTGGATCTGTCTCATCCCTAATCTATAATGTATTAAAATAAAATATAAATTAAAATGACATAATTATATTAAATTAGTGGATTAATATTTATACTTTTTTAAAATGATTTCATTTAAATAAATAGATAAAATATCACTCACCTTAAAACATGTTAAAATTATAAAATATATAATAATTTTATACAAAAATAAAATTATTAACATAGATTAACTTTTATATCTACAACTACATATATATACATCTATTTAAAACTCACAATTATATAACAAATATAATAGTTTATAAGAATATTTGGTTCATATGTTATTATCTTGAAAATTTAATTTAAAATATGGTTACTATATATTTTTATATGCACCATGGAAATATAAATCCTAAATAAATATCATTTAAAATTGTATTGGATGAAAAAAATTAGAAATGAGAAAAAAAAAACATTTTTGTAAGGAGATTCTCAATTTGTTATTTACAGTTTTAAATTTAAAAGTTTGTGTTAAATAATAAAATTTCAAAACTATTTATTAAACTGATGTAACGGGCTAGAAAGACGAGAAACGTCCACAAGACCAACACAATAAACCTCTCTGAAAAAACACGAGTTCATGCCTCTAAACATATTACAGTATTTGGAAATTTAACTACACCCACACAAACACACTACACAAACAATTTATCCCTCAGCAATCCGCACAATACAACCACTACGTTGACAATCCAGAGCCAGAGGTTGCGCGGAAACCCCCGACCCCTAGTACTAAATTAATTATAATAAATTTTATGATCTTGAAAGTATTCACGTTATACTCTAAAACAGAATAATATAATATAAAATATCCAGTCCTAATTATAAAAATCTCAAAATTACTGCAAAACCAAAAATCTAACTAATTTCCTAACAGGAAAACAAGTCTAAAAGTTTGTGTTAAATAATAAAATTTCCAAAACTATTTATTAAACTGATGTAACGGGCTTGAAAAGACCAGCCCAAGCCCATATAAGATCCGAACTGCGGCGATGTATTTAAGATCCGACTTTAGGTGACGAAGAACTAAAAAAAAAGAAAAAAAATAAAACCTTTCGAGAGACAAGACAAGAGAAGACAAGACATCAATGGCGCCTTCTTCTTCGAGCGGCCTGACCTTCAAGCTCCACCCTCTGGTCATGCTCAACATCTCCGATCACTTCACCAGGGTCAAAACTCAGCTCAATCCTCCAGCCTCTTCCTGCGCGGCCGGGAATAATAACCCCAGCACCGGCGACGCGACGACGCTCCCTCAGGATTTTAGGGTTTACGGGTGCGTGATCGGCGCCCAGAAAGGACGGACGGTTGAGATCTTCAATAGCTTCGAGCTTCTGTTGGATCCCACTACTGATACTCTCGATAGATCCTTCTTAGAGAAGAAGCAAGAGCTCTGTAAGGGTTTTTTAGGAATTTTTTTTTCTCGTCTCTGCTTTGGTCTAAAGGTTTTGACTTTGTTTGGGGTTGTTTTAGATCAGAAGGTGTTCCCTAACTTCTACATATTGGGATGGTACTCTACTGGAAGCGAAGCTAATGAATCTGACATGACTATCCACAAAGCTGTGAGTTTGTCAAGTTTGTTTGTTTTGAAAGTTTTGAGTTTTTAGGTTTTCAGTGTGGTGATTGTGTTGAGTTTTAATCATGTCTTTGTGCAGCTGATGGACATTAATGAATCTCCTGTGTATGTCCTTTTGAATCCTGCTATCAATCACGCTCAGAAGGATCTCCCTGTCACTATCTATGAAAGTGGTAAGCTTTGGTTTTCACTAAGCAAGGTTACATGATTGAATAAGTAGTTTCTGCTTTTCATATAATTGTACCTGTTTTGATTGCTTTAAAGATTCTAACTTTTTTAATCCTATCATGTGATGTGATTGTTTTTTGAAAACTTTCAAGAATTCCATGTCATTGATGGGGTTCCTCAGTCAATTTTCGTGAATGCAAGCTACACCATCGAGGTATGTTTATATTAAGCCACTTGATCTGTGATTTTTGTGTTATAATTTTGAGAGCGGACGTTTGATGACATAGCGATAACTGTAAAATGTGCAGACAGTGGAGGCTGAAAGAATATCGGTTGATCATGTTGCACACCTTAAGCCATCTGATGGGGGCTCAGCAGCGACTCAATGTAAGCTTCGTATTCATCATATAATCTTCTTCTTACACATTTTTTATGGAACTTAGGCTGATTATAAAGATGTTGTGCAGTGGCTGCTCATCTCACTGGCATTCACAGTGCCATCAAGATGCTTAATAGCAGAATCAGAGTTCTCCATCAGTATCTTGGCGCAATGCAGAAAGGTATCCTAATATTCTTGCTCAAGTCCCCACTCTCTGTCCCCTTTCAGTTTGTTCAATTATTTGTTTTGCTATACGGAAAAAGAAGTGGGTTAGACGATACTGTTAGGAAAAAAACCAATTTGGTTTTATGTACTTTCGGTTCCGAGTGGCCATATGATTCTAATCACTTGTGTGATTCTGCATCTAGGTGATATTCCTTGCGACAACTCACTTCTGAGGCAAGTGGCTAGTCTGCTCAGAAGTCTGCCTGCCGCACAATCAGAAAAGTTTAATGAGGATTTCTTAATGGTGAGTAGTTCCCTTGCTGTTCCTTAGTTATAAGAGTGACATTTGATTGTCTTGGTTCTCTGATTAATCTCTTTGTGAATACATATATGACGCTTTTTAATTAATTTGCAGGAGTACAACGACAAACTGCTGATGTCTTACCTAGCAATGATCACAAATTGTGCCAGGTATGTGTGCTCTATATAGATATTCGTTTTAGTTTAATAATGATGGACCGGGATGTAAATGGCTGTCTTTTGATTGATACAAAGACATATGAAATCATACTTGCTTTAGGCTGACAATGAGATCGTCTTATTTATCTAGGTTAAGAACTAAATCTTGGATCTTGCTCAATCATCCTTGTTATAATTAAGGGTAGTGAGCCTGTAGGAGATAAGGGAATATGAACTTTTTATCTAATCATATGCTATGCCTTGATGAAATGTCATTGTCAACTACAACTACCTTAAGTGAATCCTTTTTTATATTTGTTGCACTCACTCTCATACTCCAAAATTGCAGCAACATGAACGAGGTGGTGGACAAATTCAACACTGCATACGAGAGGAACAGTCGAAGAGGCGGTAGGACTCCATTCATGTAGAGATTAGTTTCAGCTTGAAACCCTTTTTTTTGCTGTTCCTTAGAGAAATCTAGAACTCTTAAGGTATTTTACTCTTCGGAATCTAAGAGCTAATGACGTTCTTCTTTTAGACTACAAGTTATGTTTTGGGGGGGTGTATTCAACTGAGAGTTTCAGATGATTTGTATTAAATTGACAAATCCACTGTTATTCAAACATGCATTTTAAAAACTCATTTAAAATCCACTGTTATTGAACTTGACATTTCATAAAACACTCTGAAATCCACTGTTATTGAAAATATTTTAAGTTGTGGAGTTTTAAAGTTTTTAGGTGATTTTAAGGTGTTTGAGTGGGATTTCTTAGTTAAAAAAATTAAAATCCAAATCCTATAGTTTTAGGTAATATTCAAGGGTGGTTTAATAAAAATCACCTAAATCTCTGCAGTTTATTAAAATCATCTAAAAAGCCATTAAAAGACAAATCAACTCAAATGTTAGATTCAATACACCCCCCTTAGACTACGAGCTATGTTTAGATTACTTGTATTTTTAGCACTTGAATCATGCGACAAAACATTGAAAACAAAACAACTTTAACTTCCCTTATCTTTTATTCAAACACGAACAAAACAATCCGTGAAGAAATAATCTGGTTTCATATTTGTGGTAAACTACTCATATCTCTGTATATCAATGAGCTCCTCGAGAATCCAAGCTCCTGTTGTGACACTGGTTCCACCTTGGGCTCTGCTGCTAACTGCAACATCAGCTCAGCTGTATCACTAATTGCAGGCGTTGGCAGGCCGGTGAACCTCTCTTGTCCGATAGCTAAACCAGATATTGAAAGACCCAGAAGCTCAGTTTTGCCACCATAAACCGAGAAATCAGCCCAAGGAGGTCTCATGGGTGTCTGGAAGTCAAATGTAGATGAGTTGGTTGTGACCATTCCCTCAGATATACTGTTTGGCACTGGATAGTGCACATGGTGGTTCTGGGTCTGAGTGGCTAAACCGCCTTGGATGGTCCCTGAGCAGCCTGGACTCAGGTGGC
Source organism: Hirschfeldia incana (assembly GCA_026261945.1). Lineage (NCBI taxonomy): Eukaryota > Viridiplantae > Streptophyta > Magnoliopsida > Brassicales > Brassicaceae > Hirschfeldia > Hirschfeldia incana. The sequence goes on along the minus strand of JABCMI010000017.1, from coordinate 287,205 downwards.
TGCTGTTGCGTGCTGCTGGTACTTCATGAGTGTGCTTGCCTATGTAAGTGGTTAGTACGGACGTGAGGTCATCAGAAGCTCTCTCCACATGCTTTGTTACGATGCATCCACTGGCTGTGCATTTGTAATAGCTCCTGAAGCATTATTACACATAAAACAGATTCTGATAAGAACTTGGGGCGAAGGAGCTGCAACAGAAGAGAGAGAGAGCAGTTGGATACAAGAACCTTGGATTCGGGTTTCCTTTGACTACTTTTTGTCCATACTTGCGCCAGCGGTAGCCATCTTCGAGAATGTCAACATCACTAGTGGTCTGTACCACGACTTTTGGCTCACGTGTTCCTCGTGTTCCACAAACTTCAAGTTTCCTGATACGTGAATAGCCTCATTAGTCAGAACGTCTAGTCTTTCTGAATAGTTCATCAATAGTTATAAGAGTAACTTTCAATTTCTAACCTTCTCTTTGGCTCGGATTCACCTGCTTCTCCATCGTATCCCATGGAACTATTCATGTGGGACGTGCGATCTTCTTCTTCTTTAAAGAAGGCTGTATCACCATACCCGAACCGAGCTCCGCTCTGAACCTGCATTGATCCAGAATGGCTTACAGGTGATATCCATTCTACGTTCTCATCAGTTCCAGCAAAACCTTCTTGTTCTGTTCCATCTACTTGCATGTCATTGCATGCACCGGATGATCCAATGCCTGAACGGCGGTTAGGTGAAGGTTTTGGGTGATTATGAGTTTTTGCGTATATGATCTCTGTAATATGACCTTCCCTGGACCTCTCAACCTTCTTCTTCACCTCACAGTTGGGGTGTGTGCACTTGTAATAGCTGCGTGGATACTCGCTTCCTTTAACTAGCTTCTGTCCGTATTTCCTCCAGTTGTATCCATCATCTGCAGGTGCACCACTCGATGCCATCGAGTCTCCTAAGCCCCTGTCATGTGTTTGCTCATAGGCTTGTGAATCATCTTGTTCTAAACCGATGGTTGTGGGATCAAAGCTCCTTCTTGAAATGGATGTGGCAATGTCGTCGAAGAACTCATCCTTAGCTTTATGATCCGAAGGTAGTGATGAGAGCTTTCCGGTTGTCGGAGATAGCTGTGCTTACAAGTGATAGGAGTTAGATCATAAATGGATATGCTAATGGGAAAACAATAATGCAATGCTTGAGAAGTTACCAAAGCGTTTGGGAGGAAGACAGGAGACTCTAGCAGAGATGAAGGACTAACACCAGGAGAAGTGATGTTTAAACATAGAGACCGAAGACGACTAGTCTCAGTGTTTATACTAGTTGGTACATTAAACCCGGATCTAGCAGCAATCCTTTCACTAAGACCACCTCGTGAATAACACGGTTTTTCTTGAAACCTGGTTTCCATAAAGTCTTTATCCTTAACGTCTTCTTCTAAAAAAACATCTCTATCAAGTTCCGCTTTGGATCTCTTCTTTTGGTTAGGACTACAGTCTCTCCATTCTCCCATTACTGCAAGGTTAATATTAAAACCAGCCATTACTTACCTAAGATTCAGCTTCAACTTTGGGCTTAACCTGAAATGTGATAAGTAACTTCTTGTAATAAGCTTCAAGTAAAATATATCATGTGAAAACAATATACAGCGATGGTAATGGTCACCATTACCCGATTTATTAACGGATCAATTTTTTTTTACCAGTTGGTATTGTAAGAGATCAAAAAGGGGGACTGCTTCTTATCACGTCTTCATATATTTTGCTTCTCTATTCTTTAGATTAACAAAAGGTGAGGAAGATGTACTCCTCTCTCTCTCTTTCTTGAATGAAGATGTAAATCGGCTAAAAATTACTAGCTATAACACAGTTTAGTTAGATAAGTTTTCTCCTTAACTTTCTCACAATCCAAACAACAAAGTTCAAAAAAAAAATTATACAACGTTATAATTCACCAACAGTTTAACTATTTTTAGAAGTGTGAACTTTATGTGGTCTAAAAAGAACCAAAAGTATACACATCATTTAGTTCACTTAAATGGGCCAAACTCGTCACAGTGCTTGTGTTTTACACTACTGCCTTAACATTTCATTAACATATATAATTTTTAACATGGTTAACGCTAGTAAAAACATTTTATCAAAAAAAAGTAAATACAATGACAAAAAAAATTGTTTGTTTTGCTAACATACGTATAGTTAACGTGTTGCCCAGACCCAGCCCTCTAAAAATGTTCAAAACATGGTGAAAGAAGTTTAAACCTTTAACCTGACATGGATAAATAACCAACAAGACTATTGAGTTTTAAGGAAAAGCCGCAAATTTACATATTCTTGACAGGCCTGGAAACAGCTACTTGTGAAGCTTGTACAGAAGGCTAGTACTGGACTTGCTAACTCTATTAATGTTAGTTTAGACGATGGTGTAAAACTCGTTGTTGATCTTCAGTATCTAACTCTATCAAGATCAAACTTAATTCAAACCTTTAATTACCATGAATTATTTTCTTGATATAAGAAGATAGACATTTCTGATGTGGTATAAGAACAAACGGTTTTGACTAACTAAAAAACTTTATATTCATGTGACTGATCAAATTATTTATGTAATCAACTAAAGAGATGGAAAAGTTTTATTAAAATGAAACCAAGAGATATCATTGGTCAATATTCAAGAGATCTCCTTTCTCATAATCTTGGACTTCTAGGAGAAGATCTAACCGGAAACCAATCTGAGACTCAAGACCAGTCTTCTGGAAAGGCCGACGATGAAAATTTTGATGACCAGGTTGAAGAATTGGCTAAGTCCCACTCTTCCCGTATACACACACATCTTTGATTTTTTTAGCTAATGAGTTCTTGACTGAAACTTGTAACAGGCAAGAAGCTGGGCCATATATGGGCATCAGTGACGTTCCAGACTACAATGAAGAGCTCATGATGGTAGAGTATCTTGATTCATTTGGAAACATTCCTGCAATAAACCCTGGAATCAGTACTAGTATGCCACAGAATAACGATGCTGCCCTTCAAGACAGAGAGTTACTTACTTTACTTGACAAGTGTTTTAAGTCAACATAGAATGGGTTTTGCTGCTAACACTCACCAGGAATCAGTTACTAACGCTTGGAAATGACCAGGCACCAAATAATACACACGATGTCGATGATTCGATATTCATGTCGCTCGAAGTAATAGATTAGAAAGACTTCTGTGTGTGTGTGTTTATGTAATAATACACACGATGATTCTATATTCTATATTAGATGTAAAAGATTAGAAAGATTTCTGTGTGTGTGTTTATGTTTGTACCCTTATAATTCTCTGTTTATTATTATTCATGTGTTGTCCATGCTTAAGGTAGATCAGTCTCCAACCTACACTATTTTCTTACAACTAGTAACCCAAGCGCATGATATGCATGCATGTATTTGAGATTCAACATGATAATAATTAAATGCATGAACGTGGGAGGAATCTTTTATCAGTTTTGTGAAAATAATTGAATCTTCTTCCCCTTTGTGCTATTAGCTAACAGAATGCAATATGAAAATATCTTCATTAAGATTGAAAGGTGTGTGTACAAAGAGAAGTATATATACTCATACATTAGACTGCTCTACACTAATATCTACACGATACAAGTATATGTATGTATACTATATACAGATGTCATGATGTATGTAATGTGTGCAAACAAATTTGCATCAAAACAGGTAAGAAATCTGAGTGAGATCCAAAAAAAAATGATTTTTCTCCTGATACACATATTTGATAAATCTTTATATACAAAGAAGAGTTTCCTTCTCTCCTAGGGGGTCCACGTCGCCATCCACGTCATCAATTCAGCGCTGGCAGGTCAACACGTATGCAACACAGCGTTTTATTAATTGGAAATCTCGGTAAATTGGCTAAACGAATATCGCGATACGGGTTTTCACTGGCTGCGTAATCTTTATATTTGGGCCTGAAGTCAAAATCATATGGTCCATAAATGTGTCGGCTTATTTTTTCTTCCCTTTGGCAACTCCGCCTTCTCCACGAAACCTTCACCAACCGTCGGTTCCAATCGAAAAAATCTGAAACGTTACAAAGGAAGACTGAGTTTAATCGTCGTCATCAAAGCACTCATTAACCATTGCTCTCCTCTCCTCCCACGATCGATCTTTGTTCCTCTTGGCTTCCTTTCTCAGGATCTTCTACTATAAATAGGTACTTTCTAACTTGAGAAATTCATCAGTTCAATCTTCTCAATCATAATCTTTTTTTTTCTAAATTCCAGTACCAAAACAGCCTGACCTCCTAGCTGATTTGAATGTTGGTCGTAGTTATCTTCTTCTGAGAGATTTAGGGGTTTGTTGTATATTGCGTAGGTACGACTGCAGATGATATATAATCTCTGTTCGAAATGTATGGAAAAGGTCTTGGATGTCTTTATTCCCAAAGGTCGAAGGTTAGTGAGAATCTGTGGTCTCATGTCTTTGTAATTGAACCAGTTATTTTTTCTCTTCTTTGATGTGTGTTGTTTTTTCGTTTAGTACTGGTGATCATGTGGTTTTGCATTTGTTCACTTTAAAAGTATGAAGCAAGCTCACATAGCAGTGGAAAGGCTTGATGATAAGGTCTTTATCATCTTGGTGATTGGATTTGACATGAAAACTTTGGTCATTGTTCCAGATAGAGTTGTTTTAAGCTTTTAATTTTAAGTTTCAATTTTTGATTCTTACACTGAAACCAATTTTTGTTTTAATATATTTTGTTACCGCCTCATTTGTTTCGGCATTGATATTCATTGATTCAGAACGCGATTTAGTGTTATTTTTAATTATCGTCCTGCTTTCAGTTGCTGCTACACCTCAGCATGTTTAGTGTTTTCAATCAGACAACTGTAGGTTTTAGGAATTGATTTATGGGGGATGAGTACTTTGATTTGGATCTCTCTGGCTATATTTTAATAGTGATCTGATTATTGATCGACGTTTTGGGTTCTTGGAGTTGAGTGCAGTGGTCGAGTTTGAATGAATAGTAAATGCGAAAGAGAATTTGTAGCAAATGATGCATCTTCTCACCCTGGAGATCATTGTGGTTGTGAGGAAGAAGCTTTATGAAGCAAAAGTGTGGGCGAGCCAAGGTTGAACTTCAACGAGTTGCAAGAGTTCAATCCTCCCGTTATGATGCCCCTACCATTACTCCATCCTATTTTGGCTGCAAATAAGGTATGACAACCAACGTTACATATATGATTTCAAGATGTAGATTAATCTTAAGAAAGACTTTGATCATGAAAATTTGGTTTTGTGGACAGATGAGCATGAATCTAGATAGAGGAAACTTACATGAGATGATCCAGTGCAGCACTTTGGCGGTCCTGTACGGAACATACTTTTGCAGTCTTTTCTCGCTTCATGTTTGAGTGAACTTTCTAATGAGTTTTTGAAATATATGGTGTTTTACGTTGACATCAAATTCTTAATATGCAATCACATATAACTATATTCATAACGACGGCCAGTGAAGACAATTTTGTTTTACATTTACAAGACATATTTTTTTACAAATGACTGAACGGGTTTACGTTTCCTTTGTTCTACATGTTATGCCACCCCCCCCCCCCCCCCCACCATAATTCATAAATCTGCAACCACAAGACATATTCACCGGAAAGTAATAAATAAATACATCTACAAAAACAAGCAAATTAATTGAACAATTAGTACATCAAAAACATAATGTTAGTCCGCTTGCATATACTTTTAGGCTGTACTACTGTGATTTTTATAGGACAAACGCAAAACAAAAAAAATATTAAAAACAAAAAGATAACATTAATACGCAAAAATAAATTAACTGGATCAGCGAACAGAATTTTATTTTTTAATTTAATGTGCAGGACAAGCACCCAAGGATCAAAACAACAAAGCCGAAAACAACTCGCAGCAACCAAAAATCGTTCGGATCATCAGGGTGTGGCCCATCTCAAATCACCAAAACAAAAATGCTTACATGGGAACAACTTTCTTTTGTCTTGACATCAAGGTGTGTCTTTTAAATAATTTTTAAAATTACATAGATTCAAAATGATCGTTTCTCTCCTTCATAGGGAAAAAAAATGGAAGGGAGAGTCCCCACTTCTACATCGAACACAATATACAAAAATCTACAGGAAGGAAAAACATATCACATCAGATATTTTGATCTTCTTCCCAGCAACAAACGGTACATGCTTACCGTCCAACCATACATTATCAACATCAATAAGAAAACAATTATTACCGAAGTCCAAAACAACATCCCACCAATACCTTCATCCATATTTCAACCCGCGCCCTACATCAAGTTGATCAACTTAGCAAGTGCAACCAATTTTCTCCCAGGTAAATACCAACCACTATCACATAACGATAAATTCTAGAGATTTCTAAGAGGAAAAAAAAACCAAACAGATGTCGTTGGACAAATACGCATCATCCAAGGAAGTGATCTATATAACCCCAAAACAAATACGGAGATCGTCATTGGATTGCTTTTAGACAGGTACAAATTGTCTGTTAAATAGTCTTCTTTTCCAAAACAAATAATAATTAACTATAATTTTAAATTTAAGGTGGAACTTGGTACGGCTTAATTTGTGGGACCGAAAAGCGGCTGCTTTCAGGGAGTTAAACAGCATTTTCTCCAGGAAAAACAAAATAGGTATCGTCACAAGCATCAGCCCACGATTATATGAAGGTATTGAACTAAATATTAGTTTCTGTACGAAAACTTGCTTATTCATACTACACTATTGCATGAAAGCTATCACTTGCAACGACATCTGGATCGCGCTTCTACTTTGACGATGGAAATGATATCATACAGAGCTTCCAAAAAGAAATCGACTACTGCCATAGGAAAAACAGCACATCTTACCAATGGGTTCCAACAGCAAAAAGAAAACACACAGAACAATGATGTTCTTAATTTTCTATAGCCACAACTATCTATTATACTTTTACTACAAACAAACTGCCGGTTAAAAATTCAAAAACAACACTAAACAGTTTCTACTTCATGTTGTTTACATTATAAAGAAACATTACTATTTTCACATGTATTCCGCGCGAAGCGCGGACCCGACTCTAGTATTCATAACGACGGCCAGTGAAGAAAATTTAAAAAATGCGAGCATCAAGTGATGAAATGTATAATAATCAGATTATTTTTGAAGATTCTCTGTTAAAATTTTATTTTTTAATTTAGTTTTTTTTTCACAAGTTTCACTGTCAAAATCTTCGATATAGTTAGAATAACTCCAATTTAGTTAAAAATTTAATCTACAAATAATTTAATGAAAATACAAAGATAAAACATTCATAAAATGTAGGAAAATAGAGCAAGTTAATAAGAACAAAAATGGAAAATCAGTTTATAGTTCCATTCTTCACGTTTTATCAAACTTAGGCCAGTAAAAATATAAGATCAACTCGAAGAATTTTATTTCACCTTTTGGTCACCAATATAAATTTTAGAAAAAATGAAAATAAAATAAAATAAATAAATAAATAATAAAAACTACAAGGTATAGTGACTCAATACAATTTTACACTTTTTTTGGAATCCCAACTGAATTTTACAAGTGGTTTCAGTTACATGGTAAGTGGGCCATAATCCAAACACTTGAATGATTAAAATATCATTTTGGGTGACACCAAAGGAGATTATATTCACAATTTATGATATCAAAGCTATTAATCTTTATGGGTTACATATATGAACGAAATTAATTTTATTAGATATCATACTTTATTATATATATTTAAAGAATGAAATGAGATCTTTCATATACAAAATATTATCTAAAATATATATATGGCAAGGAGTATTATAAAAACAGATTAAATTTTAAATATTAAACATATGGTTTAACTGTTATGTCATCAAAATTTCGTAATGGTTTATATGTTTATGCTATATATACGTATATATTAGTGGTGTTTGTTTTACGGTGACCTCTAAATGTTCTACACTCATCGGTCACTACTCAATTTTCAAACTTTTCAGTTTCAATGTTTTCTTACTTTTATTAGAACTGCATTATTAATTTCTTCTTATTTAATATAAAGAATTATTATTTCAGAAAAGACGATGCTTTTAACATCAAAAAGTAAATACTTTTATAACATACACAAAATTTAATTTACAACGCAATCTTTTAAAACTCAAATATTACAAACCACAAATAATACACCGAATACAAAATCAAATTTTTGTAAAAGAAAACAACATGAAAACCATTTGAAACCCCCACCACATATCAATACGACCATTTAAAAACAATTATTGCAAACAAGCAAAATATATTTTATCACATATAATTTATCCTCACCTAAAATTTTCTAAAATACAAAAATTATTATCATATTCATCTCTTGCAAATGCAAACCAAAAACAGAATTACAAAATCATACAAAAAATAATAATGTAAATTACAAGTAAATTATTATCATATTCATCTCTTCAATATGAATCTTGAGCCGTTGAATGACATCTACTACCCAAGCACATGTTTGTCTCGACCTTTCTGTTGGTTATAACACATTTTCTTTTGTGCAAGGTTGCTAATTGCCGTCCTAATATTCTTTGCTTATGGTCATCAGATCGTGGATATGATAAACGGTTTGGTCAAACTCCAGGGAGGTTGTCTGTAAGGAAACAAATGAAACTAAATTGCTGAGAGCAGAAATTAGTTGTGGCTGGAACCAGCATTGATGAATGTGTGTTGTTAACTCTTAGATTGAAAACATGTAGCCTTTTTGTAAATAAGAATGAATGTGCATGGTTCTATTGCAGGATAATCCACAAATATGTAAGACAAATTTCAGTCATGTCGTTGGTAGAGCAAGATTAAAATTGTTACATGAGCAGCAGTCAATAGAATTTCCAGCTTTATATATGTATCGCGTGCTTTCCATGGCGATAGGGGAGGGCTATCGCCAACACGCAACATACTACCACAACAAACTTACAGGGAGGGCTATCGCCAACACGCAACATACTACCACAACAAACTTACAGACATAAATGAGCAGACTAAACCCAATCCAGATGCAAGAACTTACAGTTGCTGCTCTACCTTTGCTGAAGTAATTGCATTTAAAATATATATATATATATATATATATATATATATATATATATATATATAGATATCTTTTTGATTTATTTTGCTAATTTTGTATTCTCTTAAAATAGAGAATAAAGAACGTTACTGTCATTTTAATTCAAACCAAACATATTTATGAAAAATATCAATATGATGTCAAAATTCTCTCATTATTTGTTTGTTTATGCTATCGTTTTTAATTTATAATCATTTTAAATGATTCATAAAATTAATATAATTCATATGCTTTCAGTCCTTCTTAGCATGTCTACATGGGATGTCATGTCACTAATTTGCCGCATGTGGTGTCAACACCGGTCCGTCACATCTAAACTCAGCGTATCACTTAATCTAAACGGAAAAAACTGGGTTCCATGATCTTTATATTACAGTCCAAAATAAATCAGACATTTTGACTTCGTCTCCATCATGCTATTAGTTCCTCTTCTTCCATAAGAGACCATTCAATTGTCTGTTTCCTTCCTTGAAGACGACGAATCTAGATCTATAAATAATGGTTCTCGGTCTGAATCTATACGAGACTTTCGATATCGACAGTGAAGATGGAGTTACTAACGGTCGTGTTTTGGACGTCGGAGTGACACATGTTAGAGATACGCATTTACTTTTATATGTTTGTAAATATCCAGATATGATTGCAGTTACTAACGGTCGTGTTTTGCATTGCAAATTTGGTCGACTCATTACTCTCAGTGAACAAAGAAAGCATTGAGCGGGACAAGTTTTGTTGCTTTAACTGTTCTGTTTTTTTTTTAATATTATAAATAAATATTCACTCGGACATACAACTTTTATTTTATATTTACCTAAAACTCAGATCTATGGCAACATCGTTATTGCATTTTCTATGAGAATTACTATAAGTCTAAAACATGTAAAAACATAATTTAATTATACAAATTCAAACGAAACACCTAATAACCATTTTAAAATATGCTCAATTTTAGCATCCCGCCCGAAGGGCGGGTCGGCCCTAGTTTCATATTATTCTTTTATGAAGACATAGATACCTTCAGTATCCTGTTTTAACACTACAACTAGATTTTGACCCGCCCTAAGAGGGCGGATATATGTTTTGTTTTGTATGTTTTTTTGAAATTGCATTTCTAAGCGTATGCTTTTTGTTATTATATATATATTTTGTATCAGATATGTGTGTTTTGGGCAAATCTTTATTTTTATTTCTAATTTTACTTGTGTATTTTTTTTATCAAAATAATTAGGTTTCTTATTTTGAACATTGAAATGAAATTATTATTAGACGAAAGCTTACAAAGAAATAAAAAACCTCCTAAAAAAATAGTAGTTCAAAAAAAAGCATTATAAGCATCTTCAAAAGTTGGATACAAAACTCCATTAACAGTTCGTAAATCTGTGTAGTTGGTCGAGTTTTTGTTATGGTTTAAAAAAAATGCATATAATCTAATTCACTTTGTTTGGAGTTTGTAAATAGGTTACTCATTCTTTTATCTTTGTTCTCTCTATTAATTTCCATCCAATCTTGATATTGTGAAGTTTCATTTGTCTTCTTTGTTGAGACATTACCAAAATGATGTTCTTTATGTGAAGCTTCTTTGTCACATTTTTCCATATTTTTGTTCTTCATCTGTAACAAATATGATAAAAGACAATTTCAAAATCTGACCGGCCCTTCAGAGGGCGGATATATTTTTTATTGAAATAATTAATTTTATGTCATGAATATTTTTATCCTTGATAAATTATATTTTGTTAAGAAATTTATGAAATTTATATAAAATTATTGTATGAATTATTTTTGTTATTTTAAATATGACCAAAATTTTGAAGACTCCAAATAATTCTGACACGTATTATGATTATTTTATTAACCTGCTGTTAAACTTGTGAATTATTTCACAGTGATTTTATTTTTAGTATTTTAATTTAAATAAAAAGTTTAATATTTTTAAACTATTTTTTTTGTCATAGACCCGTTATATATTGATAAAATCTGCTTTTGTGTATTTTAAAAAGTTTATATGATTTTTTATTTTAAATGAAACTATTTTTTAAAAATATTTGAGAACATTCGGGTCTTCAGAATCTAGATTCTGACCCGCTCTTTCAAAGGACATGTATATTTTTCGTTTGATTTTTTCTAGATATTTAATTGTAATACTTGTGTTTTTTTCTTAATCATATTTTTTTGTAGTCGTATATGTGTATAAATCTTAATCAAAATCTATTTGATTTATTATAGAAATAATAGTAATTTAAAGTTGGCCGGCATACACTCGTTTCTTTATAATTATAAATCCATTTTTTGTAATCATATTTATCTATTCAGATTAAGCTTAGGCATCCGGTCCTCGGATCAGGTCTTTTGGTCCGCATCCTTCGGTTCCTGAAAATTTAGGTCCATATGTTAAGGATACACAATATTCTCATAATCATTCTCTCAATAACTCGTGTATACACTTAAGGAAGCTTCTATATCAAGCTAACCCTAGCACACCTCTCATGTACATATAAATATTTCTGTAAAGTTCTGCAGTCAATATATGAAAGATATCTCTTCTACATGGTATCAGAGCATCATCGATACCCTAAAAACCTGTTTTAGTTTTATTCTTTTCTGACGGCTCCAGCTCTTCCTTCTCATTTCTTTTTCTCTCTTCTTCTCTCTAACTCTGAATCGTAAACATCATGTCTGCACCAACAGCTGAGACCGTCGATCCCACAATTCCTTCTCTTCTTCACATCAACATGAGCAACATCATCAAACTTTCATCAAGCAATTACATGATGTGGAGTTTACAAGTCAGAGCCCTGCTGGATGGGTATGATCTCGCTAGCTTCATTGACTCAACCGTCTTACCACCAATCCCCACGGTGACTGTTGATGGAGCCCTCTCTGCTAATCCCGACTACACCAAATGGAAGAGACAAGATCGCTTGATCTACAGTGGTCTCATTGGTGCAATGACCGAAACAGTCCAGCCCTTAGTCTCCACCTCCAAGACCTCAGCTGAGATCTGGAATATCCTTGCAGCTACCTACAATAAGCCAAGCAGAGCCCATATTCAACAACTCAAACTCCATCTCAAGCAATGGACAAAAGGATCAAAAACCATTGATGAGTATGTGCAAGGCTTCATTACCAGATTTGATCAGCTTGCCTTGTTAGGCAAACCCATTGATCGAGAAGATCAGTTGGAGTTTATTCTTGGAGGACTTCCTGAGGATTACAAGACAATTTCAGATCAACTCGAAGGTAGAGATGTGACGCCTTCTCTAACGGAAGTTCATGAGAAACTGCTGAACCGAGAAGCAAAGCTCATCACGCTCAGCTCCACAAACTCAGTGCTCCCGATCACAGCCAATGCAGCGTCTCATCAACCTTCAGGTCGTACACAACACAATCAGCGTCCACCTCAAACCTGGAACAAGAATCCTCAGAACCCAAGATACACACAAAACAAAGAGAAACAAGTTAGAGGCTATCAAGGAGGAAATCAAAGCGGTTATCAAGGAGGATATCAAGGTGGCTACCAGGGCCGATGTCAACTATGTGGAGTTCAGGGACATAGTGCCAAGAGGTGTCCTCAACTTGGAGGCCGCAACAATAACAATAACACTTACGCCCCTCCATCCTACCCTCCGTGGCAACCGCGTGCGAACATGGCTCTTACTTCACCGCACTCTGAAGCTGCTTGGCTCATGGACAGTGGTGCCACTCATCACATGACAAGCGATCTCAGCAACCTTTCTCTCCATCAGCCATATCATGGCGACGACTCTGTTCTTATAGGGGATGGCTCCGGTTTGTCAATTACTCACACTGGTTCACTGTCTTTTCCCTCATCAAATCGCACCCTGTCTTTACATAATGTTCTTTGCGTTCCACACATACATAAGAACCTCATATCTGTCTATCGCCTTTGTAACACTAATCAAGTGTCTGTTGAATTTTTTCATGCGCACTTTCAGGTGAAAGATCTTTACTCGGGATCCCGTTGCTCCAAGGCAAGACCAAAGGTGATCTGTACGAGTGGCCAGTGTCCTCCTCTACTGCCCAATCATTCTTTGCTGTCTCCCCTTTGAAACCTTCTCTAGATCAATGGCACTGCAGACTTGGCCATCCTTCTTTTGATGTTTTAAAATCTATCGTCTCAAGCTTTTCTATTCCTTATTCTAGTTCTCTTTCAAAAACAAACTTATGTTCTGATTGTTCCATTAATAAGAGCCACAAAATGCCTTTTTCTAAAACTTCTATCACCTCAAATCGTCCTCTTCAGTATGTCTTTACAGATGTCTGGACTTCTCCCATCTTATCTATAGACAACTACAAATACTACCTTGTCCTAGTTGACCATTACACCTGCTATACTTGGCTATACCCACTTAAAACAAAATCCCAAGTCAAAGAAACCTTCTTGGCCTATAAGGAGCTTGTTGAAAACCACTTCCAAACCAGAATTGGCACTCTATATTCAGACAACGGCGGCGAGTTTATTGCACTGAGATCCTTTCTGTCACAATCCGGCATACAACATCTTACATCCCCTCCTCACACTTCAGAACACAACGGAATATCTGAAAGGAAACACAGACATATAGTGGAGATGGCACTAACCTTGCTGACTCACGCTGGAATGTCCACACGCTACTGGACTTATGCTGTTAACACCGCCGTCTATCTCATCAATCGCATGCCATCTTCAGTCACAGAGATGCTATCTCCGTTTCACAAGCTCTTCAACAAGTCACCAAACTACTCTAAGCTCAGAGTATTCGGCTGTCTTTGTTTTCCTTGGCTGCGACCGTATGCTGCTCACAAGCTTGAAAACCGATCCACTCTGTGTTTATTCCTTGGCTACTCTCTCACACAGAGCGCTTATCTCTGCCTTCAACCAGCCACTGGGCGAATTTATGTATCTCGCCATGTCCAATTTGACGAAGCTTCCTTCCCGCTACGTCAATCCAACCAATCGAACCAAACACCATCTTCCTCACAAACTCCGACTTCCATACCCACTCAACCTCCAGTTTCTTTAGTTCCTCTATACTCGTCACTAAACAGATCACCTCCGGTTGTACCAGGATTCCCGGCTCAAGATCTTCCACCGCAACAGTCGCAGGAAGAAAGAAACGATGACAATGGTGATATACAGGTATGTATTTCTCAGCCCAATACTTCTTTACCAGGCCCATCAACCATTCCAAGTCCTCAAGCCCAAATCAATTCTCCTATATCAGAAACACAAAACCTGGCCCAAGAAAACCCACCAATACCTGAAATCCAAACTACTATTACTCCAGAAACCCAAAACCAAATTCAAAATCCACAAAACACTTTGCCTACGTCTTCAACCGTACCCGAACCTCAGCCACCACCACAAAATCATCATCCCATGACAACGAGACGCAAGAACAATATCCAGAAACCTAAAACCAAACTCAATCTCTCTGCCACAACCTCTAAACATATCCCTCCTGAACCCAGGACAGTGAACCAGGCACTTAAAGACAAAATTTGGAGAGGCTCCATGTCTCAGGAGATGGATGCATTTGCTGAAAATCAAACTTTTTATCTGGTTCCAAGACCAGAGAATAAAAATGTTATTGGTTGTCGATGGATTTATAAAAACAAGATTTACCCTTGTGGTTCTCTTCGCAGGCCAAAATCCAGACTTGTAGCAAAGGGTTACACTCAACAATATGGTAGAGATTATACAGACACGTTCAGTCCGGTCGTCAAGTCAACAACAATTCGTCTAGTCCTCGACATTGCGGTTTCACAGAACTGGATGATACAACAATTAGACGTCAACAATGCATTCTTGCAAGGCACACTGGCTGAAGAAGTCTACATGGAACAACCTCCCGGTTTCATTGATCGCGATCATCCAAATCATGTTTTTCGTCTTCGCAAAGCGATATATGGCCTCAAACAAGCTCCCCGTGCTTGGTATGTCGAGCTCCAAACGTTTCTACTCAGCCTTGGGTTCAAAAATTCACTAGCAGATACATCTCTGTTTGTTCTTCAATGTGGCCCTGAAGTTGTTTATCTCCTCATCTATGTTGACGACATTCTGATCACTGGTAACAGCAAACAGAGGATCAGCATTGTGCTCAAGCTCTTGGCAGAAAGATTCTCAATGAAAGACCCTGAAGACTTGAATTATTTCCTCGGCATTGAAGCACATCGGACTACAAAAGGTTTACACCTTTCGCAAAGAAAATATATCACTGATCTTTTGCATCGTACAGGCATGGTAGACGCAAAACCTATTAGCACCCCGATGGCCTCTACTCCTAAGATGACGCTAAAAACAGGATACACCTCCATCTTGAAGGGGCATGTTAAGGATACACAATATTCTCATAATCATTCTCTCAATAACTCGTGTATACACTTAAGGAAGCTTCTATATCAAGCTAACCCTAGCACACCTCTCATGTACATATAAATATTTCTGTAAAGTTCTGCAGTCAATATATGAAAGATATCTCTTCTACACCATATAGATATCTATAGTTTTTCAGGTCTGCTCGGCCCGGATCTTGTCGAACGCTTGTCAGTTCAGGTATATAATTCTAATATCCGTAAAACACTTGTAATTTCAGTTTTATTTCGGATTCGGGTTGATTTGAGTATATAAGACCCGAAAAGACCTGACATATCCAAACTGAATTTGAAAACTCAAAAAGTACTTGCAAATCCTAAAAATACCTGGAGAAAATATATCTGAAACTTACCCAAAATCAGATCCGAAAACCCGAAAGGTATCTCAAATTTTATCCGAACATCCAAATTATATTTTTTGGAAATCTAACTCATCAACCGTTACTGGCAGATATAATTTTTGTATATAAAAAATATAATCATAAAATTATTTTGTGGGTCTGTAGGTATGTGATATATTTTTGGTATATAAAATTATATATAATCATAAAACTCTTCTGTGGGTCTAATAATTTAGGTATATCCACGTCCGATAATTCAGGTACAGTGGCATATCGTTGAATCAAACGTGATTTATATGTCTAGTGACTTTTTAAAAAAGCATAACTGCCGCTATATCTAACTATTTTTTATAGAAGTGGGTCTCGATAATTGAGGAAATAAAGTAGTGTGTATTATTAAAAAAAAATGGATTATACATATATCAATTGGTCATACATGAAAATTAATAGAATAAATTATTGAAATCAACATAAACTACCTAATTGATATTTGTTTATGCAATTATATATTAATACATTTTATTTTACATTTTATTTGTTTACTAATCAAATAGTAATTAAATAGAAAAAAATATATGTTTTTTCATTAAAATATAATTATATACCTTACAGATGATTTGGTGTGGTACATGGATATAAACATTTTTTGTTCATCTTGGTTCTATAGCTTCCGGTATACATATATTTATTAAATACGTTAAGTAACTCTTTATCAAATATATATTATATAAACACTTTGTTGTTACATGAAGACGTAATAGGTTAATAGCTAATAAATTATATAGAAACAATATTGACTCGACGATCTTAAGTAGTAAATGTAATCCCACCCGCTTTAACAGAGCCGGGCTTGACCCCATTTATATGAAACATTGGTATGGGGCCCCCATTTTATGGGGCCCCCAATTTATAAAAAAAACTTATATATATGTGAATTGTATACTATATAAAACATAAAAATGCTATTGATATTAAGTAAAAATAGTATGAGATGAAATTTATAATTATTTATTTTAAAAATAAAAATTTACAAATAAAAAAAATACAAAAGAATTTGAATTTTAATAAAAAAATTGGATAAAATTTTCATTTTGTGTAGGGCCCCCATAACTTGAGGTCCGGCTCTGCGCTTTAATAACGAACGGTTATAACTATATTAGGGTTACATGAATATGCGGTTATATTGGAAATTATCAAAAAAAAAGTATAGCGTCCACTAAGCACATTATATATATCCACGATCAAAAGAAAACATATCATATTAATTGTAATAGGAAGATCAAACGGTTACGTAAGAGAAACCGTAATGAATGATATATAAATTTTGATTTATCTTTAAACTAAAACTAGTAATAGTTGGATACAACCTCGTATCAATTGAACATGTTGGAGAATTATTATAATAGATACATTAAATTAACAATAATAAACGGTACATCACGAGGATGTCCAATCGGACGGTCAGAACGACTAACTCCTTGCTGAGAGGGCAAAGGATCTCACCACGTGTCGAAACCAACAACCCTACTTGTCCATTATTCTTTATAAAATAACCGCAAAGAAACTTTTAATTAGGTAAAATAAAATTTAATAAGGTAAAACTTTTTCCACCGACGAAAGTTTCTACATTAAATGAGCACGAATGGGATAGGTAGAGAGATCTGCGAATCGAGTTCTCGTCGCTGAATTAGGGTTTCGCATCCTCCTTACCTTCTCTCAGTTCCTTTTCCGATTGAATTCTCGCGCGCGTGTGTGAATCTGGGTTTGGTGTTACTGATTTGAGAGCTGTGTCAAGAGATTTCATTTTTGATGGATTCGGAGAGTGAAAGCTCTGCGCTTGAGTCTATTAGTGATAACGGTTTCATCCAACAACCTTCCATCAACACTGATGATGATGATGATGATGATGATGATGATGATGATGGCAATGCTCTCTCTGAGTTTCAGGCCATGTGGTCTATTAAAAAGAAAGACTTGGAAGGGAAATTGAGACTGTCGAAGTTGTCTCTGCTTAACACACTCATTGCAAAACCAGGACCACTACCTGAAGAAGAAGAAGCTCTAAAGAATAAGCTAATTACAGAGATGTTTGGCTAATTAGTGTGCCACGTTAAAAAAAAGACTGTTTTATGTTTCTTGTTCTGCTTTTATTTAAGTTAAAAACTGTGTATCTTGTTCTTGTTGTGTTTTTATTTAGGTTTCCGTTCTAGTGTCTTGTTCTTGTTGTGTTTTAATTGCTTAAGAAAAATCTCTGTTTAAATTTCTTGTGTGATGTTCTCGTGTAATGGGTTGTGTGTTGTTGTCTGATGTTGTTCTGTTGCAAGCAAAAGCGTGACAACCCATCTTGTTCTTGTTGTTGTTCTGTTAATTGTTCTTGTTGTTGTTCTCTTCTCTCCTTCTCTTTTAAGTCAATCTTCTCTATATCAAACCAGTGTAAAACAAAATCTCTCCTTCTCTACATAAAATCATCTACACTACACTCCTCATTTTCTATATAAAATCATCTACACTCCTCCTTCTCTACATTTTCATCGCAAAATTTACACAAA
The DNA here is from genome assembly GCA_026261945.1 of Hirschfeldia incana. Lineage (NCBI taxonomy): Eukaryota > Viridiplantae > Streptophyta > Magnoliopsida > Brassicales > Brassicaceae > Hirschfeldia > Hirschfeldia incana. The sequence continues at coordinate 268,807 of JABCMI010000017.1, read as the reverse complement.
GTAATCAAAAACAATTTCTGTTTTGTGATCACATATATGGCATTTTCTTCTCAAAACACTTTCGAGGGATCAATTGATAATATATTTGATCAAATCTTTGACCAAACGTTTGAAAAACTTTCCATTCATTATGGTGATCAAGAAGAAGAAAGGAAAAAAAAAATTTATATCTGAAAATGAAGGTTATAGACGTTAATAGAATGATTATTTGAATGAAAATCTAAAGTATCCTGACAATTTTTTTCTGATGATGTTTTATTTAGTGTTTTGTGGTTCTGTTTTTTATTTCTTTTATCATCAAAATTTTGAGTTTAGAAAAAAAAAATTGAGTTTAGATTTTAATTCTAGATTTGATTATTTATGAGATGGTAAAAGCATTTTTTTGTTCTTTTACATAAACATATACTCCCTTTGTTTCATATTAAGTGTCATTTTAGCTGATTTTTCTTGTTTCATAATAAGTGTCATTCTACAATACCAATGCAATTTTTATAAACTTTCAGCTCAAAATTAATTGTAAATGCATTGATCTTATAAATAAACCTATTTATCTAAAATACTATTGGTTAGATATGTGATATTAATGAAAATATAAATGCATTTTAATGAGTTTCTTAATATGTGTGAAAAGAGGTTGAGTGACACTCTTTGTGAAACGGAGGGAGTAATATTTTTAATAAATGACTATATTGACGGTATATAAATCACATTTTTTTGGGGTCAATACACTTACAATACATTAGGATAACAATAATAAACGGTACATGACATCATGAGGATGTCCAATCGGACGGTCGAAAATGACTAACTTGTTGCTGAGAGGGCAAATGATCTCACCACGTGTCAAACTCAACAACCCTACACGTCCATTATTCTTTTATTGAATAAAATAAAACAGAAAACGAATAACCGCAAAGGAAAAAGAATAAAATAAAATTAAAAAGGTCAAAACTTTTTCCGGCGACGAAAGTTTCTACATTGAACGAGTACGGATGGATCGATAGAGAGATCTGCGAATCGAGTCGTCGTCGTTGGATTAGGGTTTCGCATCCTCCTTTGATCTCAGGGATCCTCCTTACCTTCTCCCATTTCCGTTTCCGATTCAATTCTCGATTGAGCTGGATCCTCTCTAATCTTGCGTTAGATTTTGATTATTCATCTTGTGCTTCTCTCGCGTTCCCTTGATTCGGTGTATCGTTTCTCGGTACGAAAGGATCGAACTTTCCTTGAAATTGTAGCTTCTTTGAGTTGACTTTTGATTGAAAATTTGGGGTTTGATGGATTTGGAGAGTGAAAGCTCTGCGCTTGAGTCTATTGGTGATAACGGTTTGATCCAACAAACTTCCATCAACACTGCTGATGATGATAATAATGGTAAGAGTTTGGATCAGGGGTCCTTCTCTGACGACAGTGTGAAGCTTGTTTCCACGACAAGTGGTGATAACGAGACATCTGTTAAAGCGTTGAGTTTTGGTTCTCAGTCTCCGGTACTTTCAAAGGGGCGTGGATTGAGGAAATGGAGGCGGATCAGGAGAGACCTTGTGAAAGACACGTCTGGTAATATGGAGAATAGCAAAGTTCTGAAGAGAGGCTTGTCCGGTTCTGCTGCTGCTCATTCTCATGGTAATAAACAGATGCTGTTTCAGTCATTGGAAACTGAGCAAGAGAGTCAGGGATCTGTTGGGTCTGTGAATATGTTGAAAAGTGATGGTTTTGAGATGCTTAGGAGTGGTTTTGATGATGCTAGGTTTATGGCAGGGATTGGTTTTTCAGCTGGTGTTGTTGGTTTAGGAAAGGATGATGATCGGAGTAGCAAGTCCTCTACGCCGGTGATTGTTAGCTCGGGTGGTCAGAGAGGGAAAGGTCGGGTAGAGAATAGTAAGAAGCATAGAGGAGAAAGTGTGGAGAAGGAGAACTCTCATTCCAGCTTGGAATCTGATTCAAGAAAGCCTAGTGGAAGCCTGATAATGAACCACAAGGGAATGGTTGGTGATGAAGCTGATATGAATGGAGAAACTTCAAAGAGAAATGATGATGCTGAAGGAGAAGAGTCAATAAACAATAACAATGGGTTTTCAGAGGAGCTGGATCCTTTAACAGAGGCCATCGATGGTTTCCTCACCTTGCAGGAAGCTCTTGAAAAAGGTAATCCACTCTGATCTTTGTTGTTGCTGATTGTAACTAAAACTTTGGTTTATGTTTACTTCTGTTTCCATACAAGTTTCTTGTAATGAGTCCTTATGCAATTTCATGTGCAGAGGTTCAGCAATACCGCGACATCGGGAAGGAAACGATGCCAGAGCATCACGAAGGAGCTAGTGAGGTAAGCTCACCTGGCTCAGAGATTGTGAGCCTTGTGAACACTGTTGAACAGCTGGAGATCAAGCTAGAAGAAACAAAGTCCATGCTTGAGGTGAAAGAATCACACATTCGTGAGCTTGAATCCACCACGAACCAAAACAAACGCTCATTGGGAGGAACAAGAAACGTTTACGGAGGAACAGAGACTGTGGTCGAAGAGATTTTCCGGCAAAAGATTGAAGCCGAGATTGAATATCTGATATATTCAAGATCCATTGATAAGCTGGTCGAAGCACAAGAGGCGTTGGCAGAGGAGCAAGCTAATGAGACGCTGAACAAGCTGGACAAAGTTCAAACGAAGGCTGCAAGTCTAAGAAACAGAGCTCAAGACCTACAAAACGGGGGCATAGAAACCTCAGGAAGCATCAGGAAGAGAGCATGTAAGATCACTTCATGCTTCCTTATACAGTTAGTGTTGCTGCTAACGGTAGCTTTGGTGTTCATGTCTCAATTGGTACCGGAGTCATCTGATATCGTTGTTGTACCCACCTGACCTTTTTGGTTTTTTGTAGCAAACTGAGTTTTTTTTCTTTCTTGGCTTTTCACATTTCTTGTTAGCATTTCCAGCTATAGTTTTTGGCCTCTTGGTTATAGAATTAAAAGACATGCTACTTTATATTTTTGTTGGAATAAAATTCTGCAGCTGAACAAATCTATTTTCTTGGGCATTTTTTGCCCTGGTAACACGCAACACTAACAGCAGAGATCAACAGCGTAATGAGTTCTGTAAATGTTCATGTAGCTGAACATTGATGTCTTTGCAGAGTCACTGTTAATGTTGTTGATTTGATTCACGCAAGGACATGCAAACTCTTTAAACGCCGAACAACAATTCTTTCGCCGGACCTTTCCACCGTCTTAGTCATAGCCGTGTAGAGTGTAGTTTATATACTCAAAGTTCATTTCACTTTCTGTTACCAACCAAATATAGAAAAGGGAGTAAAACTTTTTTTTTCAAAAAAAAAAATTGATAGAATTTATACCTTTTATTCTTAAAATGTTTAACGATATATCTAATTAACTTTATATAATAAGCATTATGTTTAAATCTTCATTAATTATACTAAGACTTATTCTTGGGTTCACCCCCTAGGGTGAACCTTTAGGTTCACCAACCAATAGAATTGTGTCATTTAAGATTTAGTATCTTTTAAAAAAGGAAACAAAATATTATCGAATTATATTATACTTTCAAAATAAAAATTAAAATAAAAAGTATACTAATCACAAAAAACAAGACTTTTTATTCTAAAAAAACATTTTCAAAATACATCTTTTAATTTATAATAATCACCAAAAAAAATACTTTTTAATCTTAAAAAAAAATTATTTTGAAAAAAAAAGAATTTAAGACTTTGGATAAATCTTAAATTTAAAAGTTTAAAATTTATCCAATGGTTTAGGATTTACCCAAGGGTTTAGGATTTACCCAAGGGTTTAGGGTTTAGGATTAGGATTTAGGGTATAGTTTTTTGTTGATTGTGTTATAAATAGTGTTTTTTAAAAATAAAATATATTTTTTTAAAATTTATCTAAGAGTTTACTAAAGTATTTTGGGTTTAACATTTAAAGTTTAGTGTTTTTTTGTGGTATTAATTGTTTTTGAAAAAAAAATAATTTTTTTTTTGTAATTAGTATTATTTTTATTTATTTTTACTTCTTTTTCATTTTTAAAACGTAATATAATTTGGCAATATTTTCTTTCCTTTTTTTAAAAGATGTCATATTCTTTCCATTTTTAAAAAGATGTCAAATTTGAAATACTTAAATCCTATTGGTTGGTGAATCTATAGATTCACCCTAGGGGGTGAACCCAAGAATTACTCTTATACTAATATGTATTTTGTTGACATATTGTTAAATTATCATGTCATTTGTGCAGACTAAAATCATATAATAGAAAATGATTGAGAAAAGTCAGAGAAGAAGGAGACAAATCATGTTTTAAATAATTAGCAGATGAGAAAGCGTTACTTAAGATGCGCACTTACGTGGAATCTTCAGCGTTAAACTCGCTGTAATGTAAACAAATAAACGATAAAGAGATCTGTCTTCGTGTTGTTTTTGCATCTCGTGACAATCAAGAAATCGATACAGGTTCTCTTCTCTTTCTTCCTGATTCCTGTGACATCTTTTGTCTGAATGTGAAACTTGTCCCTTTACATGTTGCCTTTTGTTTTACTGAATCTCTTAATAGATCTGGTTAAGCTGTGCCTTGTCTTACAAGAAACTAGTAGATTTGTCTGGGGTTGGTGAATCAACGATCTGATCTTGAGGCAGGACCAAAAATAAACAGAGACAATGGGAGGTGCGGTGACGAAATCTGATGGTCAAGTGACAAAGCTAGAAGCTAAGATCATAGAAGCCGTGCAGCGCAGGGCATCGAGAGGAACCACGATGAAATCGTTCAACAGCATTGTTCTCAAGTTCCCAAAGATCGACGAGGGTCTTCGAAACTGCAAAGCTATCTTCCAAGAGTTTGGTGAGTAGTGCACATACACAGATTCGTAAATCGTAATCATTGCTTCTTCCTTGTGGTTTTGATGGTTGTTTTACTTTCTTGGACAGATGAGGATTCGAATGGGTCTATTGATCACACGGAGCTGAAGAACTGTTTCAGGAAGCTAGAGATCTCGTTCGAGGAAGATGAGATCAATGACTTGTTCGAGGCTTGTGATATCAACGAGGATATGGGGATTACGTTCACTGAGTTCATTGTTCTTCTCTGCCTCGTCTATCTTCTTAAGGACGACTCATCAACCCTTCAAAAGGTAACCACAGAGCTTCTGTGTTCTTTCTTTGCACGTTCTGAGCTTTGGCTTTAAGCTTATCTCACGATATGAATAGAAATGGAAACTGGGAATGCCGAAGCTGGAACCAACGTTTGAGACACTAGTGGACACGTTCGTGTTCCTTGACGAGAACAAGGATGGACTAGTTAGCCGCGGGGAGATGGTCCGAGCCATTGATGAATCTGGAGAACGATCCTCTGGGAGGATTGCTATGAAGAGATTTGGTCTCGCCTCACACTTTCTTTCTCTCTAAATAAGCTTTATCCTTTCACCGAACAAAGGATATTTATTTTGATTCAACTTGTTTGCAGAGGAGATGGACTGGGACAAGAACGGGATGGTGAACTTTAAAGAGTTCTTGTTCGCATTTACACAGTGGGTTGGAATAGATGAGGATGAAGACGAGGAAGAAGACAACAAGGCTTGATGTTTGTGTTTACAGAATGTAATAGTAACAAACTATGTTTATGTTAATGCAAACAGAATAATTCAATTACCAAACACACACAAACCATTATGTTTTACCCCCCAAAAAACTTGCTTTTAAACAACAAAGCTTATTCTGACCCCAAAAAGAAAACAATAACAAAGCTTATTAGTAGTCTCCACTAGACCAAACAAACAGCAAAAGCAAGCCAACATTAACATTACAAATAAAGACAGACCCCATTGCTCTGCATGTACTTCTGTCCTCTAAACTCTCACCGAGACACGATACATAAGTAGAGACACAGACTCATATACGACTGGAGTTCTATTTTATTTTAATTTATTCCATGGATAGAGACAGCCCCAGTAGCCAGGGGGAGTATGGAGTAGGATGGGATAGGATGGAAGAGAGAACCTTCAAAAGCCTCTTCTTGTTCAAAGAAGGAAGCGGTTACGGTGCATATATTACCTTCTTGAAAAAGGTGATAGAGGCAAGCTTTGAAATATGAAATAACTTGTAGTTCATTAGTCCCTTGTCTTGGCTCTCTTCATGCCGAGGCTATTGTAAGGAGAGACGGAACCAGACATTGGAGATCCTTCTTCTCGAAGACTACCGTTGAGTAGGGCCAGTTCCCTGAGCTGTTGTTTCTTGTAGAAGTCATGTGTTTCCTCCTACAACATAACAAAAATGTATAAGTTGTTTGTTATATAGACACACTGGTGATAAAATCTTTGAAGAGCTTATGAACATACCACAGGAGTAAGTAGATCGTCAAGGATTTCACGAGCTTGCATGAGACGTGCATCGACTAACTCAATGGGTAACTCTGCTTCGATTAAGATGTGGAGTTGTTCATTCAGGTGCTCATAACCAGGCTTCCCTCTCATCATTTCCTCCTGCAACAACGTTACACACAAATGAAGATACGTATACGCATTTAAGGCATGTTTATATGAACATATGTAAAATGTAAAACACCTTAACCGGATCTTTAATGCTGCCTCTCCCCCTTATAAGAACACGGCAGTCAGTACTAGCTTCAACTCGTTTGAGAGAGTTTCCTCTAGGCCCCAAGAGCCGACCGACAAAATTGTACTGCAGATTATTGAATTAAAGTTTATACATTAGCTATATATAGTTTAAGATCTTAGCAAGGGGATTAAGTAACATACGTTTGGGTATTGGTCGACTGGGATATCCACCCTGATTGTTCGCTTTACAATGAGACCAGAAGAGCTACCAGGAGAGTTTAGCCAATTTGGTGCTGGAGATGATGAAACAGATCTCTGCAAATGAAATGATGAACCAACAACTTGTTAGAAGCCACGTCAACCTCAAAGCATAAGTACATGCTACAGGCATAAGATCAAAACCAGAAGAACACTAAATAGATCTTATCAAACATGTCTTCCACGGAAAAGGGGCAATAGTATTGCGTTTTATGCATAGCAACCTGTAATTGTTTATCCTAATTCATAACATTCACAAAGCAATCTTATATTAGAGTTTCTTATAACTAGGTTATGGAGAATCTAATTAGTGTCTTCAGACTGCCTGTCATGATGAACTACAATTAGAAAGTAAGTCGAAGCAAGTTAAGTGGCAAAAGGCCCTACTGCAATAGTATGTGAATTAGATAGAAAAGAGTTGTGTTAATAATTAGTAGAGTCATACTTCTGATGGAAACTGTGAGGGCCATCCGTTCATGTCAGCTCTTGAGTTCTGGAATATCCCTCCAGAAGACAGAGGGCTAGAGTGGTCAAACCTACTCTGAGTTATGGCATTCTCCAACAGCGTGGTTACACGCAATATTTCTGTTTCAAAAAAATGTCAAATTTTGAAGAGTTAAGACGCACCAGTTAGATATTAGTCCACAAATCCATATCACCAATGATAGTGGAATGAAGAGACAAGCTTAGTCTCAAGACTCTAAACTAAGTTAGTGAAGTATTAACTTTCACACTAAGTTAAATAGAAAGTTCACACAGAAAACAAGAAAACTAGTCTAACTTTGGTATATGATCTCTACAAAGGTCACAGATTTGAGTGATCTGCTAAATGTCACAAGGGTCGACTATTAGGAAGAGATCCTTGCTAAAACTACTTAAGAGTAATAAGAATTCTAAGAGACTAAATTTCAAGTAAATATTTATTAAGTGGATTGAAAATCAAATCTACATGAGAAAGAAAAAAATCTATTAGACCACAATTCGAATGAAACATTCTGCACTGTTTCAAAGGGAGAAAGACTAATTGTCTCTTTGAATAGTACGAAATCTTAGTTAAAGAACCGTACAAGTTACCTTGTCATATGTTGTTTTCTAACAGCTTAGCTAAATGTTTATCAAATGTACAAAAAAATTGTAGCTCGAAAGCAGGAAACGTACAGAATAGAAGAAGAAGATCATAGAGGAAAGTAAACCACAACATTTGATCTTATCATAACAAGTATAGCTCACCTTGGTTCATGAGTCGGCAGACATGCGGAAGCACAGGCAAGAAGGGAGTAAGTTTCTGACGCTCTGCAAGTAACTCAGAAAGATACCTGCCAAAAGGGGAAATTCACAGATAAACCAAATCAGTATATGACATTGACTTGAACCAAGCAGATCAACTCTAAACAATCACAAATGTTAAATCCTTTTATTTAGCAAATCCGCACTCTAAGCATTAAGCATCAAATGAAGGGTGAACAAGGTTAATCTCCCATGAGTAAAGACACAAGTCAATAATCGGAAAACGAACACAACCAATGGTTCTATAAGATACTATGGCACTGACAAACCATTACACAATCGATGACAGACAAAAAGGGTTTTATAGATTCAAATAAATGTTGTTATCAAGTTGAAAAGACTAAGAATTCAAGTAGATTGAGGAATAAAAGAGCTCAATTTGCAATGGTAGGTAAGAGCTCAACTCAAGCATATAGAACATCTATGGAACAAACAGAGATACAAAACATAGATCTCTACAATCAACACTAACCAGCAATAAGTTTTTGAAATAACCAAAAAAAAAAAAATCAGATTTGCAATGAAAAGCTAAGAGCACAGGATCCAACAACTAGTACAAGTGTAAAGAAACTAAGATCGAGACAACAAGTCAACTGAGAGACAAAAAAAAAGAAGAAGATTTGAAATTACTTCTCCTGCTCAACGAGGAAAGAAGGCTGTGATCGAAGACCACCAGAGAAGTTAGGTGACTGAGGAGCCGACGGAGGCATAGAAAGAGGCGGTGGATACGGCATAAACCTCCCTCCTCCTCCTCCTCCACCACCACCACCAACAGGTCCAACACCACCTCCTCCGCCTCCACCACCACCACCGAGTGAAGTCATCATCATCATCAGCTACTACTTCAACTGAGAATCACTAAAGAGTATAACGAGAGAAGATACAGACGGAGAGGAGTCTTGAGGGCGGCGGAGATCAGAAGAAGAGGAAGGGAGAGTGAGTGAATCTGGCACACACAAATAGAGAGAGTTTAAGCCCTCCTCAAATCTACTACAACACGTCGGTGGTTTTGGGCCTATATTAGATTATAGCTAAGCTTTAGCTGTGTGGGTGGGACTCTCGAGAAAAATGATGATTTTAAAGCTATCACTTCTTTTACCCTTAAACGCAACGACACAAGTGTTTTTTTGATTCTCCTTCCCTTTTTTATTACCGCCCTTTGTCTCTCCTCTTTTACAAGAAACTTCTTACTGACTCAGAAGGTCTGGATCCAGCTGGATTCCTCCTCTTTTAATCATTATCTGATGGAGGCTACCAACCTTACTTGACTTGGGGCCCCGCTTCCATTTTTTCTGTTTAATTTTCTTGATTCGGTTCGGTCTTGTAATAATATCGCCTCGTTATTACCGGAACGCTGCGTTTTATACCAAGCAAATGGGTGGTGTGGTTCGAAAAAGAATGGGATTCTTCCAACTAATAATCTTCCGAGACTTCATCTATACCAATAGCTCCTCGCACAAGCAAAATACGTAGGAATTAGGAACGATATGGAATCATCAAAATGTTGTTCATTATCTTCTTTTTTTTCTTTTAATTATTATCAGAATGTTCGTCAGAATATTCACTATCATGGACCCGTATGGAAACAGTCAAGCAAATATAGGAGACAAAGAGACATTATACAAGATCACTATCAGCGCAGCGAGAGAGACAACAACTAGCAACAAGATTTAGTCAACAAATTGACAAAGGCAGAGCCAAGGAAAGAAAGAGAAATAGATGATTAATAAATCACAGTTTTGAACTAGGAAGAATGAGTCGCGTGAGGTAGATCAGCATCTGTCTTGTTATACAAGTAATGGCTCCAATCTTGCCTATTTTTTTAACCCTAAGCTAACAACCATCCACTCTACTATTGTCTCACCGATGAGTTACGAATAGTGTAGAAATGTATGTGGTTTCATAAAAGTACGATTCGACCTGGACTTGGAGAAATTGTTATTTTCAGCAAAGCGATTTACAAAAGTGAGAGAGTTACAAATTATATTTTATAAAGCTATTTTTTTGCATATATGCTATGCATATCAGAGTAGAAGAAAACAAATATTTACCTGATATATATATATATATATATATAATTTTTAGAGCTTGTTTTCGTTTTGTTTTCCAAACTGGCAATTCCACAAAGATATACATGTTCTTTTACAAAAAAAAAACAAAAAAAAATTATGTTAGTTAGTTGAATTGATTCCAGATACTCGTTGGTCGTTACTAATAAAATAATTCATTACTTTTAGAAGCTTGCCATATAATTATCTATTTTGCAATATGGCACCGCAAAACGTGGAATGCCTTTAGTTTCTTATCTAACTAAGTGTATAAAGACAAATTTTGAATCATCGGAATATTCATAATCATGCACCAACTTTCTGTTGTTGGTTCGAGCCAGCAAGATGATTCCGTTTCAATTTGTTGCCATACTTGTACTATGATTATTTGATTTAAGTATTGATATTACACATTTTGATCCTCAAATTCATGGGGGATTTTCAACATATCACAAATTAATTATGCGTAGTTTATAGAAATACCAGTACGCATCCTCTCATATTAAGATACAAACCACTCTAACATGTATTCACACAAACGGTGTTTAGAAAAAAGATAGGTAGTTACGTATAATTTATTAACAATCACTTTAGCACCGATCAAGTTTCAGTCTACACCGTACCGCTCGTAACAAATCAATTACTGAGCTTGCGTGCGACCATCACCGAGTTCACAAACCCATCTGACAACGACGGGTGATAAGTCTCCAAGACCTCGAAGCCTCTAAGATCACAAGGATCAACGTCTATATATAGGAAAGCTCTAAGACCTTTAGCACTCCTAAGCATGAGAAGAGCTCCAGGAGCCATGTGTTTCTCCAAGTGTTCAATGACTTTGATTTTTGCTTCTCTATCAACCCCAACAAGAGATGCCAAGAAAATAACCTCGTAATCACGTAGAACCTCTGAAGCGTCGAGTATATCCATTGTGTGGAAGATTATTCGACTGAAAAGATCAGGATCACGTGAGAGAAGTTGGGAGGCAAGGGAATTGGCTCGAGGGTCTATGTCAAAGTTGTGGAACGTCGTTTTTGGGAGGTGAAACTTAGCTAAGATTATGGATGTGAAGGGCAACGAACCAGAGCCCACGAACGCAATCTTTGTCGGGACATGGCTCGTGTGTAGCATGAGGAGATCAAACTCGACCTTGCTCAGTTTGAGGTAGTTCGTGTAGTAAGGGTAGATATCTAAACGGTGAAGTGGGTTGTCTTCGAGAGATCCTAAGACCGTAGAGAAGTGTTCCTCCGAATACCCTATAGCTTCGCTACGTAGCTTAATGATATTCGTTCTGATGTCTTGGATTTTTGGGCACAACTTCTCAACGTCGATGTTTGTCTCCGTGGGCAAGCACGTGGACACGAGCTGCTGGAACAAAATGTCGACAATCTTAGAGGGTTTAAGGCTCTTGAGGTTGGAGATTTTGTTATACAAGTCGAGAATTTGATTCTCAAAGTGAGCCTTTTGGCAAGCCATGTCGAGATTAAAAGGAGATTTAGGATTGTGTCTCCAGATTCTGAATGGTGATAACAATAATATACATTTATCTAACGTGTGTCATGTCGTATGGATGACAAAATACAGTTCTATGTTCCATTCTTTCAACGTGTATCCATGTCAGTTTGGAATTAAATTTTCTTTATGACATTTGAGTATTTATTTTTTCGTCTTTTCCTTTTATTAGTTCAAAAAATTTCTAATGCATTACCCTATGCTTTTTTTAATATGTAATTTTAATCTCAACTCCTGGTATAAAATATTATATATTTTTTAAAATATCTCTGGACCAACCAATAAACTAGAGTTTGAATTTCCACCAATTAGCCTTTATCTTATACCAAAAATAAAAATAAATAAAGTATAGTACTTCATTTGTTCCATTTTCTTATATGCTATCTGTAGTTGGATTTCTATTTATTTATTCAAGTTCTTAATGTAAAACTTAAGCACATTTGATATTTTGTGACTCAGCATCTTTAGTAGTTTATCTTTCCAATTAGGTATTATATGGTAATTTTAAATTTATAGTAAAGAAAAGACGTATAAATTTAATAATTTGTTTTATCTCAAATTAAGGGGCGAATTTAAGATTGTTTTCGGTATAAGACGCACAACCATTGATTATAACTAAAAGCTTAGTATCACAAAAAGAGATTAAATCTAAAGAAGATGGGGGTTGGAGTTGGATCAATGTTTCCTTTTTTGGATAAACATGAGAGTAGAGCATTCTCCAACGGGAAAATATTTATCACTTTCACGTCCACCACTCCCTCTCTTATTGTTATAACCAGGATAATGACTCCGCTCGAACTTCGACTCCTTAGCCAGCTTCAAACCTTCTGCTTTTGCTAGCCTCTTTATCTCCCAGTCACTAAACGGATACGTTGTCTTGTGTGTAATATGAATCTCCCCGTTCTCTTCTAACATCTCCTTAGCGTTCTCAAGAAACCCCTGCACTAGCACTCGATGACCCCTGATCCAAAAGACCAGGGTTTCATCGTTACGTTGATTAAAATCACTATCATCAAACTATATAATAAAAATGAAAAGCATATATTTATTTACTCGATGGCCTTAGAGGAAAATTCACGTCCGAAGAAACGAGATCCTGCGTGAGGGAAGTTGAACACAATGCGGTCATAGCGCCGCAGGCTCAGATTGTTATCAAAGCTCATCGTGTGCACGTCAACCTCGTGATGGACATCGCACCCGAATCTCGTCAACATGCGTACATTAACCATCGCATCCATATATTTTTTGCTCAATTCATCTACATGTGAAACTCTGATGATTAACATTGATGCACGTTGGATGATTATATGTTCATATATATAAAGTTTTTATAAGTACCTTCTGAATCGAGTGAGGTCGCTGTGATGTTTGTGGCGGAGCCAAAAGCTGAAGCTAGGCATAGTGAGAAAGAGAAGTCTCCTTCTCCAACAAGAAGGATTTGGTGTTTGCTACTGTAGTGTCTTATCCTTTTTTCTGAATCCTCCATCACTTACATCTGAAGACTAAAATTTCATAAACCATGCATATATAGTATACTCATAGAGTCGCAACACAAAGGCTGCTTCAATGCCATTTAATTTACGGTTCGCTTCCAAAATGTGTCTTTTAGGCTTCTGTGCGGGTTTGTATTTTCGAAGTTACTTAACCTTTCATAAACCCTTCCCTAGTATATTTATATGCCGCTTTACATTTATTTCTTCTTATAAATAGGATCCTAAATATGATTTGAATTATTCAACTCGGAATATATGAACCGAGTTCTACAAAAAATATGACGCTTGATTTGATTTGATCAAGATGTTAGTGGCGACTGAATCTGATTTTATCCGTGATGGTGAACGAAAGCTAGATATCCCTACGTTCATATACGATATGATTATACTGATTTGAAAAGAGTTATATTTTCTCATGCTTTTTGAGCATCATGTTTGTGATGGTATACATTGTATTTGAGTTATTTGTTATGCAACTGATATTAAATATTTTTCAAACTATCACTTAAACTTTGTGGTAAATCAAACGATAACTCATTTTTAACTACTGGCCTACAAGTCTATAGATACTTTATAATTAGTAGTATATGTCTGAGAAACAGAAAAAAACGTGAAGTATTAAGCCTTTTTCAAAAAATAAAACGTCAAAGTATTATTATATCTTGCCAAAGCTTTTGGATCCTTTTTGTTTTGCCCGTCCATACTCGCATATAATTATCAATGGGAAACACGTCAATTTTATAGCGATTTTTTTCACTGAATGTAACTCATGCATGATGCATGCATCTAATAATTGTCATAACATGTGACTTTTATCTGTTTTATTAAACTTTCATTTCTAAAATGTATAACAATACCTCAATCAAAAAAAATGTTATATGGTATGCTAATGTGGTCACTGCATCTTTTTATAAGAAACCTACTTTTAGATCTTGTTCATTTAACAAGTATATGTTCCCTGTAATCAATCAGAATTCTTTGATCTTCTAGGATTTAATTAGGAAAAGCCACTTGTTAAGAATAAACCCTTATTTTTCTATAAAAACGCATGTCGTTCTCAAACTTTAAAGCCACCGAGATCTGCTTTACCAGTTTTTCGAAACGACACGCATGGTCCCACTTATTACAAAACCAAACCCCATTATGCAAAAGCTCTCTTCTTTTGCCTAAACTCTCTCAGCTTTCACTTTATACACACAACAGAAAACCAAACTTTAGTTCTTTTTCATATTTAACACAAAACCATTACACATTTCCAAATTTCCTTTCATTGATCACATAACCCATGTCAAATCTACTACCTTTACCTCCTCCACCACCGTCGCAACCGCCTGAAACGCCGCCATGGGACACACCGTCTTCTGTATGGTATACTCCAAGAACCACGCCATGGAGAACACCGCATAGCACACAGTCCACACCACTTAACCAAACGGTTTTACCAAACCCACCGGGGGTTAAACTCAACGGTCTTGATGAAGAGCCGAGGGAAGATAGGGTGATTCTCAGGCAGCCACGGAGCAGCAGGACCAATCCGTTGGTATGGTGTGTAGCTGGTTTATGTTTCGTGTTCAGCCTTGTGCTTATCTTCTTCGGGATAGCTACTTTGATTGTGTTTCTTGCGGTTAAACCAAGAATCCCTCAATTTGATATCCCAAACGCGAGTCTACACACAATCTACTTCGACTCGCCGTTGTATTTCAACGGCGATTTAACCATGATGATGAACTTCACCAACCCTAATAAGAAGATAGAAGTGAGGTTTGAGTATCTTAAGATAGAGCTCTTCTTCTTCAATAAATTGATTGCTAGGCAAGGGGTCCAGCCATTTTCGCAGAGGAAACGGGAGACAAGGCTGGAACCAATCCGTTTGCTCTCAAGCTTGGTCTACTTACCTGTAAACCATTCGGTGGAGCTCAGTAGAGAGGTGCAGAACAACAAGATAGAATATCAGATTAGAGGTACCTTTAAAGTCAGAGCTCATTTTGGGTTGATTCATTACCCTTACTGGCTGCACGGAAGGTGCCACCTTCAGATGACCCGTCCACCAATCGGAATCCTAATTTCTCATGACTGCACGACAAAGAGACGATGAAGAAGACGAAAAGGTTGTCCAAGTCAACTTCAAAGTCATTAGCTTCTGTTTTTGCTTACCTACAAAATGTATAACTATAAACGAAACAAGACCTTGTGAACTCTATCCAAGAACAGAGATCGGAGTTTGTAAAATTTCCAAGATTAAAGAAATGAAAAGATATTTTGTTCCTAGGCAACAGATTCATAACTTGTCTCCATTAATCACAGTTCCAAGAACAGGGTTTAAAAAATTGTACTGTTGAACACACCTGAACCACCAGAGAAAGTATTTAAGACCAAAGCAAAAGAGGTACCTGTTGGGGGTGGATTTACATCCTTTCTCAAAGCCCATTAGACAATGAGCTAGGCCCATTTCATTAGAAAGCCCTAGATTTTTACCTTTATATAAATAAGAAAACACTTATCTTTAGGTTGAGGGGGCTCTTTATTTTTAGACCTAAAACACTTCTTATAGATTCATAGATTCACTTTTACATTTCATATCATTTTGTAATGAATCTATGATCAATAAAATCTATTTGATGTTTCATTTATATTTGATTTCTTTGTTGACTTCTCCTAAGCCTCAAGGATTTAAGAATCAAATTCTTAAATCTTTTATTGTTATGATTCTACAAATACACCATTTTTGGATCAAACAGTTGGCGCTAGAAGGAGGGGGCAAGGAGAACAATCATCAAAGTTTATCAAATTTTTTCTAGGTCCAAAAAAAAGAACCTTTCTCACGAGTTCATCATCCTCTACGCTGCTCCGTTCATCTCGCGAAGTTCAACTTTTCGACCGGTCCATCTCTTCTCTCCATCGCTCAGACAGATCTCTGCAGCAAAGTCAAGAACTTTCTCCCTGAAGATCCACAATCACGATTCTCATCAGCTTGTCGTCGCCTTCGACGATGGAGTAGAAACCGATGAGTACAGATCTCGTCATCACCTCGTCACGAGTTCATCACAGTCACTTCATCAAGCTCGGCTCTTTTCCCTTCCAATTTGTCGAAACAAATCATGAGCTTGCAGAGCTTTTTCATTCTCAGTTGCCTAGAATGAGGCTTCCACCGACGGCAACGTCTCCAAGCTCCCGACAAGTTACAACAGAGACCGGTGTTCCGTTCATCATCTTGAAAAGGTTCAACCTTTCGGCCCCTGCACTGACTCGAAGCATCTCCTCCGTTAAGGCGCACCTTCAGCTCTTCATGAAGAAGCTGCTCGCGGGAGAGAAGTACCACCAAAGTTCGAAACTTTCTTGTTGGTCAAACTTGTTGCTTCCCGCAAACCGGCAAAACGAAGTCTTGAGCTGTCTTTGATGGAGCTTGAAATATCAAGTTTTGAGCTTTGCCAAGAACAAGTTTTGAGCTTCGTTGAAGTCTTCATAAGAGGATGAGATGACAATAGCTTGCTGAGATCTGGTTTTGTTCTCTGTCGAGAACAAGTCTTAAGCTTCGACATGTTGATCTCTGGTCTAGGTGGATGGTGATGGATCGGGACACAGACACCGGTGACTGCTTCTTCTCGCCATTAAAGCCCTACTTCTTCGCTGAAGAACTCGAGACTTGAACTCACGAGAACCATCTGGACGCAAGTTAGTAACCTCGTCACAAGGTTACCCTCTCATCCTCTGCATCAATGGCGGTTGTGAACTTGAAAGTTCTCAGCTTTATCTTGGGAAGCTATTCAATGGTGAGTTCATGGGCAGAGGACTCGTGATTCTTGTTGCTCGGATCAGCTCACGACCTTGCTAGGGAGAAGTCGTTTGTTCCAGATATTGTGATTCCAAGAGGCGTGTTACGTGGAGCAGGGATCAAAGAGATGTCTATTCCGCTTCTACAGTCACTTCGTCAAGAGCTTGATGTTGGCAAAGCCCGAAACTTTATCTTGGAAAAGCTTAAGTCATTAAACAATGGTGCTTCTCCGATGATCACCAAGTCAACTCTTCAGCTTGACTTGAGATTGCATCTTAAGGCACTGTTACAGAATGGCCTCTAAGAAGAAAAGATTGGATCAGCATCTCTTGATAATCTTCTGGATAGGGACTCTGTTCATCAGTTGTGAAGAAAATTCTTCTATGAGACACTGCCGACAAGAAAAGCTCAGCGCCTCCCATGCTCCATCAGTGACGACGTCTTGAAGCTCCATCGAGATCAAGAAGCCCAAGCTTGACATCACAAATATATTTCTGGTCTTGCCTTGGAAGTTGGAGACATGGCTTTACCTGCATCTCTATACGGCACCACACTTCCATAAAGTTCTTGCTTACCTCATGCGTCATGACCGTCCGCGTCTCTTCATCAAGTTGGAGGCATCTCGTCCACTTCTTCGTCAAGTGCCGATCAAGAGCTCCCTTCTCGATCCAAGACTTCGTTCAGTCTCGGCAAACTGATGTGACGAGGAAAAATAAAGACTGATGCTCTCATCTCCGAACTATGCTAAAGACACAAGCTTCATAGCATGGAGCTCTTGCTTCTACACCAAGCAAGCCCTTCCTATTGACAAGATAAGTTTTTATTAAATCATCACATACACGTATGGTTTATATTTAAATAATAAAACAACTCTAAATTGTTCATTGGCTCATGGTGTTGCTTTGCTCTTGGTAGCCTTATGATATTAATAACTTGACAGTTATTATATCATCATTTGCAACTCGTGAACACTTCAAAACGAGTTCGATGACTTGCTTATTATTTATGCAAAGTTGGCTATTTCTTTTGGTTTATGTTAGTCTAATCATGATCATGATTTTCTTGAACCAGTGAACCAAAGATCGCTGAGAACGAGAGAACCAACAAGCAGTTCCCACCATATTATATCCTCATGCTTCGAAAGATGGCTCTCGGCTACGAGCTTGTCGGAAGCGATGCAAACGACACAGCCAGCACGTTTCTCAACGTCATCCTTGCCTGACGAACACACAGACCAACAACTAGCTCGGCATACACGATCTCAACACGAGACTTCGGGTCCGCAATAGTTCGGTAAACGTGTATCTTAGGCACAAGTTTAAATTGAACTTGCTTTTTATTAGGCACGAGTTTGCGGTTGACTCGCTTATTGTTAGACACGAGTTTACAAAAACTCTCTTTGACTAGGCATGAGTTTACAGAAACTCTCCTTCTACTAGGCATGAGTTCTCAGTAAACTTGCCTTCGTCTCAGCACGAGTCTAGTAAACTCGTCTTTCACTAAGCACGAGCTTAATGTAAACTCGCCTTTTATTAAGCACAAGTTCAAAGTAAACTTGCCTAAATCGTCATAGGCATGAATGTGTCTAGATCATTGTCTAATAAACCATATTCGTAAAATTCCCAGAGATCGACTTCATCTCTCTCTACGAACTTGAGGGGGACTTACTGTTGGGGGTGGATTTACATCCTTTCTCAAAGCCCATTAGACAATGAGCTAGGCCCATTTCATTAGAAAGCCCTAGATTTTTACCTTTATATAAATAAGAAAACACTTATCTTTAGGTTGAGGGGGCTCTTTATTTTTAGACCTAAAACACTTCTTATAGATTCATAGATTCACTTTTACATTTCATATCATTTTGTAATGAATCTATGATCAATAAAATCTATTTGATGTTTCATTTATATTTGATTTCTTTGTTGACTTCTCCTAAGCCTCAAGGATTTAAGAATCAAATTCTTAAATCTTTTATTGTTATGATTCTACAAATACACCATTTTTGGATCAAACAGTACCAAACATAAGATTCGTATGTTGGTACCCTTCAGGGCTTAAAAGTAATCAAAAACACAAACAAAGTAAAAGGAAGCTTACCCATTTTCTAGCATATGAGGATTTTAAAATTCAAAATCTCAACTAACATTAATACTTTGTACATGAAACTTCATATTAGATACAATGGTCTCAAATAAAGCAGAAATTGATTGGCTAAAACCGCAACTGGTTTCAGTAGACATGCATGTAAAGTTGATTGTAAATAAAACCATACAAGTCTAACCTAATAGAGGCTTTAAGAAAGACACTACATGTCAAATGGTAGACTGAAACAAGGATCAACTGAAACTTCTTTCCCCTTTTTTATTCTTTTATCAAAAGGAAAGAAATAAAGCAACCAAACTCTTTCTCTCTCTGTAATCCTTCAAACCAACTTGCACCATTTGATTAAAACAGTACCAACTTTGACTATCTAGACGAAGATAAATGAACAAGAGAACTTTACCTTTTACTTTCTTAAGCTGCTGTGATCCTAGCAATTCAAACTTGGCCATATGCAGCAGACCAATCTTGAATATTCTCTGATCCTATTCATCTCTCGAGCACTCTCAAAAGTGTAGACATGAAAACTTAATATCAAGAAACCATAACAAAATAAACAAGACCTTGACACCAACCAGAAGAAAAGGATTTCAGTTTGAAAATGGGGAAACATGAAGTGAAAACATTATTATATATGATCCAATCCTCTAGGTACAAGCAATACCTCTCTCATTTATAGAATCTATATAACACAATCCTGATCAAACACTCAAAGCGTCAAACATTATTAAAAGAACCAGAGTACAAAACCCAAATCAAATGGAGTAAAAGAAAGAAACCAAATCTGGATCCATCTCCTTCTTCCATTGCAACGCCCCCCTCAAACCTCAGCAGGAGTCTTAGCCACAATAGAGAGAGCATGCAACCCGCTCTGCAACTCCTCTTGCAGCAAGTCATACACCATCCTATGTCTCTTCACCAAGCTTTTACCTTGGAAAGCATCCGAAACAACACGCAGATTGAAATGCGTCTCCCCATCAGCACCAGCACTACCTCTAACAGCAGCATGTCCAGCATGCTGGTAAGAAACATCCTCAACTTCCAACTCAACAGGATTCAGCTCCTTCTCCAACTTCTCCCTTATCCTCATCCCTCTACTCCCTAAAGCAACAACCTTTGACACACTCTCGGACTCTTCAACCTCAACAGCACTAGAAGGAGGAGGCTTTGAGTCCAAATCCACCTCAACAATACCCTCCTCCTCCTCCTCCTCCTCTGGTTTCACTTCAAGAATCATCGCCTTCTTCTGCATCAACTTGAGCATGTTAAGAAACCCATTGTTCCTCGAAGGAGTCAAACTCTGCTGCAAACCTAACAAAACCGCGAAATCAGGCGTTACCCTCAGAATCTCCGTCACCGGTCTTCCTGATAACCCCTGTACCAGCAAAGCAGCTAAGCCCTTGGTGAGAACCGAATCCGAATCAGCTTCGTAGAAGACGTTACGCTCCTCGTCGAAGAAGGCCCTAACCCACACCTGAGAGACGCATCCTTCCACTTTGTTCTCCCTCGTCTTGAATCTTGAATCGAGAGGTTTCAGATTCTTGCCGTAGAAGAGGAGCTGCTCGTACTTGGCCTTTGGCTCCTGCACCGATTGGAATAGCTTGACGATCTCTTGCAGCTTCGGGGGAAGCTCCTCGATTGGTTGAAGGTCGACGGAGCTCGACGGAGATGATGAAGCCGATAAGGGAGTGACAATTCCGATTGGTATTTTCTGGAACGTGACGATCGTTCGGAGAAAAGAGGGGATTGGCCGGGAAATTAGGTTTTTGGGTTGATGATGAACGGATGAGAAGAAGGTCCGTTTGAATGGGATTAGACGGAGCGATGAAACGCAGCAAGAAGAAGACATGGATGCTGCCATAGAAGTTCGACTTGAAGCTTCGAGAGAGAGAGACGAAGATGGATGGATGGATGAATGAATGTACTGTATATAACCAAATCAAACCACAACCGCCAATTGAGTAAGAAAAGCTCCGGTTATAGCTAATTAAACCGGGAATGTACCGGATCTAAAAAAGATTAGATCCAAATCAATTAAGGGGTTGATTCTGAACGATTATAAAATATGGGACTCTTTTTAAACAAATAAAGAAATAGAGAGGGGAAAGAAAAAGAAAATATCTAGATTCGATCGTCTTCCATGTTCTTCGTCTCGCGTTCGTCATCTCGCCACACTCCGCTATTAAAATATTACCAAAACCAATCATGTCCGAATCCAGCTTGTTTCCTCCCCTTATAAACAATTAAAAACTTATATAGTTGGATATTTAAGTAATCAAATTGAAAATTTTGTTCCTTTTCTTCCCCGAGATTCTCTGTTGTAGAGAAACGGCATCTCCATTTTAACTGAGATTTCGTGGGATCCTTCAGATCGTAGCTGAATCTTGGGTAAAATTTCGAATCTCATTTTGTGATGACTCCATTGCATTATCTAACACGCCCTTTGCTTTTGATTTCACGATCTGTGTCTGTTACATAAACACGATTTCACCTTGACAATGTTCGATCATGGTGGTTCTGGTTCAGGCTTCGGTTTCTTCCATTTAGATTGAATGAGATCATTAAAAGGATTTAGCTTTTACATTTTTTTATCTATGAAAACAAATGAGTTCGGATTAATGTCTTGCTTTCAGCTAAAGTTTCACTCTTTTGTTCGATTCGCACTGTAATAATAATAGTTCCGTAGGATCTCTAAGTGTAAGTACTCTCAAGTTCACTTTGATTGTATTGAGAGCTATGCATACACATCAAGGAAATCTAGTCTTAATAGTTGTGAAAAATCAAAGCTAGTCTTGATTGGGTGGTTGTGTGAGATTCTCTTTTGTTTCGTTTGTTTGCATATGCATGATTATGACAGAGATTATTCAGATATTTTTAATCGCTTGGCTCTATTTTTTTATGTGGCTTGCCTGTTTTCATTGTTCAGAATCCTTGTCGGTGATGGGTTCTAACTCCGTTGTTGACATGATACAAGCCTCCTCCAAGGTTCATTTTTCTGGTCTCCATGTGAATGGTCACGTGAATGGATTGGAGCAAAAGGCAGTTTCCAAGGAAACCGTTTCAGCATCAGGAGAGATCCAAAGACAGCCTTTTGTAATAGGTCAGTTGAGCTTCTTACAAGGCTGAATAGACCGGTCTTGTCTTGATCTGAGATGTTGCGGCTTGATTTTCTTATTGGGTAGGTGTTGCTGGAGGTGCAGCATCGGGAAAGACTACTGTCTGTGATATGATCATCCAGCAACTTCATGATCAGCGTGTTGTACTTATTAATCAGGTAACCTTGTTTGGTTTGTTTCATGATGTGAAGTGATAACCACCGGCATGAGCTGTGTTTCTAATTTGTATGATGGCTGAAGTTTAACATGGTTCAACCTTGTCACTGTTGTTTAGATATTTGTGTGTCAGCTTATGTATCTAATTCTCAAGTACTTTCGTCATCATGTTAAACCACAAATTGCTCCACTTAATATCCAATGATAAAATCATTTGGCAGGACTCATTCTATCATAGTTTGACTGAAGAAGAACTTGCTAGAGTTCATGAATACAACTTTGACCATCCGGGTGAGAATGTATTTGGATTGGGGATGCTACCTGTAATCTGCTCTTGTCTATTCATTATGTCTCTGGAGAATAATTTATTTCACATCTTCTTTAGGATTGTTAAGGCATAACCAACATCCATATTCTCTAGTAACATCCAGTGATTGGTCTATTCCCTTTTATATATCTCGTGTTTACATAGGAAACTTTTACTAGTTGGTGGGAGTTGTGAACAATTTTTTTTATGTAGTACTCCTTGTCATCCTCCGTATATTTTTGTTGATCTTGATCGTAATGATCTGTTATGGTTTATGTAGACGCATTTGATACAGACCATTTGCTATCTTGTATGGAGAAGCTGAGGCAAGGTGAAGCGGTAGATATTCCTAAATATGATTGCAAAACTTACAAAAAGAGTGTCTTCAGAAGGGTACCATCTCCCTTCTCAGTATCGCTCATAATCATATTATTAATTGATATTTGTGGTTTTAGGATTTATCTTATTGATACCCTAATTTTGAAAGAAAGAACAAATCCTCAGGTAAATCCATCGGATGTAATAATTCTTGAAGGGATACTTTTGTTCCATGATCCACGTGTTCGAAGATTGATGAACATGAAGATTTTTGTTTGTACTGGTAAATTTCTTCCTCATCCCATGATAATTACTGTAAACTCTAGTTTGTATATGAAGGAACATCTTCTTACGCTGATAAAATGCTCTTAATGTTTTAAAATTCAGCAGTTCAGCTATTATTCATTGCAATTTTTTTTTTCCTGTGCAGATTCTGACGTTCGTCTGGCAAGAAGGATAAGAAGAGATACTGTCGGGAATGGTAGAGATATTGGCACAGTACTTGACCAGGTTAGGCCGTGTTCCTTTTGTTACTGCATTATATATCAACCTCAGTAATAATGAGAAATGGTTTCTGTATGGCACTTTATTTGAATCTCCCATTGCTCTGACAAACATATTAGTTTGGTGTTTGTCAAACCATATGTTTTTTTCTGCCAGTATCTTATATTGATGTCTACCTTTTGATGCAGTATTCAAAGTTCGTAAAGCCTGCGTTTGATGACTTCATTCTTCCCACGAAGAAATATGCAGATATTATAATCCCTCGTGGTGGGGATAATCATGTAGCAATTGACTTAATAGTGCAACATATTTGCACCAAGCTTGGTCAACATGATCTCTGTAAAATATATCCCAATCTCTATGTTATACAATCAACATTTCAGGTAACTAATATATCTTCTTTATCGAACTACAAGTTATTCTCATTACCTCAAACAAAGAAATTACTACAAAGTGCATTCTCTTGCAGATAAGAGGGATGCACACCCTTATACGAGACTCTCAGACAACCAAACATGATTTTGTCTTTTATTCTGATCGTTTGATTCGGCTGGTAGGATTATCAAACATCTTTCAAATGGTTGAACAAATTTCCCTCTCACATATCTCTTTCCTGTTGTGTGATTGTTTTTTTTTTACATTTATCAGGTCGTAGAACATGGTCTTGGACATCTTCCTTTTACTGAAAAGCAAGTGATTACTCCAACCGGTACGCTTATTTGGGAATGATCTTCTGTTTTCATTAAATTCACAAGATTGTTTTGTTTATGGATATGGTCTTCAATAGATCATTATTCATAAATATCCTCGTCACCTGTTTCAGGATGTGTATATTCTGGTGTGGATTTCTGTAAACGGTTATGTGGTGTCTCTGTGATTAGGAGGTAGTTCCCGATATCCTAGTTTCAGTATCCTACTATCCTTCCATATAACATTCTCTCACCAACTTGTTGGTATTTTGAAATAATGCTAGCGGTGAGAGCATGGAGAATGCGCTGCGAGCATGTTGCAAAGGTATCAAAATCGGGAAGATCCTAATTCACAGAGAAGGTGACAATGGTCAACAGGTAAATGAGTCGCTCCAAGTTTAGCCGCGCTGTTCTCTTCCACCGGTGCTTGATGTTTAAATAACTCTGCAGCTCATCTATGAGAAGCTGCCAAACGATATCTCGGAGAGACACGTCCTACTGTTGGATCCTATTCTCGGCACAGGTAACTGATATTGTTCATCACTGGAAACACTTTAATTCCACTGTTTTCATGCTCTATCTTGTCAATTAAACAGCACCTATTAAGTGCCTTATGACACTATATCGAACATTTTTTTTCAGGAAACTCAGCAGTTGAAGCGATCAATCTACTCATTAGCAAGGGTGTACCCGAGGGAAACATTGTATTTCTAAACCTTATCTCAGTAAGCTAACACACATCCTGCGAATATGATCTTTATCCACTCCTTATACATGTTTATCCACAAGAATGCAGCTGGATTTAGATATTTTTCCCCCTTTGTTTAACCAGGCACCTCAAGGTGTTCATGTGGTCTGCAAAAAATTCCCAAGAATAAAGATAGTGACATCTGAGATCGATAATGGGTTAAACAAAGAGTTTCGTGTTATTCCTGGAATGGGCGAGTTTGGGGACCGATATTTTGGCACAGACGACGATTAGTGTGGTCCTGCAAGCATTATTTGTCCCTTCCATGGACTGCAGTGCAGATTATGGATGCATTCACCATCCTATCCGCTACAACTGCTACCCAAACTATCAAACGAATCGAATCATCTTAAACTCTGTTGGTTTTCCCATTTAAACCCCCTCAAGTTTTTGGGAACAGTTTTGATGTACTTTATACATGCCCAAGTGATGGGTTGATGCAAGTTCTGTGTACAATATACAGTTATCTTTGGAAAACTTGATACTTCTTCTGGGACTGCTGTGTGCCATATATAAATATCCTGGGAACTCTTTTGATACTCCATAAGCATAATACATCATTTGGCTTCAGTGCCCAAAATATCTTGTGTTGTGTTTGGATGATGCACACACGTTTTGTTGAAGTGTGTGAGAGAGGTAGGATACAAAAGACTGCTTTTGTTTTGTACCTATCTCCTTCTCTTCTCCACATATCCAAGACTTTGGGGATAAAGTTTGGGATCATTGGCTGCCGTTTGGTAGTAGAAGCCATCACCCATTTGTTTATCCGAGGTTGATAATCTTCCTCAGGCTCTCCTTCTGACACGTATGTCAGAATTATAACAGTATATTCCTTGTAGATATTATACCTATATAGTGAAAAGTTGCAGGGTACCTAAGGGTTTGTCTTGGCCTCCTCGTCCTCTTCAGCAAAGTCTCTCTTGAAACTCCAAAAAGCAACCATGTCTGCTTTTGTCGGCAAATACGCAGGTACGTAGAATTTAAACATGACTCTTCTGTTTGTGTTACAGTCTCTTCAGGTTCTGTCTTATGTGTCTTCTGAGTTCAGATGAGCTGATCAAGACTGCCAAGTACATTGCAACACCGGGAAAGGGGATTCTGGCGGCAGATGAGAGCACTGGAACCATTGGGAAACGTTTCTCCAGCATCAATGTTGAGAACATTGAGTCCAACCGCCAAGCTCTCCGTGAGCTCCTCTTCACTTCCCCAGGCGCTCTCCCTTGCCTCTCCGGCGTTATCCTCTTCGAGGAAACTCTCTACCAGAAAACTTCTGATGGCAAGCCCTTTGTCGAGTTCCTCCAGGTCCGTTTCAAGAGTTGCCGAGTTGAAGCTACTCAAATGGAACCTAAAGGCTCTATTGTTTTAATCTGATTCTGTCTCTGTAACAGGAGAACGGAGTTATCCCCGGAATCAAAGTGGACAAGGGTGTGGTTGATCTAGCAGGGACCAACGGTGAGACCACTACTCAGGGTCTAGACTCGCTTGGTGCACGTTGCCAGGAGTATTACAAGGCTGGAGCCAGGTTTGCCAAATGGCGTGCAGTCCTCAAGATTGGGGCCACCGAGCCGAGCGAGCTCTCCATTCAAGAGAACGCTAAAGGGCTAGCTCGTTATGCCATCATCTGCCAGGAGAACGGACTGGTCCCAATCGTCGAGCCAGAGGTTCTAACTGACGGGAGCCACGACATCAAGAAATGTGCGGCTGTGACCGAGACAGTTCTTTCTGCCGTGTATAAGGCCTTGAACGACCACCACGTCCTCCTCGAAGGCACCTTGCTTAAACCTAACATGGTCACTCCCGGCTCAGACAGCGCCAAGGTAAAGAAACTAGACCTGGTTTGTTGAGGTTTACAAAATCTTATATAAGTGTTTTTTCGAACAGGTTGCACCGGAAGTGATAGCGGAGTACACAGTGACTGCTCTCCGCCGCACAGTCCCACCCGCAGTTCCTGGAATCGTGTTCCTCTCAGGTGGACAGAGCGAAGAGGAAGCAACGCAGAATCTGAACGCAATGAACAAGCTCGATTTGTTGAAGCCATGGACGCTCACTTTCTCCTTTGGCCGAGCCCTCCAGCAAAGCACACTCAAGGCCTGGGGAGGTAAGAAAGAGAACGTAGCCAAAGCTCAGGCCACGTTCTTGGTCAGGTGCAAGGCTAACTCGGACGCTACCCTTGGGAAATACATAGCAGGGGCTTCTGGTGACTCTGCTGCCTCCGAGAGCTTGTTTGTGAAAGGATACAGTTACTAGGGTGTCTGCGTTTGATACGGTTTGGGTATACTTATATGTTATATATGAATGTTTTGTTGGCTTTGTAACTGTTTTAAATGTCTGCTCGATTTGGTTTAGCGTTTGACCAAACCGTGTAATGTGTCTTAAGCTATGTCTATTCTCTCTTTCTCTCCCTTCTATGACAAAGGCTCTTGTGATGGTTTCTTTCTTCAATGTTATTTTTGGCGCCAACACATAACTGTTCGGTTCAAAAGTTCGTTAATATCCTAACAGTGGGTCCCACGAAGGAGCCAATTTCTTTCTTATGCATAAACTTATAGTCACTTCCAAAGTGAGAGATAATTACTTGATATTTATATTTTATGAATCCCACCCCCAAAGATATCTCGACTATAAGTTTTTTTTTTTTTGTAAACTAAATCTCGACTATAAGTTCTCAAAACCAAATTTTAATTTTTATAGCATAACTTTAGAAAATTGAAATTTGAGCCAATGCATACATAGACTAAGATGGCCATAGTTTTGTGCTTGTGCAGCGCTACTTTTTCATTTATTAATTTTAATATCGATGAAAGTTTTCTAAACCAGTGGTATAGAAAATTCATTAATGTTTACATACAAGAAGATCTAGATTTTGAATTTAGGAAAAAAATAATTTATTAAACAATTATACAGAATATATATATATATATTTAAAGTATATTACATTTTCAATATTTTGCAAGTAAATATGTTCAGCCTGAACAGTTCAGGTGTAAATCTTGATAAAATGAGAATACATTTAGATGTGAATTCTTACAAATTATGCATAACTGTTAGTTGTAGAATATTTAATAGATTACAAGAGTATAATATTATTATAAATCGATATTACAAATTGTTTTTTGAAAAAGAAAAATATGTAAAATAAATCAAAAATAAGAATAAACAAAGACTAGTTCTGATTCTTAGTATGTAGTGACGATGATTCCTCATACAAAGCTTTGATCTAAAACTTTCATATGACCATAGAAAGTTTTCCTGCATAACTTTTTAATATGTCTTAGACCATCGGCATTAGCAAACCGGGGTGGGGTTTGTCACTTGTTTACTTTTCTATTTTTTTTGTTTGCTTTTAAAAAAAAAAAATTAATGATAGGACGAATCATGTCTCGTCACGTGTTGAATCTCCCATGTTAACGCATCTTTCTGGCGAACCTGCAAAGAGTGAGGTTCAACATTTTGACTTATTATAATATTTTTTTTCTTAGAGTTTGTGCACGAACTTCCCAATACGGATGGTCTTATGAGCTGATTTGGTTAATTTCGGGAAAATCTCACTTAGTTACTACATAATTGAGTGGTTATCACACTCTTTGAGCTGAGTTTGAAACTAACTAAAGACGGGTGGGAGTTTCAATCGCTTACAGCGATAGATACAATAATGCTTTAAATGTTATATATCTTATACTATAAGATTGACAATCACAATATTAATGTTAATAATCGTACAAAAAATGGTGTTATATTGGCTGGAAAGTCATTGTTATATATTGAGACAGCACGCATATGCTCATGTGATGAGGGTGGCGCAAGGGTCCACGTGATCCACTCGCTTCTGTCTTAAGCCTCTCTTCTTATTCTTCAAATTTCACAAACCACTATAATTAACAAACAAACAACAGCAAAAACAAAACGAAATACGAATCTTTCTCGCGTGTAACTCCAAATACTCCCTTCCCAATCATTCTTATCTTTTTTATATTACCAAACTTAATTATTAGTCATTATTTCCCTCTTCTCTTTAGATTTCTCTGTAATTTGATAAAAGTCATAACATACAATTCATTGAGTTGTATGTTCATACTATAGTCTTAACATTACGTCGATGTTACCATGTTGTTTTGAGAACATTAGCATGGATGTTATCATGTTGTTATTGTTGCCTAATAATATTACGGGTAGTCTAAAGTATATATATGTATGCGTCTACATACACATGAACACCTTGGAATCGCATGTTTTATTTCATATTCGAATTTAAAGACACGACGTATTTAATTTGAAAGATAGACAACTTAATTCTCAAACTACTTCTAATCTAACTAATTTATTATTGATTAGGAAAAATGACACTTCAAGAATTTTTGGAATCTTCACATGTTATTTGTCTATGATGGTTCAGATATTAAAAAAGTTAGTGGACCAAAAAAAAATGAAAGTATCATTTATGTTAAATACGACATTTCTCTAAATTAGCTGGGCATAGTTATCCAAATATCAGATGATTTGATCCAAAAATGTATCATTTATATGATCTGTGCACAGAGATGCATTTCTTGATTTTTATGAAAAATACAAAAATGGGTTTAGAGAGAAAGTAGAAAATCAGAAGGCACTTAATCAGAACAAGAACATTTGAAGGACACTTCATCAAGCATATGGGATGTATCCTCTTCATGTAACTTGTTTTGTGCTGATTATATTACTTGAAAATTAAGATTACAGAAACAAATCTATTGCAATCGTAAGACTTTTTGTTGCGACCCCAAATTGATTATACAAAAGCTTTTCAAAATGCTTAAAACCCCAACAAAAAGATATTCACACAACTTTCTAAATACACACACAGTTCACACTTTTCACCGTTAGTACGTTTCAAACCGAGTCATCCGAGAAGGCAAATGAACAATTAGACGAACCATGAGAGATGATGATTTTCTCATGCGATATCACCTGCTGCTCTTTGCTTCCGCAACTACCACCACCTTTTATCTTATCAATCTCCGAACGTCCAGCATCAATATCCCTTATCTCCGTGAGCATTGCCACAACATCTTTCATCATAGGCCTTTCACTTGCCTTGTTACTCACACAAAGGAACGCGACAGCAAGTGTTTGAAGCATCTCATGCATAATCGGGTCAGTCCGTCCATCAAGTATCGGGTCAAGAAGCTTGCTCGGATCTCTCTTCTCAGCTAAATGATCTCTCACCCACTTAACCAAGTGTGCACCTCCTGGTAGATCCGGGTCTAAAGGATGCTTCCCGGTTAAAACCTCTAGTAACACCACTCCGTAACTATACACATCGCTCTTCTCGGTTATACGTTGCATGGAAGCATGTTCTACACACACAAAAAAAAAACACATTAAAATTAAAATCAATAATCAACCAAGTTCCGAATTTAAATAAGTCTCCAAGCTTACCGGGAGCCATGTAGCCATAAGAACCAGCCATAGGAGGCCGATTGCTCGGCTTCGATGAATCAATTCCGGTATCTGGATTACCGGATACGGTCCTCGCTAAACCGAAATCGGCTAAATAAGGCTCGTATTGGGGGCCCAACAAAACATTCATAGCTTTAACGTCACCGTGTATAATCGCAGGGAGACAATCGTGATGGAGATACGCAAGCGCGTGGGCCACACCAAGAACGACGTCGTATCGAGCCTCCCAACTAACTCCCCCTCCTTTCCCGGCACCGTGAAGCCGAGAGCTCAAGCTTCCGTTTGGAAGATAATCATAAAACAAGAGTTTCAGATTCCGATTCGAGCACCAGCCAAGAAGACGCACGATGTTCCTGTGCCGAATCGATCCGAGAGTGCTGATCTCCGAGCTAAACGCCTCGCTCTGCTCCCTCGCCCACATCTTCTTCACCGCGAGAGTCTCGCCGGAGGGAATCGCGACACGGTAAACAACGCCGGAGCTTCCCGCTCCGATCACGTTCGCGGAAGTCAGATTCTTTACGACGTCGTCGATCGAAAAGTCGAGTTTTTGGTAGAGCGTCACGTCCCAAGAATCGATTTCTTCGTCGAGAAGATGTTTCCCGGCGGCGGCACGTGCTCTCGCAATAGTGTAAGCCGCGAGGAGAATTAAAACGGCCGTGACTGCGATGAGGACTGAGATGCCTAGTTTAACAGCGGAGCTGTTCCGGGTGGATAACCCGTCGGGTCGGGTGGAGATTCCGTTGGAGATGTAGAGACCTTTGTTCGAGGCGAGATCGGAGAGCGGGAGTTTTTTGAAAAACGGCGTGTCGGGTAATTCGCCGGAGAAGTCGTTGAATGAGACGTTGAGGGAGACGAGGTTCTGCATGGCTGATAAGACGGTTAGCTTACCGGTGAGACGGTTGTGAGAGACGTCGAGCACTCCTAGGTTTTTCAAATCGGAGAATCTCTCCGGGATCTCTCCGACGAAGGCGTTGCAGCTGAGGTTTAGAGAGATCGCTAGAGACGGGATTTGGCTTAATTCGTCGGGGATTCTTCCGGTGAAGGCGTTGTCTCCGAGGTTGAGAAGCTGTAGAGACAGACACGTGGAGATCTCTCGAGGGATGTCGCCGGAGAGTTTGTTCTTTGCGAGGTTGAGCTTCGTTAGCTCCGTTAACAACCCGATTCCGGGAGGGAGAGGACCGGTGAGAGAGTTATCAGAGAAGTCGATGAACTTCAAGCTCTTCGGGAGCGTACCGAGGAAAGAACCGGAGAGAGCGTTGGAGTGGAGATCAAGAAACTCGAGGCTTTCGCAACCGGAGATCGCCGGAGGGATTTCTCCGACGAGACGGTTCTCGCTTAAATCGATAAAGTTTAGATTTTTCAGATTGCCCATCTCCGATGGGATACTCCCGGTGAATCTGTTTCCGTTGAGTCTTAATCTGTAGAGATTTGTACAGTTTCCGATCTCCGGGGGAATGGCTCCGGACAAGTCGTTGGAGAGAAGGAGAAGCTTCGTGAGGTTTCTTAACTCGAAGATCTCTTTCGGTATCGAACCAGAGAGAGTATTGTAAGAGAGGTCAATAGCTTGAAGCTCTCCACACTCGGATAGACTTCCAGGGATGTCACCGGTTAACTTGTTCTGCCAAGCGAAGAACATCGTCAAGCTCTTGAGATTACCCATCAGCGCCGGTATCTCCCCGGTGATGAGATTATTATCAATCTCTAAATGCGTAAGCTTTGTACAATTCGCTAGCTCTTCAGGTATCGTTCCGGAGATTTGATTAACGCTCAACTGAAGCTCTTGAAGATTCACTAGGTTCCCGAAGCTCCTCGGGATGTCTCCGGTGAGGTGATTTTCAGACAAATCTATAAGCCAGAGGTCAGGACAGTTCCCAAGCTCGGTAGGGATTTTTCCGACGAGGTTGTTCTCCCACAAGAGCAAGCTCTGCAGCTTCTTTAGACTTCCGACACTCGTAGGGATCGATCCAGAGAGAGAGTTTTGGTACAAGTACAGATTCTGCAGCTCAGTACAGTCTCCAATCTCATCCGGAATCGGACCGGACAACTCTGACGTGTAGATAGCTATCGTCTGAACGCGTTTTAAGTTTCCAATCGACGCCGGGAGTCTCCCGGAGAGACTAGTCTCTGCGAGACCAAGCAATACCAGATGCTCGCAGTTGCCTATCTCCCAAGGAACCTCGCCACTTATATTCTTGTTCCCACCGGCACGGAAGCTTTCGAGATTCTTGAGCTCTCCGATACTCCTCGGAATCTCACCGGACAGCTTGTTGTCGAAGAGCATGAGCTCGACGAGGGATGAAAGGTTCCCTATCTCCGTCGGAATCACGCCTTCGAGATTGTTCGTGTTTAAAGACAGAGTCTCGAGTTTCTTGAGCCTGAAGATTTCCACGGGGATTTCGCCGGAGAGGGAGTTATCCGACAAGTCGAGTACTTTGAGCTCCGTCAAGTCTCCGATCTCCTTCGGGATTACTCCGGTGAGATTTAGTGAAGATAGAGTGAGGGAAGTGAGAGACTTGAGGCTCCGTAGAATCGTCACCGGCGGGGAGAGTTGCAAGTCGAAGCCTTTGAGTTCTATCTCGGAGACTTCTCCTAAATGGTTGCATTTTACGCCGGACCAGTTGCAGGGAGATGCGTCGGCGACGTTCCATGAGGAGAGAGTGTTGCCGGAGATGTTTAGTTGGGACTTCCATGAGGAGAGAGTTTGACCCTGTTCGTTTAGGGAGAAACAGGGGATGAAGAAGAAACAGAGTAGGAGTGGGAAGAAGAGGAGTCTGTAGATATGTGGTGGCATCGGAGAAGATGAGGATGAGGAAGAAGTAGAAGGAGGAGAGAAGTGCGTTGGGATTGTAAAGCGAAGAACCCCATGGATTTGGGGTTTTCTTTGTTAGTGGGGAGATATAAATAAAACAGAGAGAGAGAGAGAGAGCAGAGAAGCAGCAGCAAAAAGATGATTTGGATCCCAAAAAGTACTTCTGCCTCTTCCTTACCTATTATTTTAATCTTTTTTTTGTCGGCTTTAATCTTTTTCTTTTCCAATAAAACTGAAAAAGAAGACATATAGAGGCAGGAAAACTCAAAAAGATTTTTGTTAATAATTTCGACTCAAATTAATTCAAAAATACTGAAGTTAAAATCTCATAATATATTGAAACAATAGAAATAATTAACTTCTATGAATAGTATAAATCGCAAATGGTAATCAGATTCAAACACATATATAACGTAGACTACGTAGTATATCATTTATTTAAGCAATGCTATTTTGTATTTTTAGACCGAGAAACCTCAAAAAAAGGTACTATAGAGCATCAAAACATGTTCTTATCTGCAATGTGTAGAACTTTCACTCAAATCCATTTAATTAGAGAGCATCATGTGATGGTCTTACCATGTGAAGAGAAGTGTTCTCCACTTCGATAAAGAAAAGTCTAACTTTGCACATAAAATAATGCTATAATAAGATCATGGACGTTCTGATTAATTTGCAAAGTTATTTAACACTACATGAAATGTATATATTGACGACATATAATAAAATTCAACTAATCATTTTGTGTCTGTGGTGATATGAGATATGACTTTACAGAAATGATGTACATGCATTAATGCATACATGGATGAATTTGTGTTGCAAGCAAACACAGAAAAGCATGATATACGTAATTCAATGATGCAAGTTAAAAGAAACTACGTTAAGCAGTCGGTCTTCAATTTTCTTTTAATTTGAAGATATCTCGACCAAAAATTAACTAATATTTCAAAGAAAATACTTCGATGACTAATCCAAATCCAGATTTTTTTAAAAAGACTAAAATATATCATTTTTGTCTAGCTAAGCAGTAGTTGTTTTTAGTTTCTAACATGATTTGAACCTCTGATCGACGGATTTACATATTGCCACCAATCCTTTTTCTTACCACCATACTTCCATTGTTTGGCTATTGCTATTCATTCTTCAAAATATTAAATGAGAAATTAAACTGGTATAAGAAAGTTAATCACATTCAAACATGAAACAGGTCATTTTTCTAAAAGTTAGACCGAGCTTAGCAGTTTAGTTAAAATAAAATTACCATGGTTAATCATATTGCATATTGTTTTCACATACGATTAGATAAGAGTAAGTATTAGCAGTATCAAATACGGTTGCACCGTTCACCGCGAACAAAAATAAAAACTCGTGGATCTTAGAAGCGGCAATGAACTTTAATACTACCTTTTATGTGTTTCGGCGTATTGTAAACACATTAAACGCACCGAACATTTTCAGCATTTCAATATACGATCGTAGTTTCATTTAAGTGTTAGTTGTTGGTAAAAAAAAAGTGTTAGTTATAATATTAAGATCTGAGGTATATATATATTCATATCCCTTGATCGACCCAAATGGCGACATTCTGGTGTGTGATTGGTAACAACAGATTTCAATTAGAAAACTTACTATGTCTATTGTGGTCCATGTGGGTTATGTTTTCTATTTTGATAGAGATAATGATAAGTGGGTAAATAGTGGTTACACTGAAATTATGATAATGTTATTGGCGTAAAAAGATATACTAATATATAGCTCATCTACGTTGTGTCTCTGATATATAAACTAAATAGAGTTGACGTAAACATGGAATCTTGAATAGTGAAAACTGCACATGCAAGCTAGGAATTTTTGTGAAAGATTTGAGTAAAGAAAGAGAGAAACAATTTATTTATAACCCTGTCCCTTGCTCTCCTTGTCGGTCTTTTAATTTTCTTAAAGTGGATCAACCTGTTCCAATATACCCCTCTTACATTGGTATGCCGTATGCATCTTATTTTTAATAATTGTCTTCTTTTCAAAACTGCAATGTAGTTAAATTTAAGACCTGTATATTTGCAACAGGCTTAACCCACACACACACACTAGAATTTGATTAAAAAGAGGGAAATGGTTTTCTTTTTAGGGTAACGGGTCAAGCAATTTATTTATATATATAAGAGCTAGGCACTTGATAGGGAAAGGTCATGTGCATGTATGTATTAAATATGCATATACAAAGACATAAAGTGGGAGGGCTGGAACTTGAATTCGAGTAGATGCCAATTTGTTTTTTTGTTACATACTACTACTCCTCCTCTTTCTGTTTAATAATTTATAATATTTTGTATATATATTATAATTTAAATATTTTAAATATATAATCTAAAATTATTTTACTTAGTTGTAAATAAAATAGTAAAAAATATAATTAGTTAGACATATTTAACTTATCTAAGTACGAGAAAAGATCTTATACTGTAAAACAAAAAAATATCTCTAAAACATTTAACATATTGAACAAAAGGAATATATATATTTTTTCATATTTAATAGACATGACTGATGATGTATATGAGAGATCTTACATTACATAATAAGAAATATCATATTTTGTATGAAAACATAATAACACGTTCTTTCTATAAGAGCAACTTAATTTGTTTGTCCATATATAAAATCATGGGTGAAGCATCTTATTTCCTCTCGCTTGTGTAGGGTTTAACTCAAGATATAAACCATAGCTATGGACTGAGTAAAATCATTAGAAGTTGTTAGCATATGTACACACACACAACTTCAGAACTAATTAAGTACAATTTAATGAAAGAAATAAACAAATGGTCCTTGACATAATAAAAAAGTGGGGAAAGAATAAAAGAACAAAAAAGAACAAACAAGAAGGAAGTAAAGAGAACAAAATGAGAAAAGACAAGGCACTCCAACTGTACTTCAGCCAAATGAGTGAAACATTTCTTTCACAAATCTTATGATTATCGTTATTGATGGTCCCTGTTTGTTGGGTGACAAGACCCGTTCATCCAAACATTATTCCTAAATTCTCTACATTAATTCATATATCCAGCAAGCCTATTATTAATGATGTGATTACATTTATCTGTGCTAGGTACCATGTCACCATATATCGGGTTTGTTTTCGGATCCAAACTGGCCAGCGCGAATCATATCAGACTATCAGTTATAACTTTCAACCGTAACTAGAATTTGATCCGTACTCCTGTGCGGATGTTTGATATAATTTATGTTCAATATAAATTTTCAAACCATCGATTTAATAAAAAATTTCATATATGTTTTGTAATTTGACAATTTAGTTAATTTCATGAAAACATTATTTTTCTTTTATACATGCGATTTAATTAATAGTCGTACAATATTAATAATGTTCAATATATGAATACCGGTTTGATTAGATAAATTTTGGAAATGTAACCAAATAATTTAAATTGATTATAAATGCAGTGGTTGAATCTTTAAATAAAAAGAAATATAAAAGGAAATACTTAATTTATTGTAAATGAAATGATTAAATGTGCAAATAGCAGAAAGTATAAAAAATACTACTATCCAAATTACCAAACAATTATCAATTAAATCATATTCTTGTTTCCAAACAGTACCAAAGGTACTTCAATTTTAATAATATAGATTTTAAAAAATTCCGGTTTGGATTCTGCGATTCTAAGAATATTTTTTAAAAAAATAATAGATGTATACTAAAGCCTAAAACTTTAAATTTTTAATTATACTTTCAAATTTAAGATATTATTTCAAAAGAAAAGTTAAACATAAATAGATGAAATTATTAACTTCTAAACTATATAGTTATTTATTTAAATATATGGTTAATATTTTTTTGGAATATGAGATGAAAATAATTTGAAACGATACTGAGCGAAACAAGCATGTTTGTATATGTGACAAAGGAAAATGGATCTAACATGTGAACCGCAATACACAACAATGTTGAAGACAAAAAGTTACATACACATCAAAGAATGATACGACGATAGTGGCAAATATACAAGCATGTGGCAGTCGCAACCAATCCAAGCGCTATATTGATCGTCTACGTAACACATGATCAAAATTACCAAGGTGATAACGATCTCATTTATCATAAATGTACTCAATGAAAAGGTTAACTGTAGGCCAAAGTAGATATTAAGGACAATCACTGAATCACACTTCACCTCCAAAGACTCGAACATGTCCAAGAGGCCCCGATAATCTCCGATAGGTATACCGACACAAGAGCTCAAGTTTCAATTTAAATGTGTTAACGTGGTCATTAAATGTGTACTAAAGCATGTCAGAATTAAGACACTGTACAAATGATTTTAAGAGATATCATTCAATGCAGCTAAGAGCTAACTGTAACCCACCCGATAAAACATTTGTTTTGATCCCTAATTTCTTCTTAAAACAATATACATAGACATTAAACTTTCAAATTACACATGAAAATATTTTATCCAAATACTCGATAAATATCAGTGGTTCCCATTCGGTCCTACTAAATGGACAATTTCTTTTGTACACTGTAAAATTTTCAGGTTCACCACTGCTAGAAGTAGAGGTTCTGAGCCTATATTGTGGGAAAAAAGTAATACAATATATTATCTGGTTTGTCTCCCCCATATGATTTATAAGCAAACTGCAAATATTGATTCAATATGAAATTTCACGTCAGATAGTCTACGTGGGTATTCTTTGTTGGTACAACAGATGAAAATATAAAATATGGAAGTTTTAGTTTCATTAGAAAAAAATGACAATCTGATGATGAGACTACCATTGATAATAATAAATAAGAAAATCTTCAATTCGGATAGTATACGAAGACAAATGCAACAAGATCTAGATCTTACTATGATTCAATATAAGGTCAGAGATCTCACCACATGCAAGAGAGGATATATACACATAAAAGATATAGCTAACCTCTGTTAAGTGGCTCGATCAGATCTAAGTGAGTGAGAATTAGTAAAAGCTGTCGGATCTAACCAAGAATATGATGGGCTAACTATTTTATATGTAAACCCCTTTCTCAAAAAAAATACTATTTTATATATATAATAGAAGGTTTTGTCAGTATACTTCTCAGTTTTTATTTAGCTTATTTTTCCTTGATAAAGAATGGTCCATTGTGAGAGTCTGCAGCGGCAGAAACAGTCCAAGAATGTAGTGGGAGTATAGCACATCAGAAGTGTGAAAGAAGTGGGCATTTCGTCCAATATGGATCTCGCGATCCAATGAATATAATTTAATAGGTTATATAGGTTATATAATTATATAAATTTTAATTGAAAATATCTTTTTAATTTGGTTTCATCTTGAATCATCAAATACATTTTGGTATACGAAATGTATTTAGGTACAGTGCGCTTTTAAAAAATATTTGTGAACACTTAGCTTTATTTTTACCTGAATTTTCTTCTCATTTTTTGCTAGCTTATTATTGAAAACTAGTTTTAATAGATCAATATTAACTTTAAGCACTACATATAAGCCTTCTCGATTAATCAAATGCAGAATATTTACAAGCCTTTTTAGTGTTCTTGTCAAATTTCAGCTTTCCCCAACTTTCCGCTTGAAATTTCTCCTTTCTTTCCTGCTTTAAAACCTTTGCCTAACCATGAAAAATTCATTCAAGATGTTTCAGCCTTTTAAAAGGTCTTTTTCATTTTAAAATTGTTATGCAACCACGGATTTCTTAGATTCAGCAAAAGCAATACGTATAAGTTCCAAGAATTGTACTGATTAAAACAATAATCTTATGTCTTAATTTTAATTAACATTGCTTAGTGGAGAAGATGAGCTTTTGCTTTCAACTAATCTTCCTCTCTCGAAAGCTTTAGTTTAATGAAACTAAAGGGTCCACTGATGTTTCCATAATAAATAATTAAATACTCCCTCCGTTTCATAATAGATGATATTTTAGAAGGCTTTTGTTGTTTCAAAATAAATGATGTTTTGATTTGTTTATGTTATGTTTAGCTTTACTGGAAACTGTGTAACCAATTAGATTTTGCAGTCATTTTTGTAATTGGTTGAATAAGTTTTAAATTATATTTTTAAGATTACTTTTTAGAAAAAGACAAATTTCTTAATCTTTGTGCAATGGATCAAAACTTCATCTAATATGAAACAGAGGGAGTATCAAAAAGTACGTCATGCAAACAATACGTGTGGTGTAAGGTGTAAATTAGAGGTCAAACGTTCTTGCTCCATTGTTTCCGTATTTTCAGGAATTGGGTTTCCCGCTCACTGAACATTTATACCCCAATAAGCAAATAGACCAAGAGTTATACTATTTCTTATTATATGGTTTTGATTGATGGAATAGAACTACTGGCCTAACTAAGTCAGATATAAGTATTGTTTTTGTGCTTAATTTTATCTGGTAATGTCTCCTTCATATTCCGAATTTCTTTTACTAACAGTTTAATAGTTGGCAACGAATGAAAATACAAGTTTTACTCATTTGAAAATAAGTAATTAATGTAACTGTAAACACAAACGTTACTAAATAATCAAATACCACGAGCTGCCATGCTTTTTTTTTCAACTATGGTTCCATACCCACTGCTTTCGACTGATGGTCCATCGTAAAGGGCGAAATAATATTTTCCGTGCTTTAGGCCCAACCAATTTTGTATTGCGTATATTTTCTCAGAATTTAAACACCAAGAAAACACACAAAAGCCTTGTTGAATATGCGAACACTATCTTAACAGGGAAATGTTGAATACGAAAGTTCTTTTGCAACAACAAAGTAACACATGATATATCTGATCAGCACTGTGATAGCATCACTTGAGTTCTACCTTCAAAATAGTTTTCAATACACTTTGTCTTTTCAAACATTTTCATCAAATCTATGTTAATTAGAACACGAAAAAAGCTCTGACATTCTTTCTTTATACACCAGAGAAGTAAGGTTCTGTCCTTTCTCCCAGATTGGCCACGGAAAGCTCATCTCCCAAAAACTCTTAGAACAGATGAGGTAAGAGCAGAACCGAGGAACGTCATGCCTGATGATCCACCAGGGAAGTATGATATACAGTAGTAAACCAACGCAAGCACCTGTCCCATTACCACAAAGAAACGAATACCCGAAAATCATGAGATTCAGCAGAACACGGTAAATCAGATATAACATGTAAAGAACCAGAGAAGCACACACCACTTGATCATTCAGAGTCTAATGTTTGTTTGTTATATTCAATAGGGGTTCTCATCTAAACACCATTTTGGCAACGTGGGGAGTTACTATGTCATCTTAAATAATTCAAAACTCAAGACTAAAAAGGAATAGCTCTAAGGGTTGAAAGATGAATAGAAGTACCTGTAAGACAGAGAAGAGGACGGAGAGAATGTAGCTGTGGAGAACCATGGAGACGTATATGGTACCAACCATGGTGGCAATGAAACCTATGGTTAAAGGAAGCCTCTGGAGAAGTAAACAAAGAAGAATTAGAAGAAATCACTCTAATTATG
This sequence comes from Hirschfeldia incana, assembly GCA_026261945.1. Taxonomy (NCBI): domain Eukaryota; kingdom Viridiplantae; phylum Streptophyta; class Magnoliopsida; order Brassicales; family Brassicaceae; genus Hirschfeldia; species Hirschfeldia incana. The sequence continues at coordinate 228,197 of JABCMI010000017.1, read as the reverse complement.
ATAATGTAAGAGTATATACCTCCATGGATGTCATGTGTGCGAGCTGATTCTGTGGGCCACGAAGAGCGAAGAAAGATCCAATGATAAAACCACAACCAAGGGTGAAACAAATAGCAAACTTCTGAGGCATAAGAACCATGACAGGAAGAAACATAGTGAAGGCAATGAAGATGAAGAAGACACCACTGGCGAGGAGTAAGCCGAAATACATGAGGGATTTCCCTGAAGGCATACTGCTCGTTGCTGAGGACAGGCTCCCCGGAATATCTCTAACTCCCTTTGAAACCCTGTAGCCATCAAATACATTTAAAAAAATCAAACAAAAGAACAAACAAAACAATTCAAGAAAATCTGTAAAACCTCCACTACAGATTTACAGATAATATATCAGTTGAATACACACAATTACCAAAAATTACAAATCACACCTTCTATTAACTAACTATTAACTATAAGATCCGTTGGTATATTCAATGCTCATGGTAAATCTCAATTTGCTCAGATTCACTCATCCTCTAAGCATTGAGATGGATGAGAGACTTACACACTGAAGGTGCCTGAAACAGTGTCGTTTGCAGATCTAACGGCGGATTCAATATCGAAACCGAAGCTTCCGCCGCCTTCTTCGACATCTCTTGAGGCTGCGTAAGAATTCCAATCCGCGAGCAGAGACGATCCCGATTGACTCTGCTGCTCCTTCTGCTGATCTCCGCTGCTCATCGAAAACCATCCTTGCGACATATCTTCCTCCAATCCTCTCAACTAACTTACTTTGGTTTCAAAAATCAAATCGGTTGAGAGGATCTCACCAGAACGCAGCCGATCGGAGAATTCTCGTGTGAGCGTTTTTAAGGTTCGGTGTCGACGATGAATAACTGAACCGGTCTTGTGTAGTAACGTCAAACCGGTGCGAGTCGTTTGCTAAACGACGACGTTTGACTAAAACGCGATGTTTGACAAAAACGACCACGTTTACTAACACGACGACGTTTCGCTAAAAACGACGACGTTTGGCTAGAAACGACGACGTTTGGCTAAAACAACGATGTTTGCTAAACCGACAACGTTTGGTTAAAACGCATCGTTGGCTAAAACAACGTCGTTTGGCTAAACAACGTCGTATCTTAAATACTTTTCAAGTGAGAGTTCATGTTTCTTTGTTTGTTGCCAAGCACTTCTCTGTTGAGGAGGGAGGGACAACTTGATAGTTGACGCCATTGGTCAGTTCGAGTGTAAGAAGCTAGTCTCCACAAGCACACAGAAGGTTTGAAACTTCTTCAGAAGACCCAAGATGAGAGTAGTCATGATGACACATGAACAACAGTTAAAACGGAAGTAAAAACAAAGTTATGATTGCGAATGCTTTAAAATCATATCTATTATATTAAAAGAGAAGTCATGACTTCTCATTCATGTGTGATTTTTTATAAAATGGACTATCTACTAGAATTAGTCACATTATATTTATTTATCATTAATATTTACATGTGTCATATTAAATAAGAGATATTATTTGTATGACATCCTAAATATTTGTATAAGTCCCAACCGTAAGACTGTTAATACAAGAAAATCAAATACTATTTGATTGGAATACAATTCTAAAGTATCACAATCAGAAACTAACGTGATAAGAGGTTCTATCATTTTGAAATGAGAATTTTCTGGTGGGCTTTTCATCACGCAGTGCATTCGTGTCTGGATCTCCTCCTCTTTCATCACCCGACATGGAACTTTGAATATCAACCTCTAATTCTTCATCATAATCAAACTGGTCTCCTTCAAATCTTGACATACCATGTGAACTGTAACTGTTCGCCTCTGTTCTATAAAGTATGTCCCTCAAAGAGAGTATTCTGACAGTTCCTCTACCAATTGTTAGATTTAGGCTAACAATCGTTAGTTTTAACTTTTGTTTCTAAGAGATTAGATTTCGAGAACTTCGACACATTCCAATTCATACGTTGTTTTAGTTGTCTTATCATTTACTAAAGATTGTTTGATTATAATCTCTGAACCTTTGTGAATGTTTTATGAAACACATTGATCAATTTGGAGAAGATGAAGTTGGTACATATTATTTAACGTTATTTTATTTACACGCTGACGTTTTGATATAGTTTTTATAATTTCATGGATTTAAAAACATTAATTCACTTGCAACAATAATATCTACAGCTATTATATTAAAATTCAAATTAATTAAAGATTAATTTATATTCAGTTATAACAAATAAAGGATATTCTACGAATCTATTATATTACTTGGATCTCAAACTCACATATTTATTGCTCATATATTTATCGAATTGGTTATAACTAAAAAATGATACAAATTTAATTTATATTCTTTTATCACATATTCGGTTATAACTAAAAAAAATTTTCCTATGAGTTTAATTTAAAATTTAGAAATAAAGCTCACATATTTATTGTTCCCATATTTTTCGAAAAATGTCTTCGGAGGTGACAGTAAAATAATATTTTATCAATCTTTATATATAATTTATTCTATTAAAAGAAAATTCATAACTTATATCCAGGTGTGATTTTTTAAAAAAATGGAACTTCCCTAGAAAATCATAACTTTAAATAGGTGTATTATTTATTAAACTATACATTTCATTTAAAGCTACCATTAAAAACTTAATTAATTAAAATAAGTAAGTTTCCAATATTTTAGTGATTTCATAACAAGAGTAAAAATATATTGAATATTTGAACTACTGTAATATCTTTTTTTCAAAATTACATATTAAAATTTCGAGAAAAAAATCTGATTAAAAATATTTTACAAAAGAACTTCATTTTCAAAAATTATATGTAAATATTTTCACTAATTTTGTGATTAGTTTTAAATTATTATTATACACTACTATATTTAATTATCGTTTATAAAATGAAAAATAAATATCCTATCCTATTTTATCAGTTATATAATCACAATCATTCATATTAAAATAAAATTATTATATTCAACTAAATATGATAAATTTATAAATTTTATTTTCATAAAGATAAATTATTTATTCTAAAAATATAATATAATGACAGAACGACTTAACATTTACAAACTATTTAATACGTGAATAAATTGGCATATCTATTATGTACAATAATATATTATCTAAAATGAGTAGACGTAAAAAAATATTGCAAAAAGGAAATCCAAGTTTGAAGGTCGGCAGATTTGAATTGGGCATTAATTTCATACAAAATAATTTCGAAATATGTTGTTTCATGTACAATAATATAAATATATAATAATAAGTGACAAATACATGTAACGGCAATGTTTTGAAAACCCGACCAGACATTGACTCGGTATTATAACTGGGTTAATGGTCGGACCGGTCTAACGAGTTCAACCGAGTTTTAAATTATAATCAAAAATTAAAATGTACAATTATTTTTATAAAAATTTATATCAATATTAGAATCTAACTAAATTGATACATAAATAAATAAAAACTTAAAAAGTATATAAAAATATAATGAAAATTATTTTCTTGGAAATATACTTTTAAAAATATGATTTTAAATGAAGTATTTGTAAATTTGCAAAAACAAATTTGAATTTTAATATTGAACCGGGTCACCGGTTTTACTGTGTTTGACCGTTTTTTTACCGGATTTGCCGGTTTAACTCAAATACGGTTTTTAGTACAACTCGAAACCGGTTAAAAGACCGAGTCACGGTCCGACCGGTCCTACCGATCGGTCCGATCCGGTTTTCAAAACACTGGTTTTAAACGATTAGTTAATAACGACGTGCAAACTATATAATTATTGTATATGAAATAGTTACATAAACATTTAAATATATTATTAACACTAAAAATATGTACCACTAATATCTAAAATAAATATATATGTATATAAAACTGAAAACAAACACCCGCACGGTTGTGCGGGTCGAAATCTAGTTCATTTATTAACTCTAAAAAGTGCCACCAGTCTTTGTCAATAACTTTGTAGTTAACCAAACCAGGAACAGAAAAAAATACAAACTCGGTTCTTTTTCTTCACAACAAACTTTAGGAAACTGGGAGTTGAGACTGAAACAAATGAACATGATACACTCTTGTAACACACAAACACAACTGCCAAATTTTCTTGACTTCGGGCTGAAGCATGTACTTCTCCTGGGCCCCAGAAACCACATCATATAAAATTAGTTTCGTCTCAGCAGTCATTCGAACCAGAAACCACTGATACAATTGTCATCATCAAACACAAAGCTCGGAGACTTAGTCGTGATATCCCTGCACGCAATCCACGAGAGAGATTGGTTTTTAATAATAAGATGACTTAATTAAAAAAAAAAAACGAATTGGCTAAACATTCCACACTCACTTGAGATCTAGGTTGCACGGGTACGTCACTTAGCAGCCGTGTCACGTATCGGGGACGTTTTGGAAACGGGGACTTCATGGGGACGGCTCGGAAACGTCCCGGTAACGTTTCCAACAGTGACGGGACGGCAAGAGTTTCATGGGGACGTGACGGTTGGATATGGGGACGTTTCAGGGACGGGGGATTTTAAAATTTGGCGTTTCCAATGGATATTTATCACGGGATCAAAGAGCCTGCAACTGGCTTTTGTGCAATATTCTCGTTGTTGGTGGTACGCTTCATCCAAATGGCGACATCACTCACCGGAATCATGAACTGGATCTAATCCAGTTCAATTAATAACCAAATATAAACCTGTTTGGTTTTGGTGATTAAATATTCAATATGCACAACACGCATCCATTAAACGTGTCTAACCTGAGAACTATGGTTTTAAATAACAGACCAACTTGAATTTTGATGGTTAAAAATTAGGAAGTTCATGCTGATAAAACAAATACATAAAATCCAAACTAACTAAAATTTATCAAAAAGTGCTAAAAATTAAAATTGTAGATTTTATATTGCATTTAAGTTTACTTATATATATATATATGTATATATTATAAATTGATTAAAAATATATTATATATATTATTATTTTTGAACAATATATATACATATTTTATTGCCGTATCTATGCCGTACCCGTATCTATAGATTTTGATTTTGCAGTTTCCCGTACCCGTTTCCGTCCCCGTTTCCAGTCCCCATACCCGTATCTGGGCTGCTTAGCTTGAGATACTGCAGAGTCATGTTCTTCAGAAGCGAAGGATGCCTAAGAACAAGGATCCTCCACTCTTCCTTATCGATCCTCCCTTCATGTTTCGTATCAAGTTCCTCAAATGTCTGCCATGGAAACTCAGAGATCACTCTTTACTTCATTCTCAACTTCTTAAACCAGAAAAAAAAAAGTATAAAGGAAGGGAGGAAGGAAAGCACACCTTGTCAATTATACTCTCTATGATTTCGTCTGACAGGATCATGCCTGACTCAGCAAGAGTAGCCACCACCATTTCCTTCACCTGAACAATGATTAAAAAAAAGTTAAGGGCACACAAGATCTTTAGAGTTTTGGTGAGTCTATTGAACTTGAGGAGGTATATGGAGCTTTACCATCTGCCTCCCGATGAAACCTTGATGCTTAAGATCATACAGCTGAAACGAAACTGCAAAATAATATTCCAGGTAACTGTTATTGTAGTGAGGACAGAGAAATAAAGTGCAGAAAGTAAAATAGACACAAAGTTTGTTAACGGGGTTCGTTTCCTACATCCTCGGGACCTCGTCCAGATTTCATTAACTTAGAACAATGAGCAATCTACAATTGCTATATGGTACAACACACACTAGTGTTTACCACTCTTTTCTAAGAAGCAATCTACAAAGATTAGGAATAAAGCACGCATGCATAGATCCCATATGACGCATCATAGCACACTGTTTTCTACAGCTGCAATCTTCACAGATCTCTTCAATGAAACCGCCTTTGCTAAACTCCCCCTGAGTTTAGGCTTTGATCTTCTACTTCTCGGAAGTACTTCACCAAGTACGTCAGCACTCGACACACCCAATGACACCAAACACTTGATCACCCAAGCATACACACAGCTCACCACGAGCTACACACGATGTCTAACTCCACCATACAAAACGCCAACACCAAGACTACCAAACTAAGTCCACATCAGACTCCATCACGAACTACTTCAGACACTGCTTCGACACCAAGCAGTAACACCAATATATAATGAGATCCTCCCTCTCTTCTATGAGGTCTATCTTTCTCATAAGGCACGTCCCTCCTTATATAGCAGACTAAAACTTGCTCTCCAAGTCTTCCACTTGCTCTCCAAGTCTTTCCAATACACATAAGTCAACTTTCCATTTACTTTAATGGAAAACTTCATCTTCAAATAAACTTTCTTTTGCTTTATGGAAAATGTCCATATATCTTCTAACATATATCCTCTTTCCTTTTCTCTAAGATACACGGTTGCTCTTCAAGTCCACACGACTCCAGCTCAACATCTTGACTCCAGCTCATCACACGACATATTACATCAACAGTAACGATCTTTCATGGATCATACAGATATGTAAACATGTTATCATTTGTTAATTATATATAGTTTCTAGAGAGTACAGTCAATCTTGTCTTCAATTGGAGCATTTGGATGAAAGACGGAGAGAGCACGAGCAAACTCCTCGAACCCCAGTATTCCATCATGCTTTGTGTCGAACAAATCGAACACCTGTGAATCACAGCATATTCTTTGAATAGAATCTTAGTAAATGGATTACAAACAGACACTTGTTGGTGAAGAAAGAAAGTTAACATACCCGGTCTGCAAACATGCTCGTTTTATTTTTTGTCATGAATAAGGCCAGTTGAAACCCATCCTAATGGGTAAACGAGAAGGAAACTAAGAAAGACTGTCCAAATATGAAGTAGTAATCTGCGTGCGTCAAGCGTGTAGACATTTAACTCCTACTACATACCTTGTTTATTACTCCATCACTGCTGATTTTTTTGAACAGCTCAAAGAGAGCCTCCTCTATTTGAGCCACGCTAACTGCACTCGGAACAATTCATTCTCAAAAATACTGGAAGAAAGATTCGCACCAACCAGAGCGTGGCTTTTGAATCATTATAACTGGAACGGAAAAAAAAAACAAGAATGCATATGGAAGAGATGAGAGCACCTTCAGGCTCAGTAATGGGCTGAGTTCGAGTCGAGACAACAGTGGTACGTCGAGGTGGCGGTGGTGGTGGTGGTGGTGCTTCTTTCGCTTCCATCGAAATTCCAGGTACAGTTGACTCAGAGTTGCACCCGTTGACTGCGCCTGACTTGGTTTCAGGTTGGCTTGTTGCAGAGGGAGATGGTAAGATCGGTAAAGAGCTCATCTGAAGTTTGCGACAGAACAAGAGCTTGAGATGGGAAGAGAAAGAGGGAGAAAGGAGTTTGAGGATGAAACCTCTCAAATTTTACCTGAATATCTCGAACAAGTCTTTGTTACAGATCATAAGCAAGCTACTTAAATACACATAAGAGAACACGTCTTTGGGAGCGTAGTCTTTCTTAATTCCTACAGATCATAAGCGCGAGATGTAATAATAAGCAAGAGAGAGCTTTAACAGGTTACTAATAAATCAAGCCCACGAAGAAATACCGAGGCACAATAGATATGCTTATTAGGAGACTTCACCGAAGAGAAAGCTGTTGCCTGACAGCAAGCTTGGGTGTGACTGGCGAACAGCATTTAAAACGGATGCAAAAGGTTATATATGATAAAGAAACATCTATATTTCCGGACGAAACTTTTAAATCATCTTTCATTTTGGAAAAGAAACAACAAACTTTTGGAAACGGTAGTTTATAACTGCATCTGCAACAAATGAAAATGATACACTCAGAAACACACAAACACAACTCCCAAGTTGCATGGCTCCAGAAATGTTATATCTCTTCTTTTCTTTTTTACTGAATATCACATATCAAGTGGTTTGGGGTCCAAACTCACATTTCCCCAGCCCCTAAACCACATCATATAATATTAGTTTACTCCAGCGGTTACTCCAACCGGAAACTTGTGATACGATGGTTATGATCAAACATAAAGCTCGGATACTTAGTCGTGATATCCCTGCACGCATGCAATACGAGAAATATTGGTTTTTAATAGTAAGTGGGGCTTAAAAGAACGAATTGGCTTAAATCTCCGGTTAGTCTTTTTTCAGGAACTCACTTGAGATACTCCACATTTATGTGCCTCAGAACCGCAGGATACTTGAGAACAAAGATTCTCCACTCTTCCTTATCAATCCTCCCATCTTGGTTTTTATCAGCCTTCTTAAATATCTGCCACAGAAACTCAGAGTTCAACCTTTACTTTTACATGAGTTGGTTATGCTACAGTACAACCAGAAAATAGTATAAAGGGAGGAAGGAAAGAAAGCACACCTTGTCGACTACACCCTCTCTGACTTCGTGTTCCAGTTCCATGCCTGCCTGCGCAAAAGTAGACACCACCATGTGCGTCACCTGAACATTGATAAAAAGAAAAAAATGGTGGGAATGTTAAGGGCACACGAGATGATCTTTAGGGTACTGGTGAGTCTATTGAGCTTGAGAAGATAATATGGAGGGTTACCTCCTGCCTCTCCATGAAACCTTGCTTCTTAAGATCATACAGCTGAAATGAAACTGCAAAAAATAATAGTCCAGGTAACCAACTTTCACGGATTATATACGCGGATTTGTAAACATGGAATCATTTTGCTACATATGAATCTCCCATATCAAGTTTTTAGAGATCATAGACAGACGTACAGTTAATCTTGTCTTCAAAAGGAGCATTTGGATGAAAGACAGAGAGAGCACGAGCAAACTCCTCAAACCCCAGTATTCCATTATGCTTTGTGTCAAACAAGTCGAATACCTTTGATTGGAAATGTCAGCATAGCAAATGGATTACAAACAGACACTTGTTGGTAGGTTGAAAACAAAAACATGTTACGTTTCTTTGGCTTTGCAACTTAAAACTAATTAGAGTTAAATGGAGTGGTCAAAGTTTTCTTTTCTTTTTATAATATTACACATGTTTCATTGAAATTCCCCATGTGCATTAAAGGTTTATGGCCCTATTAATCTCTACATAATAATCCCAATAAAACATACCTCGTCTGCAAACGAACTCTTTTTTTCATTTGTCATGAATAAGGCCAGTTGAAACCCTTCCTGATGGACACAAGAAGGAAACTCAATAAAGAACTATAGTAATCGGAGTACAAGCGGTGTGGGGGCCAAGAAAGGCATATAACTCCTACTACATACCTTGTTTATTTGCCCATCATCAGTCACAGCACTGCTGATTTTTTTAAACAACTCAAAGAGAGCCTCTATTTCACTCACGTTAACTGCACTCAGAAAGAAACGATTCATTATCAAAAAAAAATACGGAAGAAAGATTGGCACCAATTAGAGGAATACCATAGCGTGCCTTTGAATCATTATAAGTTTATAACTGAAAAAAAAGAGTGCATATGGAAAGGAAGGAAGATGAGAGCATTACAAACTGTGTCTCTAGTAAGTAGCTCTGAGAGATTGTGTTCCGCTGTTCCTCCTGATTGTTCTTCAGGTCGGATAACTGTTTCAGGCTCAGTAATGGGCTGAGTTTGAGTCGAGACAACGGTGGTAGGTGGCAGTGGTGCTTCTTTCGCTTCCATCGATATTCCAGGTACAGTTGGACTGCGGCTGACTTGATTTCAGGTTGGTTTGTGATTGAAGAATGGCTAGAGATGAGAAGAGAAAAAGGAAGAAAGAAGCTTGAGGATGAAACCTCTGAAATTTAATCGTAATATTTCGAACAAGTCTTTGTTAAAGATCATATAAGCTAGCGACTTGAACAATAAACAAAAGAACCAAGTCTTTGTTTACAGAAGGGAGATGAGATGATCGGAATATTTTGAAAAAGTCTTTTGTTACAGATCATAATCGAGCGACTTAAATAATACACAGAGGAAAACTTTAACAGGCTACTAATAATTCCAGGCCCAATAGCTTTGCTTATCAGGAGACTTCACCGGAGAAGAAGCTGTCGATCATCCTGACAGCAAAGCTTGAGTGTGACCGGTGACAACACTTAAAAAACGGAAGCAAAAAGTCAGATGATATACTTCCCATAGGAAACATTGAAATCATCTTTCATTTATCTAAGGAACAATTGGTCAGCTACCCATAATGGAAGCTCATATTTGCGATGTATCTATTGATACACGTAAGTGACCAAGTGTATACAATAAAGCCGATAATGTGACGAAAAAGCCCTTGAGATGAGTAAACTATGTGTGTCTTCTCTGCAGAACACGTGAAGTAACTGACACACTACTGACATTCTCTGCAGTCTTGTTCCCCTTCTCATATTTTCTTGCTTTCTAATTCAATTTTTATTATTATTCTTACACTCTTTCTCATGAATCTATTTGATCATCTCTCTCTTGCGATTCTTTCTTCCTTTCTCTGGCATTCTCTCTCACTTAATCTCACATCTTTCTCACATTTCATTTCTTTATTAGAGAGTTAGCAATTTTTGTAACATAATATATTAGGGAGTTAGCAATTTTTGTAACAAAATACAAAATTTGTTAACATGTTACAAAATATGTTAACAAGTTAACAAATTTTGTAAACATGATATAAATTTGTTAACTGTAAAATAACATCAGCTATAGTTTCGTTAACATGATACATTATTTGTTAACATTAAAAATAACATCAACCTTTACTAGATTTATGATAGGACTATATTATAACTCATCAATAATTTGACCACCAAGATTTTACAAAATATGTTAGCGAGTTAACAAAAATTGTAACAAGATACGAAATTTGTTAACATGTTACAAAATTTGTAAACATGTTACGACATATGTTAGTGAGTTAACAAAAATTGTAACATAATACAAAATTTGTTAACATTCAAATGACATTAACTATAAAATGCATAAACTTACTTCAAATTTTAAAAAGTATAGTAAAAAAATTACCAGAAGCATAGTTGTTAATATATAAACTTAACTAATGGTATATAGGAGTCAGTTAAAATATAAACTTAACTGTTAATATGCATGATATCCGTCAAATATAAATTGTAACAGAAATGAAAATTTATTTCGGAGATGATCTTGGTTTCTCTGACTTTCACCTTTCTGTTCTTCAACATGTCAACTACCATCTCGATTGAGCAAGACTTCAACAAACCAAACAACTCAAACTACCATTTGAACAACTTCACCTATAACACCAAACATGGCTCAAAATTAAAAGATTTACGGATTTTAAAAACAAAAGAAACGAAAAGGTAGAGAAAGAGAGGAAAAGAAAGCTTGTGGGGATGAAAGATGATTCTCAGAAATTATGATACTGAAATTCAGTGGGTTCTTCACCGGCGACAAAGATTTGAGATGGTAGATTTAGGTCTTCCATGTCTGAAAACATGATTGGTCGAAAAAGAGAGTTTAAGCACAATAGCTATAATCAAATAAGGAGATGAGGAGTGAAATCAAAAATTTGGAGATTTATTAGGTTAAGATCAAATAAATGCCAAGAAGGAGATGAAGAAAGGGACCGAAAGGTTTTTTATTTATAAAATAAGCTGGAGAAAAACAACTCCAATTCTTAGAAGTCACTTTTTCTCGGGATGTAAAATAGAGACAACTTTTGCATGCACTAGCACACTAGTAGTAGAGGTCAGTAGTAGATGTATAGGGCCAAAAAAGGATTAAAAATATTTAGATCACATCATGTGTAGATGACTTAATTAGAGGGCTGTTTATAGGCATAAATGTCAATTATATAACTCTAAAAGTGCTACCAGTCCAATCATATAACCCTTGCCAATGGGAAATAAATTTGTAGAATATCTACAGTTGCGCGCAGGAGAAAACATAAACAAAACTAGGATACAGAGGAAGAAAAAAAATACAACTTAGTTTTCTCCTTTTGTTTTGCAGAGAAGAAACAAAACAACAAACTCTTGGAAACTAGAGTTTCAGACTGAAATAAATAAACATGATTACACTCGGAAACACAAACACACTTGCCAAATTGCCTGCTAGTAATGCTTTTCTCAGGTGTCTTCCACCTGTGAATGAAACACAAAGCTCGGAAACGTAGTCGTGATATCCCTGCACACAACATGAGCGATCGGTTTTAATAATAGTACGAATTGGATAAACCCCCACCCTCAGATTAGTCTTTTTAGAAACTCACTTGAGATACTGAAGAGTCATGTTCTTCAGAAGCGAAGGATGCCTAAGAACAAGGATCCTCCACTCTTCCTTATCGATCCTCCCGTCATGTTTTGTATCAGCTTCCTCAAATGTCTGCCACGGAAACTCAAAGATCACTCTTTACTTCCTAGAGGTTGGCTATGCCACAGTAGTGTAAAGGAAGGGGAGGAAGGAAAGCTCACCTTGTCGATTATACTCTCTATGACTTCGTCTGACAGGTTCATGCCTGACTCCGCAAGAGTAGCCACCACCATTTGCTTCACCTGAACAATGATGAAAAAAAAGTTGGAAGGAATGTTAAGAGCACACTAGTTCTTCAGGGTTTTGGTGAAGTCTACTGCGTAGAGCTTTACCTCCTGCCTCTCAATGAAACCTTGCTGCTTAAGATCATACAGCTGAAACGAAACTGCAAAAATAATATTTCAGGTAACGGCAAAGCATATGTGAATGGTTTCCCATATCAAGTTTTAGAGGTCAGAGATGTACAGTCAATCTTGTCATCTATAGGAGCATTTGGATGAAAAACGGAGAGAGCACGAGCAAACTCCTCAAACCCAAGTATTCCATTATGCTTTGTGTCGAACAAATCGAACACCTGTGATTGGAGGTGTCAGCATATCTTTTGAATAGAATCTTAGCAAATGGATTACAAACCGACCCTTGTTGGTGAAAGAAAAAAAAACATACCCGGTCTGCAAACAAGCTCTCTTTTTTATTTGTCTTAAATAAGGCCAGTTGAAACTCTTCCTGTTGCACAACAAGACCCAAGATGGAAACTCAGAAAGAGTGTCTCCAAAAGTAGTAACATCCGTGAGAAGTACAAGCGGTTTAGAGTAAAAAAAGACAATATAAATTCTACGACATACCTTGTTTATTAGCCCATCATCAATCACAGCACTGCTGATTTTTTTAAACAGCTCATAGAGAGCTTCTATTTCACTCACGCTAACTGCACCAGAAAGAAACGGTTCATTATCAAAATTACTGAAGAAAGATTCGCACCAACTAGAGGAATACACAGCGTTCCGTTGCATCATTATAACTGAAACAAGAGAAAAAGAGAGGAAGATGAGAGCCATTACAAACAGTGTCTCTGGCAAGTAGTTCAGGGTCGCCAGGGCCTCCAGAAGATTTGCCTATATCAATATCAAAACAGCGCAACAAAGAGTTGCATACATGCTTAAAACCGTCTACGCACTGCGACATGATATCTCTAGTAAATCAAAACTCTCCATGCCTATCAAACCAACAACAACCAAAAAAAACCGTAAGAACTTTCAAACAAGTTGCAAGAAACTAAATACATATATGGACAAGATACCTTTTAACCATTTCCTAGTCCGTATGGAAGGCAAGATATGGAAACGCTTTATAGACCACAAAAATAACTGCCATGGAAAGGGAAAAGTGAAAATGTAGAGTCATTATTAAGAAATGGAGTTTAGTCATTAACTATGAAATGGAATGTAGTGATATTAACTTCTAGCTCATCAGACAAAAAGAAAAAAAAAATATCACAAGAGCAAACAAGGACTCATCATTTCAGATCTGAAGTAAAAAGACAAAGGCTGACAGATCTTTCATATGTTAAAACACACAAACGCAAAAGAGGCATGTTCCTAAAAGATCTAAACTTTTTGCCAAGATTAAACCAAATGTACTGTTGTCTTGTTAAAGCATCCTATTGGATGGAACAAGTATGATTCAGGCAAAATCTAAGAAACAAGAGCTCAAAAAACTAATGATAAAGCTGAGAGGAATTAAAAACTGTCTTTCAAAAAAAAAAAAGAATCCATGAGGGTTCGAAAACCTGAATCTGGTGGTGGAAATGAAACATAGAAAGTGATGATCAAAACTAGGAAGCAAATGAGAATAAACGAGATCCAGTTCTTGTTAGATTCCAAGTTTTTCGGATTCGGATACAATTCAGAGAGAGAGACGGGATGAATCTCTCTCGTAATATAACACAAAATCAGCACAAGGATCTAATCTGTAAATACGGATTCTCAATCTCAAACTTAATTTTTTTCACATCGCGATTTTCCCCGGGGAAACAAATGAGATTTACGAGTAATCGATGATCGAACGAACGCGAAATCGGAGACAAACGATAAGAGACGAGAAAGAAAAACTTACAACAGGGACGATGTAGAGCCTTCTTTACGGCGGCTCTGGCGGTTGAAGCTGAAGAAGAAGATGGGATGGTTACTCGCCCCAAAGAAAATTCTTTTTGTTAAAGTGAGAGAAAAGGCAGACACGTTTTTTCTGTTTGCAGCAAAAAAATTGTTAACTTCTTTAAATATACAAAATCAAAAAATATTCCGACAAAAGCAAAAAAAAATTAATATTTTACTGACATATTTTTAATAATTAGAAAAAATACAAACAAATAAATTTACTGGATGTTCATAAAAACAGCTTATTTGTTAACATTCACTTTCACACGTCGTCCAGTGGAGCCAGAGAGACCATAATGCGCTGTATCCGTAAACAAACAAACACATTGATCATTATCTTGAATCCTTATATTATTCATGTATGTGAGCTCCTTTTGTACAAAAAAAAAATGACAATAACACTCACACAAGTAACCCGGTGTGGTCCGTGTGGACAACAACATAAAAGACAAGAAGAAACACGTAAGAAAAGAACAACTACAAAGGTATGAAACTTTGTTGGTTGGACGCAGAGATTCGACTCAATCATTCTTCTGACTAGCTGTTTAGTTGGGGAGATCTTGTTTGCAGAGAGGACAAGACGAGATTATACGAAGCCATTGATCAACGCATTTCACATGAAACCTATGCGAACACGGTAGCTTTCTCACTTCTTCCTTTTCTTTGTACTTTGCCAAACATATGCAACACTCCGGATCATTGCTTGCGTGAGAAGTATCAGAACCAGATGTTTCGTCGATGAGTTTGTACTTCCAGCTTGGGAGACTTGAGATTTGGTCATCTGAAGCTCCTTTCTCCGAGGATCCAACGTTCATGTTGTAGCCGAGGAAGCTGCTGATGAGAGGCACAACACAGCATAGGAGGAGGAAGAGAAGAAACGGGAAGGAGTAGCAGAGAGCGTTCCAAGCGAGAAGAGAGATGCAGAGGACATGGAGGCTTGGAGCGTAGTGGAAAGACCCGAACCGAGAATCAAACACCCATACGTTTCCTATCACAAACCATATCGCAAAGAACAGTTCCAGCAATGTCCTGCATCTGTTCATCAAATGAGAACACCTGAAACACATGCACAGATGTTGTTGTTCAAATCTTGATTCGAGTCTTTGAATAGAAAATTTTGAAAGCAAAAGGATAGTTACCTGGTGTCTTCTCTGTTTCTCTGTTGCTGCTGTTCAATGTCACCAAAGCTGAATCCATTGCCTTGGTTAACGTCTTGCTGACGGTACCGACCGTATAACAGCATCAGACTGAGGAGACACCCGACGTTGTACCCGGTGATCCAGAGCCTCACTGGCCAGATAGGCCGCTCGTTCTTGGAGAAAGCTAGTGTGAATGTGATCACAGTGATCTGTACGAGTAAAGCGATGAGCTCTGATATCATCCAAGTGGTGGACTCAAAAGGGTTGGCGCCAAGATCGGATCTTGAACCGTTCTGGTAATGAAACACTCTCCTCAAGAAAATGAACCACCTTGCTCTAGATGCTCTCATGGCAAGTCTTATCAAGAAGGACGTTGGAGAGCTATCGCGTGTGTTGGAAGCTGCAGCCGTGTGAGTGTTATCGTTTCTTGTTGTGGTGTCTAAGGAAGAAGATGAGGAGACGGTGATGGATGTAATGGCTGAGGATTGTAGCTGATTGGAATAACGTGTACTCATATCGGAATGTTCAAGTCAAGAAACAGAGAGTTTGATTTGTGATCCCTTTTAGGACCTGAGAATGATGAACAAAATAAAAAGATTACAACAGTATAAGCTCAAGCCGGAGCTAGAAAGTAAATAAATCTTTTGAAAGTGCTATTAAAATGTATATGTAAAACAGAGCGGAACAGAGGAAAACAGAGGAAAAGCCAAAAGACTAGAGTATGAGAAAAGGGTTTGTTTTCTTGTGAACTGATAAAACCTAGATGGAGAACGTTTTTGAGATATAGTGAAGAAAAGATTAAAAACATAAGACAAATGAAGAAGAGGAAGGAAGGAGGGATGGTGTACTGATTATGTCAGAGAAGATGAAGTTAGGCGTTGGGATGGCGACGAGGAAGCAACCAGAGAAATGGATTTTTGCTTAGGATTGAAGAAACAGACGCAAGAGAGGGAGAAGATAACCGTCGGTCTATGAACCTAACAACCTTAGTTTTTTCCTTTGAAGCAATACTTCGACAGCAACCGCTGCTTTTAACCGTTCCTCGTTTTTTTTTTCTTCTTCTTCAGAAAAAAACTCTCCCTCAACGCAAAGGCAAAACTTTTTTGATTAGAACATACAGACTTTAACATTTATGCTGTCATGCTAAATTACTAATTTATAATAGCGAAAATCAAGAAGGTAAATCCATCCAAAACAGGTAAAATATTCCAAATTCAACTAAATTTTGATTCGACCTTATCATGTCATAATTGTCCTAGAGATTTCGCTCATCCTACTGATTCTACCTTATCATCTCTCATAATTGTCCTGAATTTTGAAGATTTGAACTTGAACAATGCAGTTTTATGATCCGATTGCGTTGATCTGTTTGCAGATTTACAAGGTGTACAGACCCTAGGGTGGCAAATTTAAAATCTTAATTGCTTAGAACTAACAACCAGGGAAGCTTCAAATATAGTGGAACTGTACTTGTGTCCCTGCATGGAAATTTTGGCCTTGACTTGAAATGACGTTGGGTAAAATTCTATATATTCCTTTTGTTGCTTTGATGGATCAGATAGAGGTACATTAATGTAGAGGTGTTGTTGGGTACTTACTTTCTTGAGAATAAACGATTTGAATGATGTTGTTGCCAAGAACTCGCCAGATAGTCTTGCAAGATTTCATGTTTAAAAATCCTGAATTGCTTATTCATTGAGAAAACATATTCTAAAACAATTGTTTACACGTCGTTTGAATTCTTTCTTAAACTCTCACACAATCTTTACGCTATAATATTATTGTCACCAAACCATTTGGCAGCAAACCGTCACTCACCTGTTTCTCTAAGAAACTTTCAGAGCAGATACTCTTTAGAACACCGGGCAGCCCTTAATGACAATCCCTTTCTCCGTAGGACAAGTCGCCAAGGGGCAATGGTCTGTGTTCTCACTCCCCCACCAATCAGGAAAATATATGTTGTTGTTCTGTAACGCAAAGTAGATCAACACTCCCATGATCGCTGTGCCTGCATCAAGAGCTGCAGAGAGAATATAGTTATGTCTTGCCCACCACGCCTTGTACCTCCTGAAGATATAGTAGTTAAACACCACCCCAACAAAACCCCACGACCAGTAATGCACAGCCTTGGCCACTGGCATCGATGTAGTCGCTGAAAAGATCAAAGGAATATGAATTTTCTTTATCCACTTCTTCTCCGAGAACTTCCTTGCAAAGAACCAGACCGGTACAGGAGCAAGCAAACCGATGAGGAAGAACCAGTTCATCCCAGGGTAAACACCTTTGCTAGTGAACATCCTTCCAGGTCCAATGATTCCCCATATGATCGATGCGTTGTAGAACACTTCGTCCCCGGGGCAAGTCCATGGGCTACTCACTGGGAGCTTATCTTTGTTACAAATGTTGTCAACGGAAGAAAGCAGCCACCAAGTTGTCCCAAAGCAGACAGTTGAAGAAACCATGGTCGCAACAAGCTGAACAAGGAACATAGATCTCGGAGGGATCTTCATGTAGTGACCAAGTTTAAAGTCTCCAACGAAGTACAAGGCCTGGGACATACTCATGTAACCATAAGTCTTGAAAGTCACGTTAGCAAGTGGCTTCCCCGGGTACAAGTACCCAATGATCAGTTCTGTTATAACGTTGAGACCCATCTGCTGGTTTGTAGTGGCTAGGATAACTCCTATAGGTAAAGTGAATGCAAAGGCGATGGCACAAGCGAGGAGAAGTCCCCACCACGGAAGCTGAAGCTGTTTGTTAAATCCCTCACACGCGTAAAGAGCTAGACAAAAGGAGACAATGAGAACCGCAACAAACCACCATTGAGGTACTTCTTTATAGTTCTTCTTCATCAGTCTTGTATGCACATCTCCAAACTTGTCTTTTGTTGTCAATGTCGCCTTCTTCCACATCCCCCATATAAACCTTAAACAGCAACAAGAGATTTTTCATGGAAACTGATAAAAGTGTGATCTTATAGTCAGGCATGAGATTTTGGGTTGTAAACAATTTAATAAAGGTCTATATAAAAGAAAAATTGGGGTTTTCATATATGTAAATTTTTCATGAATTTTTTGGAATAGTAAACCAATATTTCAGTAGCCTATACTCAGGACTGCCCCTGCTTATAGTTTGAGATGCAGATCACTTACTTTCCATCAAAGAGAGCCACATGAGAAATGGTTGCGGTAAGAGTACCAAAGCTGAGTCCATAGATGAGAGCAAACATAACACTAAGGTAAAGCTTGCTATAGCTTTCGTAAGCAGGAAGATTGATATCGAACGTCTTCTGGTTGAGGATCCTAGTGGTGTTGAAATGCTGACCGGTGTAATCAAATGTCTGAGAGGTATAGAAAGGAAACTTCTTCGCCTCGTAGGCGTTGCTCCAGTAGAAGATAGGAAGGATAATATAGAAGTAGACTATGAAACCGCCAAAGAAATTGGCTATAGCGAAGAACGGCACTGCTAAAGGGCTGCCTAAGAAGCCTGCGACCGTGGACCAGTCGAGACCGAACGAGCCGATGCCGAGACCGTGTAGCCCTGAACCTATCTGTTGAGCTGTGACAGAGCGTGTCCATATCCAGCAGACAAATGAGAGGGATGAGATGGATGGGAAGATGTAGCCAGGGACTATGTAGTAAGCAAAGCTCACGAAGAAGACTATTAGGAAGAATCTTAGCCTTGTTTGTTTGCCTTCACACTTCTCCTCCTTCTCATGCAATGCTCTTAATTGACATAAATAAATAAATAAAGGTTATAGATTTCAAGAACAATAATTGTATTATGGGACTGCATGTGCATGGTAAAAAACAAACCTAAAGAGAGAGACTTGAACAAGATTTGAAGGCCACCACATGTACGGTGAGTCCACAAGGAACTTCCTGAACATACCAGCCCATCCGTACCCCAACAACTTATATACAATAAACAAAGAACATGTAAATATACTGAAAGCAAGTTAAATAAATCATAATAATGTAATATTGGTAACATACAGTATTTGTATACCTGAGTGGTTTGAAGAAGTAACATGGCGGCGGTGGGATTGAGATTACGGTGATAAAATGCTTTAACGATGGTAATGATTCCGGTCGCATAAGCTCCTCCAGCTCCGGTACTAGCGAAGATAGTGATTAATACATGTTCCTTCATGTTGAATGGTCCAGGATTCAACGAACCGGACCAGTTTGTACCGGGTAACCGGAACTTCCTCGTCGGTAGAGTCGTGGCCATGAGCTTTCCTACGGGGAGAGTGACGATCTGAGCCACGACTGAAGATACCATGAGCTGGTTCGACCGGTAACCGAAAAACTGGTTCACGAACGCGAGTACCATGCACGAGATTATTCCTAGGAACCATGTACGGAATGTCAAGACCGGCTGAGATGGATCGTCGGTTATCGGTACGGTTAACCGGACTTCTTCTATTGGACTGTCGTTTTCCTCCTCACTTTCTTCACCTGTACCGCCAGAAAAGACATAGACATGACCAAAATTTCGGTTTATTAGTGGAGAACCAACCAAAAGTGTTTAATATTTAACAGTTTAGCATGGACTAATTATGTTTTACAAGGATTGGATATCCAGAATATTGCAAATCAAATATCACTTAGGTTTTGAGAAGAACCAAAACGAACCAAGATTGGTCAAAACAGAACCGAATTTTATTTACCGGCTATGACGATCTTGGACTCAAACTTCTGCATTAGGGGCTTGGGTTCAGGACCTGTGACTTCGAGAGAGCTAACCATTTTTGCAAACCAACCTGTGTAATGTTAACGACTTGACGTTACAGAAGATACTCTTTTTGAAATATATGTACTACTATTAAGAAGATGTAGTAATAGGGAAAACACTGTGAGAGTATTTTTGTCTTTTCTTTGATAGGTAGACTTGTAGAGTGAAGACGTACGCAGTTTTTATTTCTATATGAACATAATTAGATACACTTTAAAAGCATGGACAAGAATCTTGATTCGTTGAAACGAAGTCTGTTTTCAGTGAAAAGAAACAAACATTTCAACTTCGTGCTAGAAAGTGAAATCTTTACTTGGAGTATAAAGGTGTAGCAGATTCTACAAGACGCTATCTTAACAAAACGTATACCTTAGCCAAAACAATAGAAATACTAAATAGATCATTCAGTAATTAACAGAAACCCTGCTAGCTCAGTTTTTTGTTTCCACTTTGTAGCATGCTTGAAAGACTAATAACCAGTTATATATAAGAGATAAGATTCGACATGTAATTATGGAAGATAAGAGTTAGCTTTTCTAAATAAAAAATAACTTTCAGCCAGCCAACGTAAAAATTTGGGATAGACGGTAAATTACAAAATGAAATTGAGCATTCCAACAATAGATTAAGGAACTGATGTTGAAAGAAAAATGAAACATGACAAAATTTGTGAGGTAAGACCGTATTAGTTTTCAATTCTAATTGGCGCCCATTTCCAGCAGCTGAAAACAAAAACTTAGCATTAGACTAATGAATGCACCAATGCTTGCTGGCACCGCTTCATCCATCCCATAAGTTGACGCGCGTCAGAATAGATAGACGTGTGTTCGGTCTTATTCTTTTTTTTTTGGATTGCTAGCTAGCTAGTGTTCTTTATGTTCTTACTATATCAGTATATCACACACACTAATTATTCAACTAAATAAAATTATTTTATAGAAAAAAAGCAAAAGATTAACATAGATTAATTTCATTGATACCAAGTTTACATAGTAGCTGGTGGTGACACTTAATTGTCGCGTACTGATTAAGGGCTCAACTTTCATAGCTAGTCACATCTGTATCATTGTGTGTTTGTTAGAGTTTCCAATATTATGTATATGAATCAGAGTTTCCAGAATCCATCGGTTATACGAGATTATACGCACGCTTCTGACGTTCCACTTTTATTAGACTTTCTGTTTCTATAGCTACTGTCTTATTCAATCTGTTTCACGTCAACGTCTATGATAATAAGTTTGTATACTGCTAAATGCATCTCCATCTCCATTACATATTTTACTCCTAGAATGAGAAATACAGTGAAAATGAAGTAATGAACAAAAAAAAATTACTTTATTTATAGAATAATAATTTTTTTTATTTTTATTCATCACTCCATTTCCACTTTATTTTTGAGGAAAATATGGAGTGGTGATGGTGTTGTTTAATTAAATCTTGTAGCATCATAATTTTTTTTTGGTAAAATTGTAACATCATAATTCATAAGTTATTATTTTTTTAATTTTAGTAAATTTAGTTTCATTAAATCACACAGGCTTAGTTGAGTAGTACAGCGGATTTGGAAGCTAAACAATTCTAGATCTGAAATTTACCAGCTCAGATTAATTCGTTTGTGTGACCAAACAAAATAAATATCCAATTTTTATTGCGACCAACTGATAGCACTGCCCTGCCGGACACTCTGGATTATCCAAAAAAACAATAACTCCGTTTTGTTATCGACGTGGGTAACGACGGATCATGCATAATGATTTTGTTGTCAACTACACGCATGGCAAACTCCAAACGAAGTACTAATAATAAGCTTCTCACTAATTCAAACACTAGTTTAAAAGTCGCCACGACTCAGATAATCAGATTGACATAACAACGGCAATTACACTACGCACAAGTGAATCCGATAGATGGATCACAATCTAATGGGCTACCAAGTAATATCCTTAACTACAGCCCATTAATAGCTATTTCATACACATAAGCCCACTAAACAGTTGCTTAAACCCTGTCTTTTTGAACAAAACTCTTCTTCTTCTTACACAGCTCTGCCAAAACCTTTCGCCGCAATAAACCACCCAAAGTCGTGAAACCGTCGCTATGTCTGCTCTCTCGCGTAACAAGAAGGGAGCTAAGCTGCAGACTCCTCCACTCAACAAGCGGACAAAGTCGAATACCACGCCTCAACTGAAGAAGGCGGCGAAATCATCCCATAAGCCTCCGTTGAAGAAACAGAGGAAAGGTGTTTCCGATGAGAAGCCTGAAGCTTCTACGGACGAGGAAGAAGAAGAAGAAGAAGTGAGTGAACAGTCTGATGAAGGTTCTGAATTGAGTTCTGACCTTTTCTCGGATGGTGATGGAGAAGAGGAAGAGGAAGATGATGATGAGGAGGATACAGAGCCGTTGGCTGATGACTTTCTTGGTGGTAGCGATGATGAAGAGGAGGGAACTTTGGGTTCTGATTCTGACTCTGATGGGTCTGATCTCGAGAAGGAAAGTAAAGCTATTGATGAAGAACGCGAGAGGGAGGAACGAGATGCAAAAGATGAATTGCAGATAAACATTAAGGAACAGCCTGATGAGTTTCGTCTACCAACCAAAAAGGTTTAATCTTTTGGAATGTTAACTAATCAAATTCATACCCTTTTTAAACATTTTTAGTTGGTTTATGTTGAGGGGATCAGTTGAGTATTTGAATTTTAGGTATCTGATTGTTGTTGTTATTCTACATTGTTCAGGAACTTGAAGAAGAGGCAAGTGGGCCACCAGATCTTCCTGCCTTGCAGACGAGGATAAAAGAGAGTGAGCAACTTTTTCTAATTTTGTTTCTTTTTAAGATTCTTCCTAAGGAATCAGCCTTTGGGTTTGTATCTTGATGTTACTTAATATGTGTTTTAGTTGTTAGAGTGCTGTCGAATTTTAAGGATTTGAGGCCGGAAGGAGTCAAGAGGAAGGAGTTTGTTGAGCAGCTTAAGGCTGATCTTGCTTCTTATTACGGCTATAATGAGTTTCTTATTGGAACTCTCGTTGAGGTTATTCGCTAACCTCACTTTTTATGTTCACTCTGTTCTCTTTGGTCTAAATCCAAGTGTGAGCTAGTTGTGTTACTCACATATGTTTAATTGGTATATTATTGTGGCAGATGTTTCCTCCTGTTGAACTCATGGAACTAATCGAAGCTTTTGAAAAGAAAAGGCCTACGTCTATACGTACCAACACTCTTAAGGTGAACTTGGTTATGTAGTTCTGTCTCGAAGTAAGTGTTTCTCAATTGTTGAAAAATATAATTATGTGGTGATGTTTGTTTTGGCTATAGACTAGGAGACGGGATCTGGCTGATGTACTTTTGAACAGAGGAGTTAATCTAGATCCCTTAAGCAAGTGGTCAAAAGTAAGTTGCGTTTGAAGATTGTTCTTCCTTTCGATTGCCATGTGTCCTATTTTGTGGACATTCTGTTACTAATCCTGTAATTAAAAAATTGTAGGTTGGACTTGTCGTTTATGATTCCCAAGTTCCAATTGGTGCAACTCCTGAATATTTGGCCGGTTTCTATATGGTACGTGATTTCTTGATCTTTTTTTTGTAATTTCAGCTCATACTTTATGGGTATTCTGTACTTGTTTACTTAAGTCTGTTCTTGGTGCATTTGCAGTTGCAAAGTGCTAGTTCCTTCTTGCCGGTGATGGCTCTTGCGCCTCGAGAGAATGAGCGCGTTGTGGATATGGCGTAAGTTTATCGTACCTATGCTGACCAAGTTCTACCCTAAGTTAATTTTCATGTTCATGTATCATGCGTTGTGATTCAAACTGCTACTTAACGGACTAGTCAATATGAATGCTCCACTATGTGGGTGATGCAACTAGTTTAATGTGATATGATATAACAATGTCTTTATAATATATACCTGCAGTGCTGCCCCTGGTGGTAAAACAACTTATGTTGCTTCCCTAATGAAAAATACTGGTATGCATTCATTGGTCTCTTTGTCATCTTAAACCCGTATTTTTATTTTTTAGTTTGTTATCCTAATGTTATAAATGATAATGTGACCAGGCATAATATATGCAAATGAGATGAAAGTAGCTAGGCTGAAGTCACTTACTGCCAATCTGCATCGCATGGGGGTGACAAATACCATAGTTTGTAACTATGATGGAAGAGAGGTCAGCTTCTTGAACATATATATATATACTTGAGGATATTAAATTCTGCAAACCGGTTGTAGAACATGAGCTCTACCAAATGAAAAGTTACTGGCAAAACTGTAACTGTATCAAGGAACTAAGTTTTACGGACATCTTCTATACTATTCCCATTTCTGTTCTTGTTTATACCATTTTGTTTTCCTCTCAGCTACCCAAGGTTTTTGGTCAGAACTCGGTAGACAGAGTATTGTTGGATGCTCCTTGCAGTGGAACTGGAGTAAGCATCTTTCCTTTTCGGCTCTCTTATAGTCTCTGAAGTTTTTCTCCATGTCCGTAATTTATTGTCATCTTCTTCTACACAATGCAGGTTATATCAAAAGATGAATCAGTTAAAACTTCCAAAAGTGCTGATGACATCAGGAAATTTGCTGATTTGCAAAAGGTATGGCTGGGCCTTCATTATTCTTTACATTCCCGAACGATTTTTTAATGATGGAAATTGTTCGAACATCTTTTTCATTTTGTTACTGTGATAAGCTAAGAAGGATGCCTGAGGCTTGTTATGCTAACCATACTCTTTTCTTTTCTGTATAGCAACTTCTGCTTGCTGCGATTGATTTGGTGGACGCCGAATCCAAAACCGGTGGATATATTGTTTACTCAACATGCTCCATTATGATTCCTGAGGTTAGTTAACTGTAAATTTTTTTTCCTTGCCTCTTTGTTTTGTCATCATTTTGATTTATACAACAAATTATGCAGAACGAAGCTGTGATCGATTATGCCTTGAAAAAGAGGGATGTCAAACTCGTTCCATGTGGACTTGATTTTGGACAAGCAGGGTAATATACATTTTCATCTCCATTAGGAACGTTTCATGATTTTTGGTCTGACCACAAATGTTTAACTTCATGTCATCAGATTTACTAGATTTAGAGAACACCGGTTCCACCCTACTTTGGAGAAAACTAGACGTTTCTATCCTCACGTACACAACATGGACGGATTCTTTGTGGCAAAGGTAATAATACATTTGAGGTTTAGCCTGTGATAAGCTCTTTCCCCCGAAAGATCCAAGAATATATGTTCTGTGAAATATCATAGTGCTCAAATCGATAATGTATTTCTCTCTTTGCTTCGCCCTGCAGCTGAAGAAGATGAGCAATGAAACCAAGGCTTCAGAAGGTGATAAGCCGGTTGAAACAAAAGAGCAAGCTCAGTTGTCTAGTGATGACGAGGATGAGGCCATTGAGGTGTTGGAGAAGCCTTCTGGAGCCAGTGGTAAACCCAAGCAAGACACTAAAGTAGACAAGAACCAACGAAGAATTCCAATCTCAAAGCCGAACAACAGAGGCAACATGAACAAAAATGCTAATGCAGAAGGACCCAGGAAGCAAAAGAAGAAGAGATCACAGTGGAAGGCTGAAATCGCACAAGCTAGGTAAAAGATTGTTGGTGTTTTCCTTACCGATCCAAAAATAGAGAAAGAAAAAACCTCTAGCATATATTGTGAACTAATTGTACATGTATGTTCATAATGGTGTTGACCATGTTTCAGGGAAGATAAAAGAAAAGTCATGAGAAAGACTACTAAGGAGTCTGGGAGAAGATAAATTCTTGGTGCATCATATTGGAGAACAATCAGTTGGTGTTATGGTCGTGGCGAAGGAAACAAGAAAGAAGGCTTCCTTGGTCGAGCCTAAGGCATCTGTTGCAGTTTACAATGGCTTTGTAGTATTTGTTTTATCAACTGAGTTTGACATATTAAAACGATGGAAAAGAAATAGTGACACACTCACACTTGTGACCTTCATGAACAAGTTACATGCATGTTCAACAAAAGTTTTGTATCAATGTCATAAGATTATTTTGTGTGGATCTGTTCTTCATATCTTTTTCCATCGTAGAATTATAAATTTGAAGAAAAAACAAAAATGAGTCCCCACTGTGTTGGTCACAGGGCAACCACAAAAGTGTTTATCACTGACTAAATGGATTTTTCTGATCATATCGACTCTTCTATCGCATATAAAGTTTGGTCGATGGGGTCCCTTCCACAACATAAAAGGATAGAATGATAGAATCAATTTGATTAAACTGAAACAGAGGGAATCGGTAGTGTGAGCTGTTTCATTGTTAGGGGGAGATGTGAAGGTTTTCTAAAGTGGGACTAGTGAAACATGACAATCCGTTCAGTTCTTGATCCATCTTTTGTCAGATTCTATTTGGGGACCTTTATCATTTACTTCTCTTAACTAATCTTCTTGTTACTATTTTGTAGATTTTCAGCACACATTATCCTTGCTGTACACAGTAGACAAACACACTGAGAAAAAGCATCATTGTATAATTGATGTATGCACTTTACATATGGATATTCCAAAAACTGTATAAAGAACACTGAAAATAGATTCCTTTGTATGACAGGAAACACATACAGCTTTTAAAAGTAAAGAGTAGATTTCAATTCCTAGAAAACCTTGTTGCTACAAAATGTATGTGCAACGCAATGACTTTGGATACACTTTTCATATAACATGTGTTTTAACATAACTTTTGTATATAATCACACCTAGAAAGTATGGATGGCCATTTTGGTTTAAATTTAGGTTCGTTTTCGGTTTAATCTATTTGGTTATAAGAAAACATCAACAAAAACCAACCGAGATTAGTTTGGTTTGTCTTCATTTTGATTCGGTTAGGTTTATTGTTGGTTTAGTTTAATCGAATTATTTTAAAAAAATCTTGTGATTTTAGTATAGTTCATTTAAAAATATAAAACATAAGAATACGATTTAATCACTAATCACAAACTTAATAATATTTTCATATAAAACCACAAGAAAATTATTGAAAAACTAATCTGCTAACTTTAAATTATTTTTTTTCAAATATAGTATAATCCATTATAGGTAGATTTTTTATTTTGTAATTATGTTTTTTAATTTTATTATATAATTATGTTTTTCTGAATTTATTTGAAGTAAATATATATATATATATAATTATGCTTAATTATTTAGATTAAATTTCTAATTATCTTAAATTTTAATTTTATTAAAAGATTTAATTAATCTAATTAAATACATTTCATTTTTGAATTGGTTTGATTAAATCGAACTAAACCAAACTGTTTCAGTTTATTTTTTTACCCACCCCAATTAGAAACTAAATTTTTTTGCCTAAAATTATTTATTTACGGTAAATCTTATCACCAAAATACAAGGCATATGAGCATTCTTGAAAGTTGAAACATTTGTGTATGAATTCGAGTTATGGGAAATATACAAACATGGAAAGTAAAGAAAAAGGAAAAAAAATTGAAAAGCCCTAAGTCTAAGAGAAAAAAAAAAGTCGAGAACTTTTGCTTTGACCCACCACCTCTTTTCATGGTAGACCCAACTCTCTCTTTTTCACTCACTCTCTGATTCATTTCTCTTTTATCTCTCTCTCTATTCATTTCATTGCCATGGAAGGAAGGTGATGAGTTCCTCACTCTCTTCTTTTATCTCTTTAGCCAATACATGATTAAAAGTTTCTCTTCTCAATATACCTGAGAGAACAAATTGTATCAAGATCTTTCTCTCCTAAAGCTCCTTTTTAAAGGTAATGTTTTGTTGGTATTTCTCCTTAATTGCCCCTTCTTTGTTTTCTTTTGTTTCTGTCCAGATCCAAAAGAGCTTTACTTTGATTGTTCTTACTTTCTTGTTGAGATCTGTTTGAAATCTAGGATTCATTTCTACTTTGCATGAAGTGTGTGGTTATGGTTTATGTTTTTTTCAGTTTCGTTGGAGAATTAGAGAGTTTCCTGATGTGGAAATAGTGAATCACTTTTGGTTAAATGTGAAATTTTTCTGAATTGATTTGAGCTCGGAGATCCATAACATAGTAGTAGAGCTGAAGCTTCTGTCTTTTGACCTGTTTTTCTATGTGAAAATTGTAATTTTTTAAGTCTCAATTTTAATTTCGTATATTGATGGGTAACGCTTGATCCTGTTAGCAATGATTGAGTCATGGCTTCAGGCTATGAGTTTGTCTTCTGTTATTAAAAAATAGCAACTTTCTAGCGTTTATGAGCTTATCTGCTCAGCTGTATGGTAAAAAGTATGTTTATTTATTACGAGTAAACAGAAACGAGAGCTCAGATCAGTAGCTGTGGTTTTGGATCCTTGATTGTTGATCATCCCATGATTATAGTTCTGTCAACTAGCCCACTTTTATGTTACTTAAAAAGAGCTGAAATGCTTTTATTATTGTTCTAATAAGCTATGAGACCCAATGTTGTAACTGTTTTTCTTTTGAAGCTAAGTAACACAGACGCTATGTTTTGCTTGATGCAGACTACAGAGCTCAGGTTGGATCGGTAACAACAGTGATAACTAGAGCAAGGAGCAGTTCTTTGGGTGCTAAGTAGATAACTATCCATTCATGGCCTCAAAGTCTGGTCCTGGAGTTCTTTCAGGACATAATAAGGAAAAGGACGATGAGAAAACCTCGGAAGCTTCTCTTTCCAGTTCCAGTCAAAGTATCTCAGTCAGCACTTTGGCAGATCAAGTATCTTCAACTCTGTCTTTTGCTCAAAGCTGTGGCAGCAAATCCAGTGGAGAAGTTAAACTCAATGAGCAGTCTGATCTTGCCGAGACCGGAAAGCGCAACACATATAGACCAAGCACAAGCAGTGATATCAGTGACGAGAGCACATGCAGCGGTTTAAGTACCAACAAGCCTCACAAGGCCAATGACGTGAGATGGGAAGCAATACAAGTTGTTCGAGCCAAACACGGTTCTTTGGGTTTGAACCATTTCAGGCTCTTGAAGAGGGTAGGTGGTGGAGATATCGGAACTGTCCACCTTGCTGAGCTGCACGGAACGAGGTGTTATTTTGCAATGAAGGTTATGGACAAGGGAGCTTTGGCTAGCCGTAAAAAGCTTCTTAGAGTTCAGACCGAGAGGGAGATATTGCAGTCTCTTGACCATCCTTTTCTCCCTACTTTGTATAGTCATTTCGAGACTGAGAAGTTCTCATTTTTGGTTATGGAGTTCTGTCCTGGAGGTGACTTGCATACCCTTCGTCAAAGACAGCCCGGGAAGCGTTTCCTGGAACAAGCAGCAAAGTAAGATAATACTTTTGAATCATAATCAAGTTAATGTTGTGTTGAATCATATTGTCCTTTTTTATCTTATCCAGGTTTTATGTAGCGGAGGTACTACTTGCATTGGAATATCTTCACATGCTTGGGATCATATACCGTGATCTCAAGCCAGAGAATGTTCTTGTTAGAGATGATGGACATGTGATGCTTACTGACTTCGACCTCTCCTTGAGGTGTACCGTTAGCCCCACAGTGGTCAGATCAACTACTCTCGTGTCTGATGCCTTGCAAAGGAACTCTGGTAACTGTGCACAACCTGCTTGCATCCAACAGCCATCTTGCATGTCTGCTCCGACAACATGCTTTTCTCCACGGTTCTTCTCAAGTAAATCCAAGAAAGACAAGAAGGACAAGAAACCGAAAACCGAAACTGGAAACCAGGTCACTCCGTTGCCTGAACTCATCGCTGAGCCCACAGGCGCTCGCTCAATGTCATTTGTTGGCACACATGAATACTTAGCACCTGAGATCATCAAAGGTGAAGGGCACGGGAGTGCGGTTGATTGGTGGACTTTTGGGATCTTTCTGTACGAGCTACTGTTTGGTAAAACACCGTTCAAAGGGTCAGGAAACAGAGCAACACTCTTCAACGTTGTTGGTCAGCCTCTGCGTTTCCCTGAGTCTCCAGTGGTCAGTTTTGCTGCTAGGGATTTGATTAGGAGTCTGCTTGTGAAGGAGCCTCAGCATAGATTAGCGTATAAGCGTGGTGCAACCGAGATTAAGCTACATCCTTTCTTTGAAGGAGTGAATTGGGCATTGGTTCGATGTGCAAGCCCTCCAGATATACCAAAGCCAGTTGTCTTTGAGAGTGCTCCTGCTACTCCTGCACCAGCCACATCTACCAGTGTCAAGTCTGACCAGAGTAGTTATCTGGACTTTGATTTCTTTTGAGATTTTTCAGTAAGAAAACTGCCATTAGTTTATCATATTGATCATCAAACCATTATCAACAATGTGCAACTCCGTTTAATACTTGAAGAAATATTAGTTCTTTGTCAATGCTATTCTTGGAAAATTCTGAATGTTTGTATCAATTTCTGACTTCTGAGCTTTGTTATATAAATCCGTATCCAAATTTGCTTAAAGCAGGAGATCTTTACACAAACGATCAAATCTTGCGAAGTAGAAGCACAGAGTTAAACTGGATACATATTACCAAACAGTACTAACAGCACCCTCCTCTTGAAACGGAAGGGGACATGTAGTTTAAAAGCTGAAAAAAACACGATACACAATCATCTTAGGCTACAAATTTCTTCATTATAACTGTTTGTAGCACGTACAGGCAACAACCACAGAAGCAGCGGCGCAGACAACAGCAAGAGCAGCATAGGTATCTTCTCGCTCCCAGCTCTCTAACCATGTTGGTATTGCGCAAACCTTACGTGTTGAAGACCCTTTGACACTATTTATTCTGAAGAAAGTCTTTTCCGCAGTTTTCCTTCCCGGTGTAAGCTTCTCAGTGTTGTTCTCATTTTCGAGTTGATTATCTTCCGAGGTTTCCAGAGACAGCATCATAGTTGCGTCTTGGCAACACGAGGAGCTGTTCCCATTTTGCTGGCAACAACCAGTAGGTTCTGACTGGCAGCAGGAAGCATCGGCGCTGTGAACTGATGATTCCTGAGTGACTTTCCCATTGCTCTTGACTGTGTGGCCAGCACCGTTTACCTGTAACCGTCTTTCTTGAGTTTTCTGCTGATCTTCTTCTGACAGACCCATTTCACCCCTAGAAATCAGAAACTAACAATGTATTTACCATTTACCAAGTGAGTTTGAAACTGTGAGAGCCAGATATTTTGAACTTACCTCCATAGCCGGTCTACAATCTCTCCTTTGATGATATGCTTCTCCAATAGAACATGTACATCATCTGGTTGCACATACCCATACCTTGACAGAAGAGATATCAATCATCAAGTCAAAAATTATGGTATGATTAGTTCAGACAACTAATGATTAGATCTCTGTATCCAAACTTGCAATAAAACTAGATAGCAAAAAAGATGAATGTAGCTTAAATCTGTAGTTCCATTACCAGTGTCCTGTGACTTTCCTGTGGATCTTTGATTGGTAGATGATAACATTCCCAGCGTATTTGTGACCACCAATGTGAGAACATGGGCTAACTGACACTTTACCTTGAAGACCATAAAACTCGAGTTCTTCTCTGAATTTACTAACCAACGGCGGCCCACAAACACCACAACGGCGGTCTCGGGATCCATGGGAACATACAAACACATATGAGCCTTTTAGCAACTCAGGATTTCCAGGAAGCCATTCACCATCCTTCACAAGCACCTCTTCCACAAATGTGTCCACATCAAAATGAGTCAACCTTCTGCATTTTTTATAGAGAAACAAAACTGTCAATAAATAAGTCTCGAATGTTGAAGAATATTTGGACCCTTACCTGTATCTGATCATATCAGGAAAGATGAGTACATCACCATTGGAGGTCTCTGTTCCATCATGCCCCTCACATATTGTGAGTCGAGTCTACAAATGGCGGGACAACACACAAGGCACATAGGTTAAAAAAAAGATATTCATGACTTATGCAAAAATCATAAGAAGCCACACCCTAAAGTAAGCAATCAGAGACACCATCTCCACATAAATTCCACCACAGACAGACATAAAGCACATGAAAAAAAAAGAGTAAAACCACAACACATAAAGCTCCAAAAGTGGGACTTGTATGTTCTCTGATCCACATATTGAAACCATCTATACAAGTTTACCCTATGCCATAAATAGACACTTCACCTTAATTAGCCCATACCCAAATCCCAACACACTCCCATAATAAGAATGATATCTTAAACAGATACTTAGTAAATGAGCTCGAATCACAACCAATTAATCAGAAGTTCTGATTCAGAACTACTAGAATCTATCAGACCTAAACAAACAAAAATTAAGGTTACTCATAGAATCTAGAATCAAGTTAAGAACCAACAAGCTGAACCCATCAGAGAAATCAATAGACTTGGAATTAAAAAAAAAGCTCACCTCTTTCTTCATGCTACCTTTCCTGGCAGATACAGCAGCAGAGAGAAGCCTAGGCAACCGATCGAACTCCGCCGCCTCGATCCTCGCCGGCCACACGGAAGGCTTCTTGTAGCAGAGGAAAACATGCCTCTCGTAGAACTGAACGGTTCCGGCGAGCTGCTCCGATCGGAAATCGGGACGAGCGAATCCGAAATCAGCGTCGTTACTGCTATCTCCGCCGCCGAGCAAGCTCTCGCTTTGAAAGCTCCCGGAGCGAGAAGTGGGCTCGCCGTGAAAGTTGTCTAGGTAATCGGATACAGTGACGGGAGAGGAAGCGGATGATGGGTTGTTGGTGAAGGATAAAGGGTCGTCTCTGTCTCTTCCACTTCCCATTTAAAGTTGGAAACTTTTGATAGATCGAAACCGTAAGCTCTGGAGAGGAGAGAGAGAAGGTGAAGAGAAGTGAATGTTTCAGTGATTCTCTACTGAAATGAAAGGGTCCAAAGTATACTTTTAACTCCGGTTATGTCCTTAAACCGAGATTCTATTTTGCATTCGAGCCGGTACATTCTTCGGTTAACTTCATGAACATAGCTTTAGTTAAGTTATAAGCCTGAACAGGATTCACAAGGTTTAGAGCATTTGGTTTCGTATTGTATGTAACAATGTATTTGTAAGGTCTCAATTGCAAGACAATCTAGTTGACTACTCTTAAGTGTAACACTAGTGGTTTCAATCCTTTTTTACATACCAACATGAAAGCATAAAGGGAATCAAATTATTCATTTATTACCATTGACCTCCTCCTCCTCTGTGTAACAGAAGAAGGAAACTAAAGAAAACTAGACAATGTCTGAAAAGGAGCCCCACAAATCAAACGACAATCCAAGGAGGCTTTTATGCTAAATTGTACATAGACATACACGCAACCCTATCCTCTTGTCTCTACCAAAAG
This sequence comes from Hirschfeldia incana, assembly GCA_026261945.1. Taxonomy (NCBI): domain Eukaryota; kingdom Viridiplantae; phylum Streptophyta; class Magnoliopsida; order Brassicales; family Brassicaceae; genus Hirschfeldia; species Hirschfeldia incana. Next base: position 194,709 of record JABCMI010000017.1, on the reverse strand, counting down.
TAAAGCAGCAATCCAGACTCAAAACAAAAAAAAAACAACAACAAAATATTACATCCCACAGTTTTTAACTTGTTCATTTGCCAGATGACTGACTACTTAGGTATCAGGCAACAGTGCCTGTGTGATTAAATGGTAGGCTAGAGAGAGAGGAGAGAGAGAGAGAAAGAGAGAGAGTCTCGGTATGTTCCATGTGATCAGCAAAGGAGTTTAGGCTTTCACCTCCTCAGCACCAGCAGACACTCCTGCGTTTTCCTTCTCTGCATCATCTCCTTTCTTCTCCTCAGCACCAGTAGACCCTTCTGCTTTCTCCTTCTCTGCCTCATCCTCTTTCTTCTCCTCCTCAGCACCAGTAGACCCTCCGGCTTTCTCCTTCTCTGCATCGTCTTCTTTCTTAGCCTCCTTCTCTTCTTCATCACCCTCTTCAGCTAATTTGGTGAGCTCATTCTGGATCATCACCTTTATAGATGACTTTCTTGGGGTGAGATCTTCTTTGAACTCCTCAGCTGAAATATCAGGTGAAACAAATGTATTTTTCACAATGAATCTAACCAAAAATCAATGAAGAAAGGAACGAACTAATGAAAACAATCTGTTCATACCAAGTTCTTTGAGGATGTCCGTGAATGTAGCCTGCAAAAGAACAACAGTGATCAAATACGGCTACCTAGATATAAAAGGTATATAGTTTGTGTAGGTACTTTTACAACAAACTCTAAATAGCTTTCAGAAAATGTAGAAACTTCCATTGTTGCAGAATCCCATTAAAGGTTGAGAAATTAACTCACCGTATTAAAATCCACCCTTTTCAAAATCTCAACGATTGCTTTCTTTAGCACCTTATCGCTTGGCCCTTTGGTTTTCTCTTTCCCTTTTCCAGCACTTTTTACTTCTAGCAATAGGCATAAACACAGATAAAAATGGTGTCAGAAAACATTAGTGGCTGCAAAATAGGTTAAACCCTACACTCACACACATGTTGTATTCTACCTAACCGATTATCTTTGTGGAATATAAGAAACAGGATAATATCCAAACCTGGCTTCTCTTTTGATGCAGACTTTGAAGGGGCCGAGGCCTTGGTAGTTTTTTCTGTCCTCTTCCTCTTAGGAGAAGTCTTTGGACTTGTATCACTGTCATCATCTGTCTTCTTTCGTTTTGCTGATGATCGCTTCTGTGTAACTTTCGCAGGTGGACTGGACTTTGCAGCAACTGCAGGTTTCTTGGTTCTAGCTCTCCCTGCAGATTCTTTCTTCCCAGCTGACACTTTCGAACCACGCTTCCTCTTGGGCGTTTCTTCCTCAGAATCCTCCTCAGGCTCATCTTTCTCCTCACTTTCAGAAGGCTCAGGTGCCTCATCCTCAGATTTATCAGGAATACCATTTTCATTATCCTCCTCTTCTGCTTTCTGCTCCTTCTCTTCTTCCTCTTTCTCCTCTTCAGACTCATCTTCAGAATCAGCTAAAACCTTTTTGGCAGACTTTGTTCCTTCTCCAGACTTTCGTTTGCTCTGCAAAGGCGGTGGAAATAACATAATCAGATCTATATGGACCACTGACATACACTTGCAGATAAGTAAGACTCTAAACTAAGCACTGATACCTTGGCTGATCGCTTGGAGGATGAACTTCCAGCTGCAGGCGAGCTTTGCTTGGGAGTTCTCTTGCGCTTTGCTCCAGTACTTGACTGTTTCAAAAGAAAATTTTACAAGAGAATGAAACATGCACAAAGAAACTCTATATAAACAACATTTTTAAACACCAAGATACCTTATCTTTCTCATTAGCTGCAATGTCGCTTTTCCCATGAGGCTTCTCCAAAAACTCAATCAGTTTTGTAATAATATCTTCCTGTAATGAGAAAACATGCCATAATAAGTTATACCTATTTGATTAAATAAGGAAATGAATTCATAAACTTGACTACAACCTAAAAAGGCTCAACAAGACAAAGATATCTTTAGATCTTCACATGAGGCATCGATTCAATAATGAATCTCAAGAACTTAGAAATAAATAGCTATACTGACCTTCTTTGTTGTAGCCTTGGAAACATGTATGTCAAACACATCGCAAAACTCCCACAGTTTCTCTTTGTTACATTTATCAAACTTTTCTTTTATTTTCTCTCTTGCCTTTTCCTGCAAATACCAAAAGACAAAATTATATACAAATCATAGCTATGCGTAAAATAACCTTCATGTGTGATAATTACACACCTCATTTCCATGCCAAACAAAGCCTGAGAATCCCAATATGTTTGTCTTGATTTGAGCAGCCTGTCAACACATTAAAAATTGAGTTATGTTATTATATATAAACAAGACATGAGGCTAGCATAAGAATGCAGCACCACTAGTACAAACCCACAAGAGTATGCCTGTGATTGACAATTAAGAAATTTAACTATTAAAGATTTAGAGTGGTGAGAATAAAACACTCACCTTCCCTCTCCTCGCAAATAGAATTGAGTGCAGCACCTTCAAAGTTTCTTCCGACTTGTTCCTAGAGACCTTGTATGCAACTACATATTTATATGAACAAAATTTAGCTACGAACAAGCTGAATTTCCTAAACTCAACGGGAAACATTAGATCCAAAGTTGTATGAACATACCGCTAGGAATATTTTTGAGATACACACCTTGCCCCTGTAACATTACAAAGAGACAATTATTATGAACACGTCTAGCAACGAACGTTATATTCAATAATTAAGGAAAGTATTGCCAAACCTTCTCAATATGGAACTCTTTGGAAGAGTCTCTATCAATCACTGCGACAAGCCTCTCGACAGATTTCCGCTCACGCACAGGGCGGTCAGCGAAAGGAGTCATCGGTTCTGCCACTTTTTTTGTCTTCTCGCGAGCCGTTTCCCCAGAACTCTTTCCCTTACCACGCTTTTTAGAACCCTTGCTCTCTTCTTTCTCATCTTCCTTGTCATCACCGCTCTCAGCTTTGTCATCCTCCTTATCATCTTTTATCTCATCTTTCTCATCGCCATTCTCGACCTTACTTCCTTCTTCTTCATCTTCCACCTTTGCATCTCCCTCTTCAACTTTCTCTGCTTTATCTTCTTCCACTTCTTTTCCTTCTTCAACCATGCCCTCCTCATTCTTCTCCTTTCCATCATCCTCCTCCTTCTTTTCATCCACATCCTCCACTTTTTGATCTTCCTCCACATTCTCAGTCTTTTCTGTCCCTTTGTCTCCAACTATCAGCTTCTCTTCCTCCTCCTGTTCTGTACCATTTGCTGTTTCACCTTCATCTTTTGCGTCTTCCTCTGATTCTTTCCCTGCCTCTTTAGTCTCTTGCTTTTCATCGCCTTCGGCATTGTCACTGTCCTTAGATTCCTCATTTTCCTTCATTACAGTGTCACCTCCAGAGACACCATCATAAATTTGCTCTTTCTTTCCATCTGCATCTTCTTCATCCATGTCTGCAGCATCTGCTTGTCCCTCCTCATCTTTGGTGACCGTAACGTCTTCTTCCATTTTTTCAGCCTCAGCATCTATCTCCATTTTCTCGGGTTCAGCCTTCTCCTCATCTTTCTTAAGTCCTTGCGTTCCCTCACCTCCAGCTTTCTCCGCCTCCTTTTTTCCTGCCACGGCCTCCTCTGATGGCTTTTCAAGAGAAGTAGTCTTTGTTGCTGTTGGCTCAACGGCTGCCTTTGAATCCTCTTCCCCCATTGTTAGGTCTCTTCTACCAAACGCTGCATGAGACATCAGTTAAGATAATCAAATTGCTGCGATGAACATAAATTCGTGTGCTCCCCAATAACCAAAATCAACATTTACTATACTGAAGCCACACTCAAAGACTAGCAAAAAACCGTAGTTCAATCTCATAAAGAACATGTAAAAAACGAATTGACTTGGCATGTATGCAAATAAAGTGCTGAACTTTATGACAAATTTGGTCAACAAAATTTCAAGTTAGATCTCATTTGTGTTCCACAATAAATCTCTTACTTATACTTTATAGATCTGAACAAGAAGATCAAAACGCATTAAAGAAATCAAATCTGAAAATCACAAAGGTTCATCCTTTATCCTAATTTCCAATGCATTCTTGATGAAAACAAAAGATCTAGATAGATAAATCAAAACCACGCTATTACTCACAGAGATCCACCTCAGATTACATCACACAAATTAAGAGAAACACACATAAAGTCATCTCCTTTTTACCTTAAAATCTCTCAGAATTCATGCAGTTCCAAATAGAAAGACAATTAACTTCTCAAACACATCAAAATTCACAGATCGACCAAGTATATGAGAAACCCTAACTTCTCGCCCTAACTTTAACAACACCCACACAAGAACAACCCAACCAAAGGAGCAGGAAACATACAGTTAGCAAAGATTAAAAATCCATAAGAGTTCTAAAGGATAAGACATTGGAATCTCACCTCACCACTGTCCTCAGCACTGAGTTTTTTTTATTTTTCTCTTCCTTTCGAAACAGAACAAATAGCTTTTTTTCTTTGATAGCGTTTTGAGGAGAGAGAGAGAGAAAGTGAAAGTATTCGGACGCAAAACCAGTCTTTAAATACAGTTAAATGCCACGTCGGATGTTTGGGATAAGCATCGCGGTCCATTCCATTGCTTGAAGAGACTTTATCAATGGTCCGGATTTTATTCTTGATGCTTCTCACGGATCGATGACGGCACAACACTATAGCCTGACTTCCATTTTCGAAACACGTGTTCAACCTTATATCTTCAATTAATAAATTTTCTTTGTTTTTTATTTATTTAACGTTTATTAATTGAAGATCTTTTATGAAACTATAAATAAAGGGTTTAAAACTAAGAAACATTAAGAATGAGATTTTACTCAAAAAAGATTAAGCTTAAATTCGTTAAGAATAATTCGTTAAAAAAATTAAGCTTAAATTCGTTATGAATGAGATTTTAATTGATTAAGAATGAAATGATTAAGAATAATAATTTTAATTTTAAATGGTTAAATTAGTAAAATCTCATTTCAAATACTTTGTTTTTTAAATGATTAAGAATAATAATTTTACTAGATGTAAATCATTAAGAATGATTGGTTAGTGATAAAAAAAAGTAGAATTATTATTAATTATCACTCACATAAAATAGGTAAAGATTTTTATTTTAAATATATATAGATGTAAATAAAATATAATAAACTAATTTAATGCTTATTTAACTCCTACCAGTGTATTGTTATTGTTTTTTCTTTTAATTTTGTAGTTAGTATATTTAAAAAAATCAAAAAATACAAAAATAATAAAATTTCACTCAAGAAATTGAAATCATATTCAATGTATAATCTAAGATATAATATATTATGAAAAATATGGAAGATTTTCTTATTTAATATGAGATATCTTTCTTTTTTCTTGGTCAAATAAGAGATATCTTTCTTTTTGTTTGGTCAAATAAGAGATATCTTTCTATATAAAGATAAAAGAGTTTATATCAAGCACAAACATATTCGATGGTTTACTTTATTAATGGGTTTTTACTATGGGTTTTATTTGGGCTTATGTGTGGGCTTTAATGTAATACATAGCAGCGGGCTTTAGACTTGGTCTATCAAATTGCACAGAATGCGTATGCTTAAAATAGAGGATTATAGAATTATTTCAGTCTGGAAGATCATGGCGACAGCTTGAAATTGCTTTTCTTGGGACACTTGGATCATGTCTTTGTCCTGCACCTGATTTTCTTCAGAAAATTTGTCCAATTAAGGAGAGAAAGAATCACTGTGTAATAACATATTGATGTTTCTCGTTTAACAAAAAAAAACATTTAACATCTCGTGTATTTTTACAACACATTCTTGGAACTCAAAACAGGTGACACATACAAATATATATGGTGGTTATAATATTTTCAAATCAAGATCAGCTCTCTGCAGTAGAGAGAGAGAGATGAATCATATAGAACAAGGTCTCATTCCATTCCTAAACCTAAGAAGAATCCATTACAGTCGCTAAGGACCAGACTGTATTCTCCCTAAGTTATGCGGATACGGGTACGACGAATGGTTCAAGGACGAGATGTCCCCGTTTTGATTCTCGTTCTGAGTTTCTCTCGGGGCATACTGATTCACACCGCTGCTTAAGCTAGCATAGTAGGATGATATGGGAGCAGCATGAACAAACCTGAAAGCAACTCCATTTGGGTGAGTTTGGTTGATGAGTTGTTGTTGTTGTTGATTCTGATGCTGACGCTCGTTGGACGCGTGGTCAGGTCCATCGGAAGAGATTCCAACACCAAGATTAAGGCTGATGGTGTCTGTTTCAACTGGTCTGAACCGAGGCTGGTTGTTGTCATGATTGCTGCCAGACTTTGAAGTGGGGACGTCGTGATTGTGTTTGCCTTCGTATGTTGTTATTACAGCTTTTGGATCATGTGATGCCCTCTCCACGTGTTTTCTCACTGGGCATCCAGGAGCTGTGCACTTGTAATAGCTCCTACAAAAAAGGAATCAAACTTAATGCACAAACCAAACAACTATCCCTTGAAGACAAAGACTAAACTGTTCTAGCTATCATCTAGAACTGCAAGTTTTGCTTGTGTATGTTCACTTGAGGAGAAAGAGTTTTGTGGTTGTACGAACCTGGGATTTGGGTTTCCCCTTACAACCTTCTGACCATACTTACGCCACCTATAACCATCATCCAGTATGTCAACCTCACTCAGAGTTTGAACAACAACCCGAGGCTCCCGGATGGGTTTCACAAGTGGAGTTACTTCCATGGTCCCATCCAACCTCCTGCATAAAGTTAGTTTTGATAATGTCAAATCACTGTTTCACAAAGCAATCACCTGAATCCTTTCTTGAAAATTATAATACCTCCGTTTTGTATATGGATCATCATCATCCTGGTCATCTTTATTCTTATTCGACACTGCAACTTCTCCACCATCCTCAGTTGTAGGAGGTACTTCAGGGTTACAGGTTTGCTCAATGGCTTGTGACAAGTTGTAGACGCCAGATACCTTCTCTGTATGCAGGAATAAAGAGTAGAATGAATACAGGTTTTGTCAAGGAGAGTTTGTGAAACCTTTTCTCAAGTTTAGATAAAGTTGCCATCTAGGCCTCTCAATGGAGGATATTTACCTACTCTGTCTTCCTGTGCAGGCATACTAAGCCCACCTGAGTTTCGTCGACCGGGTTGAGGTTTAGGATGGTCATGCGTACCCTTGTAAATAATATCTGTGATCTGGCCATCATAAGACCTTTCAAATAGTTTTTTCACTTCACAATTAGGATGTGTACATTTATAATAGCTCCGGGGGAATTCACTCCCTTTGACATGCTTTTGACCATACTTTCTCCAGTTGTAACCATCATCTGCCAATACTGATGGCGCGCTTCCCCTAGGGTCATTTTGCGATTCGTCTTGCTCAGCTCCGGCAGGTATGTCTGAGCTCGTTCCTGTAGTCTGACTAGGAGGAGTTGGCCGGCTTAGCTCACTTGAGGTAGCTGCAGCCTCGTTGATCGAAGAAGGTGAGTGTGAGGATCCATAGCCCTGGCCTTGAAACTGGACTGATGGCTCACTTTTATGCTTGTCAAGCTCTGCATAAACCTTGAAATCAATAAAAAAATATTTAGACAACGCCACCACGGAACATTATGCAAAGGTACCTAAGAACTGCAAAGCTTGTGGATACAAGGTTTCTTTAGATATAAATTGCAGACAAGACAGTGTCTGGAGTTCAGATGTTGTCCACTCTCTGAACAGTACATATAACATTCTAAGCAAAACAAACAACACTTTATTGTTCATTACCATACTGGAAGCAGGAGGTCTAAACTCAAATTCACTGGACTTTTGCTCGGTGAAGGTGCTGTCCTGAAGGAATGCACTTCCTGTAAAAGAGCTGGAGCTAACGTGTACTGGTCGTGGCTTGAACAAAGAACCAGTAGTAGGGGAAGGTTCAGGCTGAAATAGAAGAAATTTATAAGTGGGAACATAAACCAACTATCCGTCACTTTTAGGTTTGAGCATAACTTAACCTAAACCCCATAAAACGAAATTCCTAGTCAGTTAACAGAGAAAAGAACTAACAAAGAATAGAAGAATACAAGAACAGCACTAAACAAAAAGGTAAGATGGGCAATGCAAGGTAAAAACAGTTGAAGAGAAAGAGGATATATATAAAAACCATATAGCAGACATGCATGAAATGAAAAGGGGTTTATTCGAGAGAACAACAATCTGAACGGACAGTAATGCCAGAGAGTATAAGGCAACGTGGAGAATGAGAATCTCCTGTGCTTAAAGTCTGTTAACGTAAGCAAAATATAATCATAGTTTTCTGAGCACTTCGTGAAATGATTATAAGAAACAAAAAAAAAAAATGGAAACGACGCCATTTCCTTGTGAAGCATCTTCAGAACCAAATTAAGAAACCATTACCACCACTAAGCACTTCTAGAGGAATCTTATAAGCTCCACTTAAACCAAAAACATGAACAGTGATCCGAATCAGAATCTGAAGCAACGACAAAAACCCAAACAAGTGGAACAATAATGTCAAACTATCTGTTTTCTTTTGTTTAGTTACTACACAATAAAAAATCGACTGAATGCAATTATCCAATTTCACGAAATAAAATTAAAAATACACACTTTAGGTCTTAATAATGCAATCAGAAAACCTAATTTCTCAATCGAGACCACAAGAGTAGAGAAACAGAGTTAAGCAAAGTGGTTTTACCTTGATGTTGGAGATGAAAACGGGAGATTCCAAAAACGAAGTGGGGCTCAATCCAGGAGGAATCGTGATGTCGGTAGACCTCGAGATCGGTAGCTTAGCTGGTGACATCAGCTTGTACCTCGCACCTCCACCACCATTGCCTCCTCCTCCTCTTCCTCCTCCGGATGAATCGTGCCTTGCAGTGGGATCTACCGTCGCAGAGTAATCTACCGGAAACTCCTTCCGGTCATTATAAACTTGAGGAGGGTTCATTATCTAAGCAGAAATGAATGATTTTTTTTTGCAAAGGGTAGAAGAGCAGAGAGGAAACTAAAGAAAGGGAAGCTCGGCTAATGGCGGATTGATTGGTTTTTGATATTTCTCTCTAAAAGAGCTTGTGTTGTTTTAGTGAAAAGATTTTTGTAAGAAAGAAATCGACTTTCCGACCACTCTTTCAATTCATTGTTTTTGCCTTTTTTCTTTCTTTAATATTTCTTTCTCTTCTTTTTTGTTTTAAACCTCCTTTTATTTCCCACTTAATTTTTTTTCTTTTCATGTTAATTTGGAAACAAACAACGAAATTGACGTTTGATTAAAAAGGAAATTAGCGGACCTTATAGAGTGAAAAATAAACTTGAACCGATATACTTTTTTGACAGTAACCACTAACTAACCAGTATTCGTCACAACATTCTCATCATAAATTGTGGATAGTTTTCTTATTTTTTGAGCTTTATTGGGCTAATGGCCGCCACTATAACTAAGACGGTGGATAAGATCTTAAAGGTCAGCTAGAGCATAGTCCATTTGTAACATGAGCAATTAGATCCAACTAACACTATCATTATTAGGCTTTCCTCGAGTAACACTATGATTAACACATAGCCCATTTGTAAGTTATGACTTGTAAAAACTAGGGGTGGGTAAAATATCCTTAAAATTTGATTCGATTTGTTACTCGCTTCGATCCGATCAGAAAAATCCGGATATCTGTAACTTTACAAATCGAATCAATTACTAAAATTCAATATCCGTCAGAAACAAAGAAAATCACAAATTATATAATTATTATTCTGACATATGATTTAACAAATTTTATTCACATTATTACTTATATGAAAATAATACATAAAAAGAAGAAAACATTTTATGATAATTATAATTTTTTTTCTTAAGTTTTGTGTTATTATAATTGTTAACTAAGTTTAATTTTTTTATAAAATAAGTAGATTTACTAATTATTTTATTTTTTATCTTATATATCATGTAAAAATATATTATACAAAACAAATCTGCATCGAAATTTTAAGATTATTTGTACTAATCAAAACATATGAGATATCCGTAAGTATTCGCAAATATCTATTTACTTTCTGGATATCCGTTTTTACGAATATCTATATTTCTCCAAAGCAAAATAAATACAAAAATTAGATATTTGTAATATACAACACAAATCACAAATACTTTTAAAATCCTGGATATCCAATCCGTGCTGAGGCCTAGTAGAAACTAGAAACAAATAGGTATTGTACCATGTTACAAAAAAAAAGGTATTGTACCTAGTAGTTAAATTGGAATTGGATATTACCAGCCAACTTTATGTGGCGGGACTACTAAGTCGATATATTTTGCTAAACTAATTTTTAACTCCTAATCTAATCATCTTGTTAGGGTAATCATTTCGTATGCTAGTCCATCCACTGGAGGATAAACTTTTTTTTTTCACTGGAGGATAAACTTCCATGGGAATTATATATTCAAACGTGGAAGTTTTGTACTTAATTTCAGTAAAATATGTATTTAATCGAAAGAAAATAAAAATACTCGACAATGATCTAGAACTATAAGTGGTAAACTTTGCATGCATATTTACAAAGTTCAAACGAGCTGTCCTTTGCACGTCCACACCATCATCATAATTTTGATCAAACATTTGACCAATATAAAAGGTGGTTTCAATGTTTTAGTTTGGTGTACTTCCATTTCAGTTGTTTTAATTAGTCCATACTGTAGGCATATATTGAGGAATAGTGATCTTACTATACTCCAGTGCTAGAGAGACCTTTTAAGGAGTGAAATCTTTCAAGAAATTATGATGAGCGCATCTATAGTTTTTTTATTTGATGAACATCTATATCAATAATGTTCGACGTATGGTCATGCATGCAAAAACTGTTAAACTGAGGGTTACAAGCATAAACTGGTATACCTTTTTAACTGCACCTAATAATACGTTCTTTGAGGGAACATTACTAAAACAAATGTAGTAGTTATGTGATTAGTGCATGAGATCATCAAATACTAAATACTAATTATGTAGTTCCTTGGCCGTCTGCGTATATATATAACTAATTAATTACTGGATATAATATATAATGCAATTATGCAACCTTTGGATACTCATAAGCATCATTTTGTCCAAAAAGAACTTTAGGATAGACTTTTGCCTCCACACAGGATCAAGCTGTATAGAGTACGGGTCTTATCTTCTCTAATAGTCCAAGAGTTACCACTGGCCGTAGTATATTAGTGGTTAAGCGCATACGTTGGTGTTCTTATATATATAGTTGAAATTTGGTGGAAAAAATGTTTTACGATATACTATCGGTATCAGTAAAAACTAACTCTAAGTCGAAAAGAATTTAGAGTTCAAAGCTAAATTTCCTCTAGACTGAATGAATAGTATAATAGATTTTTATTTTTATTTGAGTGTATACATCATGTATATGCCCAGGGTGTATATGTAACATACCCACATTACAGAAGAACTATTCATATTGGAAAACACCAAATGTCAACAGAACAGAATATTTTTAAAATAACATTGCAGAAAATAGTATTTTATTTTATGGTAGTTGTAGGGCATACGATTCTTCTTTGCAATATTAAATATTAAAAAATACTAATAAAGTACAATATTTTCACGTTTCTTTTATATTCATACACTCATTATATGTCAAAGTAGACATGTCAAATGGGTTCCATTACATATATAATTTATTAAAGCATTTTTTTTTGCTACGAATGTTAATATCATTAATAATGAAAAGAGGATCCTACAAAGTTCGAAAAAATCCTACACCAGAGTTTCCCCGGCAAAAAAATAAAACAAGGAAACAAAACAAAAGCAATTCCACAAGGAAATCAGATTACATCAGCCATTTGATCATCAGCTGTGAAAATTTGTGCTTGGATCTTCTCCCCAGAAGAGTGTTACGGATGTCTCGATCTATCAACCTGAAGACAGTGCTCGCTGGGATGTGGATGTGGTTGTGTAACAGATTGTTCCTCTGACGCCATATATGGTATATAGTAGAGCGAGTAGCGATCTTCCGCAAGAGAGAAGGAGCTGACCTTGAGTCGGAATCTGTCCAGGAAAGAAGCTCTGTCCAGTCGATGAATCCAGTGTGATTTGGCTTCAGTCTTGCTAGCACAGCTCTCCATACTTCAGCTGCAAACCCGCAGTGCAGCAGAATATGATCTCTACTCTCCTCCCCAAACAAACATATCGGACAGGCTCCCTGAGAAGTTATGCCCCAATTAGCCAGTCTGGTTCTTGTTGGCAGTCTATCGAGCTGAGCGATCCACATGTTAAATGCCTGTTTTGGAACACAACCTTTAAATCAAATTTTGACAGGAATTTTACATGGATGAGTTTTATTCGAAACGGTAAAGGTCTTATTATAGACAAGAATTTGCCGTGATGTTTGATAACACAAATTTGTATAGTGTATAGTATGTATTGTGGAAAAGGTCAATACATGCTATTTTTTTTATTAATGTGCTATATATATTGGGTGTAAATTTTGGTTATATGACAGTTTACCCAATATGACAATCCGCTCAATACTAAATAGCAAATTCATATTTCTTTTTTTTGACGTCATAGCAAATTCATATTTAAAAGAGTGTTTCATTACAAAAGTGAGTTATATGAAATTATTATATGCATAAAGTTTCAGCATGGTTTGTTTATAAAGCAAGGAATAATGTGTAGAGGTTGTGGAAAACATGTTGTTATTCTTATTTTAACATTGTTTTTCTTTTTTTTTCTAACATTGTTCTTTCTTACTGTGTTGTATATTTTAAAAGCTTTTGATGGGTTAAAGAAACAAGGGAAAATAGTTTTTTTAGGCCAAAAAATGATCTTCATGTCCCATTAGACTAATCTTATCTTTGTGTCATTTTTTCCTATAATACCCTTTTGTAATTCACAAAATAAATGAAATAAATTGTTTTAGAAACAAAAAAAAAAATTTAAAATAGTAACTAGTGATGAAAAACCAATATCAACTTCTTGGTATTTTTTTTTGAATTCTAAAAATGTTTAAATAATAGTTTCATATTTTGTTCTAATAAAAGTAGAATTGACATTCTATATAGTAGAAAATATGATCTACTTTTTTCATTGAATCTACTATGTTTAGAATACGTGTTCTACATAAATAATAGTAATCTAAAAATATTTAGAAATCACATTCTACACTTAACCTATGTTTCTAAAATCAGTAGAAATCGAAATCTACACATAACTAGATTTCTAAAACCAGTAGAAATCAGATTCTACAGAATACTATAAATCTAAAACAATTAGAAATCGATTTCTAACATGTTTAAAGTATTCTACATATAGTAGAATACATATTTTACAGATAAGGACACATTCCAAAAATATAGGAATCGAATATTTGAAATATTTTATTACCTTATTTAATATTTCGTTTTTTAAAAAAAAAGGAAATCATGTTTTAACTAATTTTTAAGTAAAAAATTTATTAAAAAAAAAAAAAAAAAAAAAAAAAAAAAAAAATCGACGTCAACTTCTTCTTTCTTCTCCAGACGCCACATTCTATTGATTCACAAAATTTCTCAAAATTATCCCATTGATCCTGCTATGATTCATATCTATGCTTCATGTGGTGTTTGAGAATTAGTTGTAGATTCAGGTTGGAGTTTCTCTGCTGATAAAAAGATAGGAGGAATTAGTTGTAGATTCAGGTTGTATTTTCGAACTTTCAAAGTGGAGATAAAATTTCATACCTCTGCGAATCAAACGAAATAGTGATAGATTCAAGATAAGCTCACAAAATCGTGTTGGTTAGACTCAAGAATCGCCCAAATCGGAGTGAAACTGAGTGAATTAGGGTTTATGAATTTGGGAAGATGATTTTCTCCCCTTTGTTCTTTAAGGAAAAGAGAAAAATAGGGTAGATTGATTAGCAATCGAGTTTAGCGAATCAAACCGGATTTAACCGATGAAAATCCGGTAACAAATGTTGGATTTCATCGGGATCGATCGATCCACTGTAGAACTGTCGATCTACTCGTATCGAGCATCATAGATCGATCGTTTCCAATGGGATCGATCGATCCCGATGAATCATCAAACTTCATTCTTTAACGATTTATATTTCTGAAAATTTTAAAACATAAATTTTTTAAAATATTTTAGTTAAAAATATTTTTAATATTTACAAATCGGTTTATTTATTGTAAATTCGAAATTTAATTGAATTTAAGGGCAATATGGCCATTTTGTAAAAAAATAGTCTATTAGGACATGAATCACATAAAATTAGTCTAATGGGACATGAAGATCATTTTTTTGGCCTAAAAAAACTATTTTCCCAAGAAACAATTGTTATGTTGATCTTAACATTAAAAATGAAAAGAAATGCTGATTTACTTCATTTGTCATTCGGCATCTTTTTTTTTCTACCTCAACTTTTGTTTTTGTAGATTTACTAATACACAACTCTTGAACTGATTTTTTTTCTCTGAGCGACTCCACAACTGAAAAAATAGTGTATTAGCAAATCTACAAAAACAAAAAAATGCAAAACTACAACTTGGTTATTACTCACAAATGTATCGTTAGTCCGTAACTAAATTAATGAGATCAGCATATTTGAGGGAAAATATAAATTTAAAAACTGAAGGAGCTCACCTGGCTTCTATAAAATAAGATTATTACATACCAAAAGGGAGATGCAAATCTCAAAATTTTCCCTCTATTATTATATGTGACTGTTGTTTCCTCTCTCTTTTACCATCTCAAAGTAAATAAAGGTTAAGAAAGCATTACAAAACAAAGAAAAAGGAAATCTTTTTAATAAGATTTGAGAGAGAAAGAGAGAGAGAGGGAGGCCATATCTTGATAAGAGAAGAACCCCATCGAGAGAGAGAGAGAGTGGGATGTCTTGTGGAATGAACAAAACATCCTCTGTTTCTCTTGTCCTTGTCCCTTTTCCCAGATCTTAAGGTTTTCCACATTTTTTTCTCAATCATCTGGGTCCTCTCCAAAAATGGTGAATTTCCTCCTTCTCCACAAGTTTAAATTTTTGATTTTTTTTTTTCAAATCTAACGTTTTTCTTTTCTTTTATGTCATTGTCCATTTGCCGTTTTTTCTCATTATGTCTGTTTCATTCCTTTGTCGTTCTTTTTTTTCATGTCTGAAGATTTATATGTTGTTTGTTTTGATTGGATGCTTTGTTGATCCGTTGTCGGATACTCAATTCCGATTTGATCGGGGACTTAGATTCTGTTTTCAGACAAAAGTATATTTTCATGTTTCTCTTACCGTTTGATATTTTCAGTTTTCTATCTTTAGATGTCTGAAGATATTGTCTTATGATCAGATGAAAACTCACCATCAAAACTCAAAGAGATTTGAGCTCTTAAACTGATCCGTGTTTTTAAGATTGGATTAATTGAGATCGCGTTTGTCTTTTTTTTTTTTTTTTTGAAGGAGCAAAAGATGGAATCTGTTGTATCGGATCTGGGGAAGCTCTTCATTGGCGGGATCTCATGGGACACAGACGAAGAACGACTCGGAGAGTATTTCAGCAAGTATGGAGATTTAGTCGAGTCTGTGATCATGAGAGACCGTGCCACAGGACGTGCACGTGGCTTTGGTTTCATCGTCTTTGCTGATCCTTCTGTTGCAGAGAGAGTCATCATGGATAAACACATCATCGATGGCCGCACGGTTTGCAATCTTTCTCTAAATCAAAAGATCCTTCAGTGACGTGTCTTGAGCAATGGATTGTTCTAAAGAGATTGAAGAATCCTTCTGTTTTATGTTGATGCAGGTTGAGGCGAAGAAAGCTGTTCCACGGGATGATCATCAGCAAGTGCTAAAACGTCACGCTAGTCCAATGCACCTTATCTCACCAAACCATGGTGGCATCATAAGAACAAAGAAGATCTTCGTTGGTGGTTTACCATCGAGCATCACCGAGACTGAGTTCAAGAACTACTTTGATCAGTTCGGTACAGTTACTGACGTTGTGGTGATGTATGATCACAACACACAGAGGCCACGAGGCTTTGGCTTCATCACTTTTGATTCCGAAGAGTCTGTCGATATGGTTCTTCGCAAGACCTTCCACGAGCTTAACGGCAAAATGGTTGAGGTTAAAAGAGCAGTGCCAAAGGAGCCTTCCTCAGCTCCTACTGCTAACCGAAGCCCGGTTCTTGGGTTTGGTAATAATAACTATGGAGCTGTAGTACCTAATAGGTCATCTGGTACTGATAGCTACTTCAATAGTTTTGCTCCTGGCCGGTTTAGTCCTATTGGTAGCGGTAGAAATGCTTTCTCTAACTTTGGTCTTGTTGGCTTGAATCAAGAACTGAGTTTGAATGGAAACACACTTGGGTATAGCCGGATCCCTGGGAGCCAACACTTGAACAATGCTTCACCAAACCGGTACAACTCTCCAATTGGATTCAACAGAGGCGACTCTGCTTACAACCCCAGCAATAGAGACTTGTGGGGAAACAGTCCTGGCTGGAACTTGGGTGTCTCTGTTGGTAACAACAACAACAACAGAGGAAACTGGGGGCTTTCTGATACTAATGGCTTTGGGAGGGGCTCTGGACTTTCTGCGTTACCATTCTCTGGTAACAACCACAACAACACAAACGGTTTTGATGGCTCTATAGGGGAGTTGTACAGAGGCAGCTCGGTTTATAGCGACTCAATGTGGCAGCAGATGTTGCCTAATGAGTTAGAGGGGTTGTCTCGCTCTTATGGGTTTGGTATTGGCAATGTAGGCTCAGACCAATCTGCTAATGCCTCTCAAGGTTACCCTGGAAGCTACAATGTTGGAGGAAATAGACAAACAAATAGAGGTACGTATCTTAAAGGCTTCAGCTTTGTTGTTCTCTTCTGGTACCTTTTGATTCTCTAGTTGAGTGTATAACTGAGTTAAACGTTTTTAGGTATTGAAGCATAGAGAAAAATCGTTGAAGAAAGTGATACTTGTAGATCAAGAAACAAACAGAGTTGTAATTTTAATATCATCAAAAGTAGAGAAAGATCTACCATCTTTCTTCATCACAGTGAGTTTCTGTGTTTATTTTTATTTTGTTTCTTCTGTATCTAATTCTTACATAAAGATAAAGATCAGATAAGTAGCTGCAAAGATGCAAAGATGGGATGATTAAAAGAATTGGTTTCTGCGTTCTGTCTCCATAGTAATAACTAGAGATCGTTGATTCTCGATCACTATTTCTTTAGGTTTTCACGTCTTCTTACTTCAAGATTCTTGGTGTTGTGTGCTCTGTTTGTAACTCTAATTGTTAACTTACATATATATTTTTCCCTTTGGTTTAAACTTTCGATTTGAATTGTTCATCAGAATTTTATATTGGCGTGAGAGAAAACATTGTCCAATATGATTTTATATTTTTTGCATCTGATATTTTTCCTTTTGTTGTTTAGTTGATTTAATCTGCTATAGAAAATGCATGATAATAGGGTACTAATAACATCTGGTATGATATTAAACGAAATGCCATAGTTTTCCAGCCAAACTTGTCGAACACGTAAGGTCTAAGAAAGATTCATTCCCATATGTTTTTTCTTGTGATGTCTCAAATACTCTTTTACCTGTTCAGAGTCGGATCTGAGATTGCGGAGGCTTGAAATATTTTTTAAAGAAATTTTATAAAAAAAAAAAATTGGTAATTTAGAGGCCGATTTTGATATAAAATAATTCGAATAGTTTTGGGAGCCGAGACAAATGCTTTTCTAGTCTGTGTCCAGATCCGGCTCTGTACGTGTGTCATGTTTACTTTGTTTTTGAGCCCAAAAATACGGATTAACGACCAGCATAAAACAATTTGGACGTTATAGAAAGAAAAAATATTTAAGGTTCACATTTAGAAATTCAGAAAATATAGCTCAATTATTTTTCCACTTCGTTACCGGGCCTTTTAGTGGTCTAAATAAATAAAAAAGCCTAAGCCCAATTTCAGCCGCTGTGACGCTGTCGTTTACTGTGCAAGCAAAAGAGTCGTCGTCGTCTTCTAATTTCTAAATATCTTATCTCAGATACACAGACAGAAGAGTATCTTCAAGCTTCTTCAACTTCTTAGCTATGTCGGGCGATGATTCTTCAAATGCTATTGATATTGACGGCAAGCTCGGCTCCAATTCAAATCTTGACTCTGAAGGTGACGATGCGGCCGATAATGATTCTTCCTCAAAGGCATTGACTATTCCTGCTCCCGCCGTTTGTCTTGTTCGGTTCGCTGGAGATGCAGCTGGTGGTGCCGTCATGGGCTCTTTCTTTGGATATGGTACTCTTATTCTTTACTCTTTGCCTCTTGTATGACTGGTTTTATTTTATCTGCTGTTGCTTCTTTGCTCAGTGAACTGAGATTTACTCTGTTCTTTGGTAACATGATTGATTCATGTAGAAGCAGAGTTAGCGTCGTTTTGATTGTAGAGTTTGTTAATGTGATATGATTGTCTCACTATAGAAGTTTGGGTTCAGGTTCAGGATTGTTCAAGAAGAAAGGCTTTAAAGGATCATTTGCAGATGCAGGGCAGTCTGCAAAGGTATAGGCTCATCATCTTATAAATGAATGTTGCATAAATTGTTGCGGTGGAACTGAGTCATTTTGCAATTTTTTCTTGTTTCAAGACTTTTGCTGTTTTGTCCGGAGTACACAGTTTGGTTGTTTGCCTTCTGAAACAACTGCGAGGAAAAGATGACGGTGGGGCCCTCTCTTAGATTACCACATGCCTAGTTTTACATCAACTTGTAATGTCTCTCTTGCTTAATAAATTTCATCTGCAGCCGTTAATGTTGGAGTTGCTGGGTGCTGCACCGGTCTTGCTCTTAGTTTCCCTGGTAATCCAAACCCGTCATCGTGTTTTTTTTTTTTTTACTTTGGTTAGTCACACATAAAAGCTAGCTAACCAGATAATTCTTAACATGGTCAGGTGCTCCACAGGCTCTTCTTCAGAGTTGCCTCACTTTTGGGGCTTTCTCTTTTATCCTTGAGGGACTAAACAAAAGACAGACAGCTTTGGCCCACTCTGTCTCCTTGAGACACCAAACCGGAAACTCTGGAGATCATCAACATCCTTTACCACTCACCCTGGCTCTCCCGATCCATGAAGAAATCAAAGGAGCTTTCTCTTCTTTCTGCAAGTCCCTAACTAAACCCAAGAAGATCTAATTTCCCCCATGATTCTCATTTCCTTTTGCCTTAGATTCTCTCTGTAGATTTTTAATCATTCCCTGCTTTTGCACTACTTTTTGAGAGAATGTTTAATGAATTGAAAGGTTAATTGATGCACTTTGTGTACCGTTTGCTCTATGAATACGAATCTTTTTGTTCCAAAGTTGGAAAGTACAGAGGTAAAAGTTGGAGATTGTGAAAGTAAGATAACAAAAAAATACTAAAAAGAAATGGCTCTGTTGTTATGCTGACATAATCTCTGAATCTTGGAAGTCACTTGCCTTGTTTCTGCCTGAGGCGTTCTTTGACAAAATCATTACGGGCTTTAGTGCGAGCTTGCTGAGGAGCAACGTTGAGATACGAAAGATGGATTCCAACGGCGAAAAGAGCTGCCCCCGAGGCAAAAAACGCCACCGTCATCGCCAGTTTTCTTGGTGATGATGGATAGCAAAACGACATTCTCAAATGCAAGCTAATCTTGATCAGATGGAGTAATCAACTCTTCGTTTTTTTGCTACAAGTATTAAAAGTTTAATGTGTTAAAGAGTCAAGGAATATATAATATGACTGAGATGAAAAGAACATTCAAGCAACTAGGACAACAAACAAGACACGATTGTTCAAAAGGAGAAACTATCTTAGAGACATTTCATCGAACAGTTTGTGTGCACTGTATATGTTTCGTAAAAACCAAAATAGCACACATGTAAAAACATGTAGGGTATATTATTAATGACCAAACCACGATCACATAAATAAAGTAAACCGATCGTATAAGTTCCTGGTTTTTACCATAGGAGGGAGCGAAAGCTCTGAGTTTCTGCAGCTATAGACCCGCACACAATAGATCGAAAGATCTTCACAGAGCGATGATCGTCTTTGACGACGTTCCGAGTAACCATGTTTCCAACTCAAGGTAATTAAAGAAGTAAGCACAATGGGGATGTAGCTCAGATGGTAGAGCGCTCGCTTAGCATGCGAGAGGTACGGGGATCGATACCCCGCATCTCCAATTTTTATTTTTATTATTCTTTCAGTCATGGGCTTACATAAAAAAGGCCTATCCGGCTTGGGCTTCTCAGAAAAGGATTATCTTACAGATTACTGTAACAAACGTTCATCTTTTTTTTTTTTTTCCGTCAAGGATTATATTGATAATAAAAGGGCCAAGCCCAAGTACATGGCCGAAGCCCATACAACAACAAACAAGCACCTCAAAAGCCCAAACATTTTACGGACTTCAATCCCAAATCAAACGGCCTAAAGCCCAAACCAGAAAGCCCAACCGACATCCGCATGCCCACTTGACGAAGAGACCGGACACGTGTAAGGATCTCACCCTTCTGAACGGCACGCGTCACTTCCGTCTCAATCCGACCGACACCGGATTCGACGCCGGCGCTTCCTCACCTCTTAACCTATTACGTCGGAGCTCCGTTATCCAAAGAGCCTCCACCGTACCCATCCTTTTTCATCATCCGCTCTATCTTCTTTCCGAAGAGCTTCATCGATCCACTCGAGATCTCGACGAGAAACCAGAGTCGGGAACTATTTTAGCGCACGAACCGAGAACCACAAACCACATACGAGCCACAAACGGGCTCCAAAAGATCCAAAGATCAGGACCGACTAAAGCCGGCGAGACACGACTGAAGAAGCCGTCACCTCCCGGAAACTAAACCGAAGACGGCGGAGCTGACGGAGCCTCCGTCTCTCGGGAACACGAACCGACGTCGACGGATCTATAGAAGACTCCGCCCCTCGGAGACAAAAACCACCTATTAGATCAGGAAGCTTCACCACGCCACCATCTACACGACCGCGCCTTTGCTCCAAGGGAAGAAACACCACGGAGTGATCTAGATTCAGAGGTCAGGCAAGGCGGAAGTTAAGAGGGAGCGAGGGGAACGATTGATATCAACTTGTAAAGAAGCACAAGGGGCTCCGGCGACGGCACGCACGCTCACGCGCCGGCCGTCCGCCGGACCCAGATCTAGATCGGCTTTCTCTCTCTGCTTTAAATGTACTGAGTTGCTAATTAAGAATGGCGAATTTTGATGTGATTTTGTTTCGTAATCCTGTAACAAACGTTCATCACTCTACTTAACATTTTTTTAATTGTTTAGCTGTTTTTAGACTTCCTTCGGAGCCTCCTCCTTCTCCGGCGCCGTCACCGACGTATATCTCTCGCAGTCGCTTGGTGAAAACCTGATTTCTCAAAAGCTTTATCGTATTAGGATGATCCGTATCAGCACCGGTGTTCACCGCCGTATGTGTGTTCGATTCTCAACTTCCGCTACCTCTGCTGAGCTCCAGAGGCACAGAAGCACAATCCCGATCCCCCACAGGAGCAACCCGGAACCCAAAGGCCAAGATCTCGACTTCGTCAACGTAGCTCACAGCCACTTGATTCAATCCGATTGGGACAAGCTCCACAACCTCTCCCACCATCTAAACTCATTCAGAGTCAAGCACATACTCCTCAAGATCCATAAAGACCACGTCCTCTCTCTCGAGTTCTTCACCTGGGTCAAACACAAGAACCCAACCTCCCTCTCCCTCGAAACCAACGCCATCCTCCTCCACTCTCTCACCAAGAACCGCAAGTTCAAATCCGCAGAGTCCATCTTGAGAGAGATACTACTACTCTCAACCAACGACGTGGATTTCCCCAAGAAACTCTTCGATGCGTTGTTGTATTCTTACAGGGAATGCGACTCTTCCCCACGAGTGTTCGATTCTTTATTCAAAGCCTTCGCTCATTTGAACAAGTTCAGAAACGCTACCGACACGTTCACGCAGATGAAGGAGTACGGTTTCTTCCCCAATGTTGAGTCTTGCAATGCTTACGTGAGCTCGTTGATCGGGCAAGGGAGGGTTGATATCGCTCTGAGGTTTTACCGAGAGATGAGGCGGTGTAAGATATCTCCCAACACCTACACTCTCAACATGGTTATCTCCTGTTACTGCAGGTCTGGGAAGCTCGACAAGGGTGTTGAGCTGTTGCAAGACATGGAGAGGTTGGGTTTTAGGGCGACGAATGTTACGTATAATACTTTGATAGCTGGTTATTGTGACAAGGGTCTTTTGAGCTCGGCTTGGAGGCTTAAGAACGTGATGGGGAAGAACGGGTTGCAGCCTGATGTGGTTACTTTCAACACTCTTATTCACGGGTTTTGTAGAGATGTGAAGTTGAAAGAAGCTAGTAAGGTTTTTGGTGAGATGAAGGCGGTCAACGTGGTGCCCAACACTGTTACTTATAACACTTTGATTAATGGGTATAGTCAGCAGGGTGATCACGAGATGGCGTACAGGTTTTATGAAGATATGGTCTTTAAAGGGATTAAGCGTGATATTTTGACTTACAATGCGTTGATTTTGGGACTGTGCAAGCAAGCTAAGACTAAGAAAGCTGCACACTTTGTAAAGGAATTGGATAAAGAGGATTTGGTGCCGAACTCGTCGACCTTCTCTGCGTTAATAATGGGACAATGCGTGAGGAGAAATGCTGACCGTGGATTTGAACTGTACAGAAGCATGATTAGGAGCGGTTGCCATCCGAATGAAGAAACATTCAATGTTTTGATCTCTGCCTTCTGTAAGAACGAGGATTTTGATGGAGCGGTTCTAGTGTTGAGGGAAATGGTCAGAAGATCAGTTCCTCTTGATTCAAGGACTGTTCGTCAGGTCTGCAATGGACTAGCGCATCAAGGGAAAGACCAACTTGCGAAAGAGCTGTTACAGGAATTGGAAGCAAAAAAAAACCTTTAGGTAACTGAAAAGCACAAGGTTTATTAACCAAGAAAAAAAACCATTTCTGTTTGTTTAGTAGAATACGAAATTGATTACTACGTCTTTTTAAGAATAGATACAATCTCATAAATAGTACACGACACAATGCAAGAGTACACGTTACAACAACAAATGAATATGAGGAAAAATAAATTACACTCCAAGAATTTCCTGTTCTTTAGGACAGAACTAGAATATAAACAGAAAAAAAAAGAATTACGGTTCCGGCTGTTAAGATTTGACTGAGTCACGCAGGGAAAGACATTATCAACAGCGAGGGGAGATGCGATCACATAAGTAGAAGAGAGGCAAGAACCATTGCAAAAACAGAAAGGAGAAGAGATAGAGTGAGTCTGGTTTGTCCACTAGGTGGTGGTGCAGTGGTTGATGGGGTTCCAGGGGTTGAGGTTGGGGCTTTTGCTGTAACCGGAGGTAGTGGTGGCTCAGTGACATCAGCATCTGTGAAAACAGGGTTTGGAGCTTCAGCTGGAGGTAAGGACGCAGCACTCACAACTTTTAAGAGGCCACCGGGTTCGACAGGGGCCATGTAACCTAGAGTTTCTTTGCTGGCCAAACATCGATTCCCTGCAGAAGATATTATATAAACAAAGTTATGTATCCGATGTAAACAACATTGTGTCATGAGTTCAAATTTTAGGGAGTCGTCTTACTTCTGTATCTTGCAGCTGTGAATGGGAACTCGGTGATGGTTCCATTTACACCGGGTCCAGTGACAAACGAGTTTATCTCAACAGTTGCGTCAGCGAAGAAGTCATACGGTTGAGATACAAACTCGTTCTGGAACAGCTCCACGTAAACTGGGAGCTGAGACTTCTGTAGACTCTCTACCACATTTGTTTGCCCAGTGACGAACGCATCAGCGACCGGAAAGACTGATTTTTTCACGATGACAACAGCATCAGCGAACTTCTTTATGTCTTCGATAGCAGAGTCTTGAATATCACGGATGGTTTCTTCGATTTTGTACACTGTCTCGTACCGGCTCTGCTTCTTGAAGTCAACTAGAACCGAGCTGTTTGTTGACTGAATCATGACCTTTGTGGTTGTTCTATTGCTGTATCCAGTCTCTGTGAGTGCATCAAGAACCGCTTTGACCACGTCGAGCCCTTGCTTCTCTCTCAGGTATGCTGCATTCTGAGGGAGGCCAAAAAAGAGATATGGACATGAGAAGGGTAAAATGTAAAGTCTTAAAAGAGAGAGAATACTCGAGAACTCACCTCAACACTGATCAAAACACCGGAGAGAGTGGTGGAGTTCTTTGCCAAGTTTAGGAACTCAGAAAGCGAAAGAAGCTTCCCAGAGTTTCTCTCGTTTGGATTCCTAAACATACTGTATTGTCTGCTGTAGGGGCTTGAAATAGCAGCTGCACAGGAGAATAGTTATTTGCAACGAAGCAAAGTTATGTATCTCAAACTAGTTACTATAAATAGTAGGAAGAAGAGTGTACAAAAAAAAGCAAGACCAGCATATAACTGAAACTTAGTAGAGAATTTGAAGAGAGACTTACGAGTCAAGGTCTGGATCTCAGGCCATGTGAGACTAAAAGTGTAGACTCCATTAACCGAGCTAATCTCAGGAGCACTTGTAGAACGGTTTCTGAGAGGAGACTGGGCGACCATTGTGGTGTTCCCGAGATCGATCGAACTTGAGCAAAAAGGTTTACCGTCGCTGGACATTTGGACCGAGCAGTCGATAACATCAGCACCATCATTGATTGCCTTCTCATACGCCAAGTTTGTGCATCCTGGATAGTCTCCACTCGCACCATTTTTGGATATCACAAGAAAATCCACTGAAACATGAAACCATTTTAGTCAACTACTGAAGTCAAAAGCAAGAAACCAAAGATAAGTTATAACTCATCATACCTTGTTTCGTTGCGTTTCTGGCCACGTGGGAGAAGCATTCTGAGGAAAAAAAGATTAATGAATATAGTCAAAGGAGAAAGTTGATTTTGTATTGTCTTAAAGAGTCTTTTAGCTTACCAACGGATGCAGATGCAGTAATGGGGAAATCAGAGAGCACACCATCGACAGAGAAGTTACCATTGTCCATAAAAGACAGATACTCAGACACCGGATCAAAACTATAGTCATGTGCAATATCAACATCATTTGCAAACCCTGAAACAAACACTTCCAACCCTGCTTTGTGAGCATCTTGAACCAAAGACGTGGAGGGAAGCAAGTACTGCTTGTCATCGAGTGGTAATACATAAGACTTGGGGACAAGAATCCCTGAAGCAAACGTCTTGACAAAAGTCAAGTTGCTCAAGATAGAACCGTAGGTTTGGTTTGTCGTCGGTTCGAACTGTTCTTTCTCGAGGAACCTGAACACGAAGCTAGGCCCTTCACGCCCGAAACGTCCAGCGATCTTCCTGAAGAAGTTCACTTCAGGGGAAGAGATGAAGTCGATGATAACAGTTTTGGCAGTTGATATCAGGAAGTTGCTCATGCTCAGATTGTGCTGAGCGTAGAAGGCATCGTGCTGAACGTTTAGCCAAAAGCCTTGTGGTTTCATCTCCTTGTTTATGGTTTGAACGGTGGAGATCGTGTATCCATTACCATCGAACTTGTCTGAACGAGATAAGATACCTCGGATCACTGGAAAAACAAGAAGCAGACCTTTTGTGAGAAAAAACAAGAAGCTTTCACTTAGTTTGGGTGATGAAGGAGACTTACGAGAAACATTAGAGAGAGCTCTCAAGGAGAAATCAATGGTGAACCAACCGGGAGTAGGGACTCCGTTAACCGGGTAAGTGGTTTGACCCTTTGGGTAAATAGCTTCAACGTTTGAAGCATTGCTCATGGTTAGATCAGGGAAGCAAATCCCAGCTCCGTCTTTGGTAAGCTGAAGATCACACCATAGAACAGTATCTGGTACACTTGTCAGCAACGCGAAGTTGTAAGCGTCTAGGCTCGAATCTGGGAACAATCCAGAGAACCCTCCACGAGCAATCACACGAGGAGACAAACCTGACAAGCAACAAAAAAAAAAGATTTGATTTTTATGAAAAAAACGTTCCAAGTAAGAGAGAGAGAAAGTGAGAGAGAGCACTCACCAGAGAGCGTCTTCCATTGAGTTTTAGGTCTTTGAGCATCGATTTGAAAAGCAAGAAGCTGAATCAGAACAACACCACAGAGTAACAGCGAAGAAGCTCGTAACCCTCGCATTGTCGGGATTCGTAGTAACCTGTTGTTCTCTTCTCGCCGGCGCGACTTCACCGGCTTCTTTTTTACAGAGAGGTTAGGTGGAGAGAAGAGAGAGACAGAGAGAGTCTTCTTTAGTTTCTAGCTGTTTTGTTTTGTGGGATTCTCGTTTATATGAGATCGTTTATTAAAATTAGATTAAACGAAAAAGTCTGATGATTTATTCTTACAAGTTTACAAAAGTGTGTCTATCATTGAAATGATTTTTTCTAATAAAATAGTTGTAGCCTACCTCGATTACGCGTAATCACGTATTTGTATTTTGGACGGTCAAGGAGCCGATATTTTTGTTGGTCGGCTTAAGCTGATGTTGCTGAGCTCTTTGTTCCTCCGACTCTTTCAAGTACTTTCAACAGACCTTTACCAATATTAAATCACATTTAATAAGTATTATATTATTTGATCAAAAAAAAATAAGTATTATATTATTTACTCAAATAAAAATATATTAAATTTGTTTTACATTTACTTATTTTTCATAAACTTTTACACAGTAAATTTTTTGATAAATAGATTAAATATTTTTAAATATTTTATTTATCATTATTACATGATAAAGATATATTAAAAATATAATATGTATATTTTAAAACAGTATAAATAGTAAAATTTTAGTAGCATTTTTGTTGTCTTTACTAATTTGTATCCGATACAAAAATAGGCTTAATTCTAGAACGGATCAAACTTTTATGTTACTCTATGCTTATTTTTAGTACAGATACTGTTTATTGGAGTATTACAGTAAACGTTTTGTTAGAGAGAAAAAAACATAAACATTTTGTTTATGTTGTGGGACATTTAGTTTTGCTGTAGCAACCAATAAACTAGCATGCCTAACATCATTAATCGTCTTTTATTTTATTCTCTTTTATATATGGACTTTTCTTTGTTGCATGCATTTATACCTCTTTGAATACCTGTAAAGGTCATTATTATGGCCACCAATCCACTGATATGATGACTAGTACCTTTCATGCATTGGCATTCATGTTTGATTTTGTACACACAAGTTGCGCAGTGTAAGATAATTTTTCATTCCAACTTTCCAAGTTTGAAAAGGTAAGGAAAGTAAACTGATGAAGTTGATATTGTTTATAGGTGTTGTAAAAGTTAAATTCCAACTATTTACAACTTAAATATTCATATTTTTTTTGGAAAGAAAGTATTTGTTAGTTTATTAGTAATAATTTTGACATGAGGCAATATATATTATAAAATTTCCATAAGGGACAACCGACCTGATTATTTTCTTTGAAAATCTACTGTAAATTTGCTATACTTATATTATTTTTATTACAATTTACTAGTATCTCATCGGTCATATTAACCGATTTAGTCCAAAATATTTAGAGTCAGATTCGGATAGATTCTATTATACGTGTTTTTACGGTGAATTCATATTCTTATACCAAACTGTCAGTAAAGATAAGAGTATCTTACCTTTTTAGAAGTAAAATAATATACCATTGTAATAATTCGGTTGAAAGGAAAAAATATACGACTATAACGCTAAAACTAATTATTTGGTTTACATCAAAACATCAAGAAACTTTGGTCGAGGGCTCGGCGCGAGCCAAAATGACCCAAGTGGTGAATGAGTAATCAACAGCTAATGCGGGTCCCCATAACGTGGCCGTCATGAATTATCTGTAAATGCTCACGTGGCGAATATTTATTGGTAGTCACTCATGAAATCAGCAAAGACGCGCAAACCTGTTACGATATACGTGGGGCCGCTGTTTGCTGTAATAAACCACCACTTTTGAAAATCTTGTAACACATCTTATTATTTGTCGTCGCAGAAAAAAAAATCGACGGAAAGTTTCAAACCAGGATGTTCTCGTTGTGTATATACATTGGAATTTATCTTTTATCGGATTTAAATATAAATTTGTTTACGCCGTCAAGCTGCAATACTTAATTATCTCAGGCTCATAAATTATATAGAGCTCTCATGTGATGTTGACCTCAATCTTGTACTTACTGTATGTGTAAACAAAAAAAGTAATGTTTATCTAATGGTTTAGGGCGGTTAAATCGTCGACCAACATACCTGGCTGTCTACAAGATTATGAGAATCAATTTGTTTTTCCCTTTTAGAAATTTTAAATGATTGGGTTACACGGACTCTTAACGGAACACACGATTTATTAGTATTCTGTAAAACCTAACAGGATTATTTTGTTGAACTTATAACGATAAGAATATAAATAACCACTTACACAGTAAATTAGAATAGTTATTTAATTAACGAAATTTTATTTTTTTTTTCCGTCAAAATTTTTAATATTAAAATGGGCCAAGCCCAAGCTAGGACAAAGCCTAGTAAATACAACAGTGGGTTAAGTCCAAACGTCCTACGGGCTACATCATAAACCTTACACGGCCCATCGGCCCAAACACCTAGAAACAAACGGTTGTGGACTGTCCACGCGTCAAGGAGACTGGCACGTGGGTGAATCTCCACCGTCAGAACGCATAGCGTTGCCCTAGTCTCGACTTGATCGACGCCGCCACGAATCGCCACCGGAACACCATCACCTACATCCTCGAATCGTCGGAGCTCAGAAACCTTTGAGTCTCGGAGAGATTCCACTCTGTTCTTCACTTTTTGTCTTCACGTCAGAATGAAATAATCAAACCCTCACGGTTTTCCACGACTTTGAACCACATCAAACTCTAGACAAAGAAGTGGAGAGCTATCTTCCCTAAGACATACCACCATCATCGGCGCGAATCATCGCCTATCGAGAATTAAACCATTGTGACCCAAAAAAACCACCAGAATCGGCAAATAAACCGCTCTTGAAACAAACTGAAATCTATCCTTAACCCAAAAAAACCCGGGCTCCCAAAACGAAAGCGTAGAACTGTGAAAGCTTCCACACTCCGTGACTAAAAACGGTGAAGAAAGAGTTTAAAGATACTCCCCTTCCCGGAGACTGAAAGCGGCGACGGTGGATCTGAGCAAGCCTCCACCTCCCGCAAAACAAACGACGACAGATCTACACATGCAAGCCTCTTCCTCTTCACCCGAGACTTCCAACCGAGCGTCGTTACTCCACAAGCCGAACCACCGACAGAGATGGTAACGGAGGCAGAGCTCCGACAAGGCAATCGGGGTAAGAAAAGCAAAGAGAGAAAGGAGAATAACAACTTGGCTAAAGAATAACTCGTTCTTTGAGGGATACATGTGGATAGGATTTGTGTCCAGCTCAGTTCAAGGTCCCAAACAAAAATCCTAACATACAATTGTTTTTGACCTTGAACTGTCACATTTTGCGAAACGTTTGAGCATGGAGCTTCAGATCCCGTACACTACTCCTCGAGTAACCCAAATCAGAGAACTCCTCTCTTTGTAACCAGAATGCCGATCAAGCAATCTGCTGATCATTCCAATAACTTTTTTAGCTTCAGAGAGAAAAATGACACGCTTCACAACGCTGATCATGTTCTAATGTTCTGGTAAACCTGTTGGCTGCGTTTAGCCTAAGAATCATCAAGATTGTTGCTGTGACAAAAAAAAGGTTGATGAAAGTGAGCGTGCTTTATGCTGTGAGATTTAACATGCCCATTGTGATCTCTCATCCCTCAAACAACATCTCCCAATCTCTTTTCTTTGAATATGATGACTGATGAGACCCCAATGTTTCATTTCGTATTTTAAGTTTAACCCAATGCATCAGAGCCTCTCATATCTAAATCTTTGTTACAATTTTGAGTCTTTTACTAACATACGTATCTTGTCTTATTGTCAAACTTTATAGTAGCTAGAGCCTAGATATTTACTCTTTTTCTATTAACATATCTTGTAGTGACTCATGCCTACTCTTCATTAGCCAGTAGTCTAGTACACATGGATACTCCGCTACTTTTAGATAATACAGTAAGTTCTAAAAACCAAACAACAAAGACACACATTGAGCATAGGGATGTCAATTGGGCCGTCCGGACGGAAGTGAGCGTGTCCAGATGGACTTTTTTTTCTGGACGTTTTTGGTTTTAGTGTCCAAATAGCTCTATGTCCAAATAGTCCATCTCCAAATAGGACCATGACCAGTTGGACTGTCCATGGAATTCAGATGTCCACTTGATGTAAAATGTTTAAGTTTCAATTTTAAAGATGTATATATTCTAAATTTCATATATAACAAAAGATATGGCGGGAAAATACAATTTGGCGGTATTGGCCAAAAAACATAATTTCACGGTTTTGACGGAACTTATGTTTTTACGGTTTTAGAGGTAAAACTCAATTTCACGGTTTTAGCGAGAAACCGCGATTTCACGGTTTTGACGGGAAAACACGATTTTACGGGTTTGGTAGAAAAACGCAATTTCGCGGATTTGGTGAGAAAACACGATTTCGCGGGTTTGGTGGAAAACACAATTTTAACGAGAAAGTGCGATTTTATGGTTTTGGTGGGAATTTACGATTTCACGGTTTTGGTGGGAAAACTCAATATTTTGATTTTGACGGAAAATGCAATTTTGCAAATTTGACGGGAGAGACCAGACGGAGAAGAGAATCGTGAGTCGCTACAGAGATTCGAGAGACGGAAAAAATGAGACAAATTTTAGATTTCTTTTTTCTCTAATACTAACCCTAGATACTTTTAACATATGGACGGTCCATGTACATTTGGTTATGTCCATTGGACTTTGGGCGTATTTGGACGTAGCCCATTTGGACAGAAAATATTTCGGACGGATTTGGACGTGACCATATTAGTCCATATCGATTTGGACATGGACCATCCATGGACAATGTGTCCAATTGACATCCCTAACTGAGCATTTGTACCTATTTTCTTATAACAACAGCGAACAAGGCAGTTTCAAATTTATGTACTTTGGAAGTTTGCTTCGAAACAAACACTGGTTGGGAAATAACCACCAAACAAAAATACTTTTAAAGAAAGACCAAACGAACAAAAAACATCATAGACAAGTTGGCATGTGAATGTAGTGTTTGCATGTGAAGGATATTAATCCTTTCTATCGTTATTTTGGTCATCATTTATAATAATAGTAGTATTAAAGAGTGAGATTTGCCAACATGTTTACAAGTTACATATGCATTCTGGTCACGTCCATACTTGTTAAAGTCTTGATGATATATAAATATTTAGATACTTGTTCCCATCAAATTACAATTTTAAAATTACATATCTTAATTAGTTCTTTTCGTGATACAGATCCACGTAAAGAAAGTTTATATACTAAATAATGCTGCTTGAAAACTTGCGACCATTGTATAACCTCTCTGCAGACAGCATCCTATTTCTTATAAAGATGTGGAATTACCCAACCATGATATAGCCATATAGGTTAGCTGAATGATGGGAATTAACTATTAAGTAACGAAGTCTCGACATAACTAAGCTTATTACAGTAACTATTTATAAATACTATTGTACCTTATAGATTGGCAAAGGATGCCCGCCCTGTTTGTAGGTGATGCCATTATGGCTCTTACCTAACTCCTTGAATGGTAATGCAAGTTTGTGTTAGAAAACAAAAACACCACTACGAAGTTTCGAACCTAGTAAAAGAAACTGTTAGGCAGACATTAATAGATCCATTTATTAATCTAATAAAATGGTGTAAATGCTGACAAATATGAGATGTCAAGCGAAGTGACACGTAGACAAGTCGTTACATTGTGAGGTCAGCGTCCTTTGTCTGAGCTGGACACACATCCTATCCACATGTATCCCTCACAGAGCGAGTTTCGTTATCCAATGACATACTCGCGCGCGTAAGGAAAACTAGTATCAAGCATTTGCAGTAACGCCTACGCACGAAACATAAAACTCGTTTTTATTTTTTCCCTCCTCCTCTATACACGGCTTTGTTAATTGCTCACACGTAGCAGTAGTAACAAAAAGGGTCGTATCTTTCTCTCTGTTCATTCATCTTCTTGAGGGGTTGCTTCACGTGACAAAAGTTTGTCTCCTTTCCACATTACCGGTTTAGTTCCTCCTTCTCGGTCCATTGCACCGCATTGATATCGATGTCATTGCAGTGATGAATTCAACGCCGAATGTTCCTTCACCCGAGGTTAGATTAGGGCTATCTATCTTCCATCTCTCTCGAGATTACCTTTTTTTTGTAGGTTGCGTGATGGAGTCGTCTTTGTTCTTATCTACCAAAAGAAAATGGCCGGTTAACACAGTTTTGTCTTGTTGTATTGATCACCTTTTCTTGCTATATTAAGGACCCAATTTTCGAATCGGTGTTTTCTTTGTTTTTTTTTTCCTTTTTTTTCTTAGCCACAGAGATTAATTCTTTCAATTGCTCTCATGCGAAGCTTACGATGATACGTGTTCTGGAAGATTCGAAACAGAGGACTCTATTGTGATCAAGGGTTTTTTTAAGGGAGATGTCTGGGTTCGTGGGCGTTGTGGTTTCGGATCCATGGTTACAGAGCCAGTTCACACAAGTCGAACTTCGAACTCTCAACTCCAAGGTTTGCCCTTTCTCTCATTCATTGTTCCTCTTATACCTTACCTGGATGTAATCTAGAACAATGGATGAATCTTGATGGTGTGGTGTAGTTTGTGTCGTTGAAGAATTCAAGTGGAAACATCACCATAGAAGACCTCCCTCCTCTATTGTCAAAGTTCAAGACAATTAGTTCAACGTTTAAGGAAGACGAAATCAGAGAGATACTTCAAGAATTGGCTTCTGATACAAGCAGTGACGTGGTGGAGTTTGAAGAGTTTCTCAAGGTAATCTTGAGATTCTTGTTGGTGAACCACTATGAATGTGATATTGATGGTTGGTTTTGGATTTGATCATATAATCTGCAGATATATCTCAACTTACAAGGTAAAGCAGCTGAGAAATCTGGTGGACACTCATCCTCCTTTCTTAAAGCTAGCACCACCACACTTCTTCACACTATAAACCAGTCGGAGAAAGGTTCTTTTGTTCAACACATCAACAGATACCTTGGGGATGACCCCTTTCTCAAGCAGTTCCTTCCTCTTGATCCTGATTCTAATCAGTTGTATGACCTTGTGAAAGATGGTGTACTTCTCTGGTAATTAGCTGCACATTGTCATATGTTTTAGTATTCATCTCGAGCATCTGCTTTCTCTACCTTTGACTCGTTTCTCTCCTAGTGCAGTAAGCTTATAAACGTAGCAGTTCCAGGGACAATAGATGAACGAGCGATCAACACGAAGAGGGTACTTAATCCGTGGGAGAGAAATGAGAATCACACCCTTTGTCTCAACTCTGCCAAAGCTGTTGGATGCACTGTTGTTAATATTGGTACACAGGACCTGGCTGAAGGACGGGTATGTTTTGTCTTCTCACCGTTCAACACACACATAAATCACTGTAATGATGTTTTTATGATGTTTTGCAGCCTCACCTAGTGCTTGGATTGATTTCACAACTCATAAAGGTCTGCACTCATCCACCTATCTGACTTTTGATTTTTTTTTGCTCAGTTATTAACAAAACATTGAATGTAACTGCAGATTCAACTGCTCGCTGATCTCAACATAAAGAAGACGCCTCAGCTTGTTGAGTTGCTTGAAGACAGCGATGTAAATGAGCTACCGATCACATTATCTCACCCACGTATATGTAAGCTATAAATCTAAACAAGTTTATCTTTGTTCCAGGATGTTGAGGAGTTGCTGAGACTACCCCCTGAGAAAGTCTTACTGAAATGGATGAACTTCCATCTTAAGAAAGGTGGTTACAAGAAAACCGTCTCAAACTTTTCTTCAGATTTGAAGGTTATTTTTACAAACTCCTCTACTTAGGCGGATTCAAGATTGTACTCTGTTCTTTCCAACATGTGGTTTTTGGTAAATGTTGCAGGATGCACAAGCTTATGCTTACTTGCTCAATGTTCTCGCACCTGAACACTGTGACCCGGCTACGCTAGATGCCAAGGATCCTCTTGAAAGGGCTGAACTAGTTCTCTGTCACGCAGAGAGAATGAACTGCAAACGATACTTGACAGCTGAAGAGATTGTTGAAGGATCTCCAACTTTGAATCTCGCTTTTGTGGCACAAATATTCCATGAAAGGTTTGTATTATATATCAGTGATTCAAAAGCTTCTTAGCTGAAATCCCTTTTTACCTGGAGATTTTACTCTTAACTGTATGTACCTTTTGTAGGAATGGCTTAAGTACGGACGGTAAGTATTCATTTGCGGAGATGATGACCGAAGATGTACAGACATGTAGAGATGAACGATGCTATCGGCTATGGATCAATAGCCTGGGGATTGACAGTTATGTCAACAATGTGTTTGAAGATGTTAGAAATGGGTAAAGCTTTATGTTTTTCCTTTTAGTAAAGTCAACCAATCTGTAGAAGTTGAAAATGAAAAAAGGTGAGTAAAGGTTCTATTTGGCTGCAGATGGATACTTCTGGAAGTTCTTGATAAGGTCTCTCCTGGATCAGTCAACTGGAAACATGCTTCCAAACCTCCCATTAAGATGCCATTTAGAAAAGTAGAGAACTGCAATCAAGTAGTAAAGATTGGGAAAGAGCTGAACTTCTCACTAGTTAATGTAGCTGGAAACGACATAGTCCAAGGGAATAAGAAGCTCATTCTTGGTAATCATCATTACCCCTAGAGACCCCCATGTTTTGAGTTTCGTTTTACTAGCAATATAATGTAAGAAGATTATGTTTTGTCTTGTCTTGTCTGTCTCTCAGGTCTCTTATGGCAGTTGATGAGGTTCCATATGCTCCAACTTCTCAAGAGTCTGAGGTCGAGGACACTAGGCAAAGATATGACTGATGCAGATATCCTCAGCTGGGCTAACAGGAAAGTAAGAACCATGGGGAGAAAATCTCAGATAGAGAGCTTCAAGGTACATTTCTTTATATCAACTTCAAAACACTTAGTAATATTGTCACGTTGTGTAGTGAATCAAAATCAAATCGATATTCTTCAGGACAAGAGTCTATCCAACGGGCTGTTCTTCTTAGACCTTCTATGGGCGGTTGAGCCAAGAGTTGTTAACTGGAATCTTGTCACTAAGGGTGAAACAGGTTCACTACTCATTCATTCTTACTAGACTCTAGCTACTTACTCACTTTATCTGAATCAAAGCTTATTTGATTCTCTTGATTGTTGAAACGTACAGATGAGGAGAAGAGGTTGAATGCTACGTACATAGTCAGCGTTGCAAGAAAGCTCGGATGTTCGGTTTTCTTGTTACCTGAAGATATCGTGGAGGTAAAGAACCATGATCTATACTGTATTCTTTGGTACTTTTGGTTATTAGAGTTAATGATGGAGAGATGGTGTTTGGCATGATGTTGTGACAGGTGAAACATAAGATGATACTAATCTTAACGGCAAGTATAATGTACTGGAGTCTTCAGAAACGCTCAACGGAGAGTTCGGATTCTTCGTCAAGTCAGAGCACCACGACGACGTGCACCACCACTACAAGCACAGACGCGTCCCCTGCTCCAGGAGAGGACGAAGTTTCCTCATTGAGCGGCGAAGTCTCGAGCTTGGCTGTTGATGATAGCGAGGCTGATGCGGTTTCCGACATCACCACTGTCTCAGAGGAGACACCCAACGAATAGATAGAGAGAATGTCAAAGAGAGTGTGAGAGAGAGACAACTATACTCTTGCGAGAGCAAAGTTAAAAAAAAAAACTTAGCAAAGTAGCTTTTGTTATAAATTATAATACTTACCTACTCTAAAATCTGTACGTGTTTTGTATACGTGTTGCCTTAACAAATAAATGAGAAACGAGATGTCTATAAGATTAGGTTCCCGGCTACATGCAGACAGCTACTAGTCATGTCCAAAGATAATAAAATGCTGGACTTAAGGGTTTGCATGTACCTTGTGTAACAAAGCATCGAGACAATTACTTGATTTGTGACATTGGTAAGCTCTACGGCGGTTCCTACTAAATTAGGGCAAGGAAAATGTTCAAAATCTGGTTAGGAGTACTGTTGTTTAGGGGTGGGCATTTCGGTTTAGTTTCGGGTTCGGTTTGGTTTGGTTAATTTGGGTTTTATATAACTCAACCCAATTAAAACCAAAGTAACTTTGGTTTGGGTTCGGTTTGGATTTAGTTTGGTTCGATTTAGTTCAATTTGGTTTAGATTTAGCTCGGTTCGGTGTAGTTCGGGTTGGTTATAAAATATGATAGCATCAGTTTTATTAGAATAATCAACTTATAAAAGAAAATGTAAATGTAAATCTTGTTAACTAAAAAATCCATTACTAAAAGAAAAAATAATGTATTCAAAAAGTAAAAATACAAAACTTTTTAGATATTAAGATTAGAAAATATATATAATAGTATTATTTGAATCATATTTGGAACCTTATAAAATATATGTAAGTTAAGAAAAAAATAGAAAACTAAATTTTAACTAAAATTTATAATATGCTAATATATATATATATATATATATATATATATATATATTTATAGATAAAATATATTGAATTATCGCTTTGGTTTGGTTTGGTATGGTTTAAACCCAAACCAAACCATTCGGGTTGAGTAAAACATGAACTAATTGGGTTATGTAAAGAGAACGGTTTGGTTTGATTAGGTTTAACTTCGGTTGGTTCGGTTCGGTTCCGTTTGGGTTTTTTGTCCACCCCTACTGTTGTTAAAATTGTTTTTTTTTTCATTGTTTCGAAAGTTAACCGTGGTTTAACATAATCATGGTTTGTTTCTACCTCGATTAGGGCGGTAAGGTAAAAAGAAAAAGAAAACCCGCGCGGCCCGATACGACATCGTGGGGGAGTTAAAAAAGTTAAAACCGCTAAGCGATTAAACCTTCCCTGCGAAATAGAGTCTCTTTATGCCTTAGGCTCTCCAGCCTCCTCGGCATCGGAAGCGTAACATATATAAGAAGAAAGAAAAACTTAGAGAAAGAAAGGAAGACAGGGGTTCATCCACAATTTCAAACGCTTCTTAAATAACGTTGATTATTTGATTTTATTCAGCAGCAAACATCTCTTCATAGTAACACAAACTAGGGTTTCAGGTACGAATTTTGTGGGATTTTATCTATTTCAATTGCACACTAATATTGGGTTGATATGTTTCTTTTTGAATGGAGTATTAGACACAAAGTGTCCCACATCGGATATTGGAAGGGATCCTTAGCAATATA
The DNA here is from genome assembly GCA_026261945.1 of Hirschfeldia incana. Lineage (NCBI taxonomy): Eukaryota > Viridiplantae > Streptophyta > Magnoliopsida > Brassicales > Brassicaceae > Hirschfeldia > Hirschfeldia incana. The sequence goes on along the minus strand of JABCMI010000017.1, from coordinate 157,383 downwards.
TAAGATAGATGAGTCACTCCCCTAATTGCCAATTGGTTTTAGGTTGGAAGCCCATCTAGCTTAACATGGTATCAGAGCCCGATCCAAGCAGTCCAACCCGATCCACATCGATCGATCTGGCCCAAAGCTGGCCCATCGATCCTTGCCCGAACATTCCGAGATTGACGCTCAAAGAGCCATCATCTCGAGGGGGCGTATTAGACACATAGCTGTCCTACATCGGATGTTGGAAGAGATCCTTAACAATATATAAGATAGATGAGCCACTCCCCTAATTGCCAATTGGTTTTAGGTTGGAAGCCCATCTAGCTTAACATGGTATCAGAGCCCGATCCACGCAATCCAATCCGATTCACATCGATCTGGCCCAAAGTTGGCCCATCGATCCTTGCCCGAACATTCCGAGATTGACGCTCAAAGAGCCATCATCTCGAGGGGGCGTATTAGACACAAAGTGTCCCACATCGGATATTGGAAGGGATCCTTAGCAATATATAAGATAGATGAGTCACTCCCCTAATTGCCAATTGGTTTTAGGTTGGAAGCCCATCTAGCTTAACATGGAGGGAACACATAAATTGAAAAATAAGTCTCTTATAGAAGTTACTAGATGCTATTTTTTGTTCTTCCTTGATGCTTGCTTACGGTTGCGTAAAGCATTGTGATGCATGAGCACTAATTAGAAAAATATGATACTTGTGTTCTTTCTATTTCTTGATTTCATGAAATTATTTAGGATTTTTTTTTTTCTTATTGGCTTATTGCCTTTTCCTAGAGAGTTCTTACTTATAAATAAGGTTTAGGTTTCTGCCGAGAAGTTTTTACTCTTGTTTCTGTTTCGATTATAATCTCTAAGAGCATACTACTTGTTAAGGTATGGGCACTGAGGCTGTTTCAAAACCAGTGATGCATGACGAAGATAATGGCGATGATGATAATAAGCCTTTAGTTTTCAAGAAAAGTTGTGTTAAGGATGATGAGCAAACTTTGGATGAATCAGATGATGACGAAGCTCCAATATCGTCAAGGTTACAAAAGAAGAAGCATGTCAGTGAAAAGCCTAAGGTTTCTGGCAAGAGACTTCTGGAGAAGGACAGTTCTGCAGATCAATCTTCCATGAAAAAGCACAAGGCATCATCATCTTCAACCGCAAAACAAGATTCTGCAGAAACCAAAAATTTAGGTGGGAAGAGGAAGGCTGTGGTATCACCTAATGACACTGATGATGATGATGATGATGTTCCAATTGCAAAGAGAATCAAGTCAGATTCTTCTTCCAACAATAAAACTCCATCTGCAAAGCCTAAAGTAACAAAACAGAGTTCTACTTCATCATCTAAGAAGCTGAAAGTGACAAGAGCAGCTTCTCCTCTGCCCAAGAAAGGAACCAACGACTCTGAGTATGCAAAGTATTCAGAGTCTTCACCTTCTGGGGATGGTAAAAAGAAATGGACTACCTTGGTGCACAATGGTGTCACTTTTCCACCACCTTATCAACCTCATGGGACTAAGATCTTATACAAGGGAAAACCAGTCAACCTATCTCCTGATCAAGAAGAGGTCATCCCTCTCTCCCTTCCCGTATTGTTTTACATATATTCTTAAAGATCAGCTTCATTAATCATTCTGCTGATGATTTGTTACTTTTTTAGGTTGCGACGATGTTTGCTGTGATGAGGGAGACAGACTATTATAACAAACCTCTATTTAGGAAAAACTTCTGGAATGATTGGAGCAAGCTCCTTGGAAAGAAACATGTGATACAGAAGCTAGATGATTGTGACTTCACCCCCATATATGATTGGCATTTGGAAAAGAAGCAGGTAACAATTCAAAGATACTTTGTTCAGTTTATACGACTGCATTGATGTTAATTACAGCTCAAAGTGTCTTACATTTGATAATGTGCAGAACAATAAAGATTCAAAAGAGAAAAAACCGGAGCAAGTGGAGAAGTATATGTGGGCTATTGTAGACGGTGTCAAAGAGAAAGTAAGCGTTCTCCATCACATGTAAATGTTCTCTATCTCGGTGGGATAGACTTACTTAATGTGATGGTTGTGTCTCTCTTTCAGATTGGGAACTTCAAGGTTGAGCCTCCTGGGTTATTCAGAGGCCGGGGAGAACATCCTAAGGTTCTTTTCTGCATGCATGTTTCATAAATAACATGCATTTTTTTGGGTTTAGTGGGCCTTTCATAAATCTTTTGATCTAACTTTTTCAGATGGGGAAGTTGAAGCGGCGTATACATCCTCATGACATCACTCTAAACATAGGGAAAGATGCTCCTATCCCTGAATGCCCCATACCCGGTGAAAGGTGGTATTCTAACTTTAGTCTCTGGGAATGATGATGTAGTCTCATGTAGTCATGTGATAACAATGTGACTTGGTTTTGTAGATGGAAAGAAATAAAGCATGATAACACAGTCACATGGATAGCAAGCTGGAATGATCCTATTAACCCCAAACAAGACAAGTATGTTATTCTGTCAGCTAGCAGTTCTCAGAAAGGCCAAAGCGACAAGAAGAAGTATGAGAAAGCCAGGAAGCTTAAGGTATATGTAGTCATATAGAGACAGAACCTATGCTTAGCTACTTAATTTTTTCTCTGTTCTGTATATGTTCAGGACCACATAGAAAGTATAAGAGAAGCTTACACCAAGAACTTTACATCTAAAGATGTTTCAAAGCGTCAGATAGCTGTGGCTACCTATCTCATTGATAAGTTGGCACTTAGAGCTGGTAATGATAAGGTAATAATAAAACGTTAATGATTTTTGCAAGTAATGACTAACAAGTATGCAGAACAATTTTCACTCTTTGTTTCCACTTGTTCTGGACAGGATGATGATGAGGCAGACACTGTTGGTTGCTGTACGTTAAAAGTAGACAATGTGGAGTGCATTCATCCAAATCAGTTAAAGGTATTAGCTAGATCTCAAACGCGTTGACGCTAACTTCATGTGGCTTGATCTTGACAGTGTTCTTTTCTTCTTTCCAATATGTGTTTAGTTTGACTTTATCGGTAAAGATTCAATCAGATATGTGAATACGGTTGAAGTTGAGCCTCCTGTTTACAAAGCCATTGGACAGTTCAAGGCTGGTAAGTTATACATGGATTTGAGTTTGTGTTAAAAAACCGTTTCTCATGTTTTTTATAAATCATTGGTTTTAACTTTTTATCATCACCATCCAGGTAAATCCAGTTCAGATGAGCTTTTTGATGAGATAGACACAAATAAACTGAACGCTCATCTTAAAGAGCTTATGCCTGGGCTCACAGCTAAAGTATTCCGTACATACAATGCATCCATCACCCTGGATAAAACTGTATGATTGAAACCTTGGTTCCCTCTCTCTTTTTTGTTGTTGTTGTTTGACTTCCAAAGTGTCTTAAACTGATTGTTCTACCTATAAATGTTTGGATGCTGTGACAGTTGAGTCAAGAAACGAAACATGGTGGTGATGTCAACCAGAAAAAAATACTCTATGATCAAGCAAACAAGGAGGTGAGATTGTTTTAGTTCCTTGAAAGCAAAACAATGATGAATGTATCTCTCTTTTTTCTGATTCATGACACTGACTCTCGATTCTTTCAGGTGGCCATAATCTGTAATCACCAGCGTGCTGTTCCAAAGTCTCACGGTGCACAAGTCAAGAAGCTGAAAGATAAGATTGATGAACTCAAGGTAAAATCTCCTTATACAAGATTCTGAATAACCAAGAATATGTTAACTTTTTGTCTTAATCTTCCAATGGATTTTTATTTTTTATTTTTTATTTTTTTTATAAGCCATCTTCCAATGGCTTTCTTTCCAATGGATTTTTATAATTTGCATTGTGTTTTTACATTGTCACAGGAGGGTCTTAAAAAACTCAAAACCAATCTCAAGAGGGCTAAAAAGGGAGAAGCTCCATTAGAGGGTTCAGACGGAAAGAAAGCGAGAAACATAACTCCAGAAGCGTAAGTATATTAAAACATTCCTATCACTTACACAAACTTTTAAAACTAGATTTCTTTGAAACTGTGATGTTAAATGGCAGGTGGGAGAAGAAGATAGCTCAACAGAATATTAAGGTTGAGAAGATGGAACGAGACATGCAGACAAAGGAAGATTTGAAAACAGTGGCCTTGGGAACGTCTAAGATCAATTACATGGATCCTAGAATCACAGTAGCATGGTGCAAACGTAATGAAGTACCCATAGAAAAGGTAATAAAAAATATTGATGTTACTTGTGTGGGTAAAACGAAAACACAAAAAGCAAAGTGGTCTAATAAAGTTAAAATATAATGGCAACAGATGTTCACCAAGGCTCTTCAGGAGAAATTCACGTGGGCAATGGACGTGGAACCTGACTTCAGATTCTAATTTGCAGCAGTAACCGCCAGCTTTGAGAGTTTCTGATACTCTATTCATTATGAACGGTTATTAAATTGTTGATTAAGAATGTTTATATATAACTTAACTAAGAAAATAGATTTGTTATTTGTATGAATAGAAAACATGATCCAATTAATGTGAAACATTGAGCTTTAGATAATCAAAAGCAGAGCACATTATTATGAAACTAGAAAATGAAACCCATGACAAAATATGAGCTACCTCATTCCAGCTTCTTCTCCAACCAATCAAAAACCTTATAAATTCACTTATCTATCATATGTACCCACCAGTGAAAGATGCACATAAACCACACAAGGCCTTAAAGATATCTTGCGCATAGTCTTGAGTCGGTTTTTATAATCAAACGCAATCGAAAGAGAATAAGATAAAACACAGGCATGCGATATGATAATTGATATAGTGCAACTTAAGAGATGGTGAGATATCTCTGTCCTGATGCTGATGAACTCCACCGAAACTCTCTGGTCAGCATGACAAAGCATCTTCTCCACGTTTCTGATCAGTGGATGTTGCGCGCGCGGAGATTTATGAAAAAGTGGCGCGACTTAATTATACAAGGGCCGGGCCTTATAAAATTAGATTGGCCCAAATGACACTGCGGGAACGAGGTTCGGAATGTTCATTTCAGGACTTTCAGGGCTGAATACACAATTTAAGAAAAGAAGCGGGGTGGTTTAGAATAAAACATAGAACATTAGGGGAAGGAGAGAGAGAAAAACACCCCTTCCCTACTGCGGAGAGAAGCAGCTCTCCCGGGAAGAAAGATGACCTAAACCACACCACTCCTCTCTACACTCGCTCCAGATTTTTTTATTTTTCCTTCTTTCGAGAAAAATTCGGTTGATTATCATCTGAATTAAATTCAGAGTAACGATCGTATTCAGGGAGATAAGAGGAGGCGAAAGAGGGAAATTGAAAAAAAATGTCAGACCTAGACAAGCAGATAGAGCAGCTGAAACGCTGCGAGCCACTTAGCGAATCTGAGGTGAAGTCTCTTTGCCTCAAAGCGATGGAGATCCTCGTTGAAGAGAGCAACGTTCAAAGAGTCGATGCTCCCGTCACTGTAAGCGTCCCCCCTTCTCGCTGCTTTTTTCTCGATCTAGGATTTGAATAGTGGAATTAAAAATTCTGATTGATAAGTAGGAATGGTTAAGTTCCTATGATCTGCTGAAGTTTTGTTGTTTGTTTTTATTTATTTATTTCCTCTGTGGGAGAATAGCTATGTGGGGATATACATGGGCAGTTCTATGATATGATGGAGCTTTTCAAAGTTGGGGGTGATTGCCCTAAGACCAACTACTTGTTTCTTGGCGATTTTGTTGATCGTGGTTACTACTCTGTTGAGACCTTTCTACTTCTCCTCGCCCTCAAGGTAATTGACGGGAGGGGTGTTTGTTTTCAATAGTCTCTCTTTTGTGTTTTGAGAATCACTAAGTAGGGTTGCTTTTGATGTGATGTATTCTGATTCTCAGGTTAGATATCCAGACCGTATAACTCTCATCAGAGGAAACCACGAGAGCAGGCAAATCACACAGGTCTGTGAATGCTCTCTCTCATTGACTCTTGTGGATATGTTTTAGAGTTTTTTTACACAGTCTGGTTTTAGTAGGTTTATGGATTTTATGATGAGTGTTTGCGTAAATATGGCTCTGTTAATGTCTGGAGATACTGCACCGACATTTTTGACTACATGAGGTACTTTACTCACCTCAATCTCCGTTTCAGTTGGGGATCTCTTACTCTAAACTTACGCGACTCTTTTTATATGTATAAAAGTCTTTCAGCTGTTGTTGAGAACAAGATTTTCTGTGTTCATGGCGGTCTCTCTCCAGCTATCATAACTCTTGATCAGGTTGATATAAGATATCTCTCTCTCTACTGATATATTGTTCAGAAGTTTCAACTGCGAATGAGTTAACTGACGAACCCATATACATTTTATTGCCAGATCAGGGCAATTGACCGGAAGCAAGAAGTGCCACATGATGGTGCCATGTGTGACCTCCTATGGTCTGATCCTGAAGATATTGTTGATGGCTGGGGATTGAGTCCCCGTGGTGCTGGATTCCTTTTTGGCGGCAGTGTTGTCTCGTCTTTTAACCACACAAACAACATTGACTACATAGCTCGAGCCCATCAGCTTGTTATGGAGGGGTACAAATGGATGTTCGATAGCCAGATTGTGACAGTCTGGTCAGCCCCAAATTACTGTTACAGGTAAAACTAAGATACTCAGAACCGTCTACTTTGGTTTATTTTGTACCTTCCTCTCTTTTAGCTTGATCTTAGCATTTACTCCTGTTTTAATTATGATCCAGGTGCGGTAACGTGGCTTCGATTCTAGAGCTTGACGAGAATCTAAATAAAGAGTTCCGTGTGTTCGAGGCAGCGCAGCAGGTTTGGACCTTTTTAGTACAAATATATTTATTACGATGATCAGTTCATTAAAGTGACATACTCTCTAAATGGCAGGACTCGAGAGGGCCTCCCGCCAAAAAACCTGCCCCTGATTACTTCCTATAAGGGGCAGAACTTTGACAACCCTACTACTTCCGAAGTAGAACAGAGGAAGAGAATCACAACTCGTTCAAGAGTCTGTGTCACAGTGCAGACAAAAGAAGTCTATATACGATACAGGCTAGATCTATTTAAGTCACACTGGGGTTGTTTGAAAAAAAAGATACTGTTGTTTCCGGATTTTACTTGTAATGGTAGTTAAAAGAGTGTTTTGTGTGATGGTAGTTAAAAATGAGTGTGTGTGTGTGTGTGTGTTGATCTCATAATTCAAGTTTTGTAATTTCACAAGAAAAGACCTCAAAAACATTTTTGAAGCTCAACAGTCATTTGAACAGAGAGTTCCACATGAACCGTATGGACCATTTGACAGGGACTGGCTGTTGGATGAGTTCATACTTGGATTATTGAACTTGATGGGAATTTGCCAACAGATATTTTACCAGAATCCCAAAATCCCTGAGTAGTAAGTAGTATGATAGTAGTATTCTTCCAAATAAAAATTTATTATATCAAGAATAATACACATCCTCTGGTAGTCTTTGGAGTATAATGTTTAGACTGTTTCAGAACTGAATGAGACCAAGATTCAATAGTGGAGAGGAATGTATTGTTCCACATTGGGATGAGAAGTACGATATGTTTGAAGAAGAAAAAGAAAGACCGAAAGAGCATACATTCAAATAGCTGGTTTGCTAGTATGAGGGAAGACATTGTGTGTTTGAGTAGAGATTGGGTATCTACTCGACCTCGCTTAGGATAGGGACAATGAGAGGCTTCATCTGCGCAATGTATACAATTGCCCACCTGCCCCCAAACAAATGGACAAACAAAAACGTAATGGCTTTAGTAGAAACAAAGAAACAACAGAGAGGAAAAGTAGAGCGTTGGTTAGAGACAAATTATGTTTTCATGTTATGTACTCTCTCTCTTGCACCAAACCTAGTTCCTCGATTTCAGGTATAGTTTAATTGCACCAAACATTATTCTATCCATAACTAAAATGGAATCCTAGAAGGATCTATCTCTTGATAGTTTAACGGTTAATGCTGCTGATGAAGGTGAGCAGAAAATCAAACAAGAGAGAGAGTTGGATTAGAGTAAATGGGCGAAACATAGGATGAAACATGGTTGCAACAAGTAAATAGGAAGAAAAAAAAGTGTCATAATAAAAACTTACATCAACCAACAGCAGACAGTGGCTGTAATGACCAATGCAAAATGTAGCCTGTTCCACAAAAGCAAAAAAAAAAAAAGCAAAGACTTGAGAAACTTTAGCTGCAAGTAACCTTCAAAAAAAACATAGAATTCACCAAAAGTCAATGAAGAAGAGAGATAAGATTTCATCTACCAATTATCGATTCTGAAAATGATTCGAACTACAACTAAGTAAACTGGTACTGGAGCCATATTAACATTCAGGTAGCAATGCTAATACTTAAAAGATTGCAATGAAATTAAAGACATACAAATTGGTGGAGGGGCCATTGTTGAAGCAGATTCTAGTGAATATTGAAGCAATTATGCCGACCACAGCGAATATTAGTGATGTTACCACAAACGCCATCTCTGATCCCTGATGATCCCCAAAGAGATAGATAGATAGATATATGCTGCTGCCACGAGAACTAATCAAATGCGATCCGATTGAGAAGAGAAACAAGAGAGTAAAAGGCTAATAGTAATCGTGAGAAAGCGTCAGATATCTCACAGATTGCAGAAGAATCTCCTGGACTTGGACGTCAGGATGATGACGATCGAGGAGGAGGATCCACGTTCGTGCCGCCAAGTAATCTGTGTGTGAGGGACAAATTTGACTTTTCTGATTTAAATTATAATTTCAGCTCTTCTTTTTTTTTCCGACTAAAACCATTATTGATGTTTCACAATCACCGGTTTAAATTTGTAACATGTGACACCTTTTGATTATAAAAGAAATGATTCTCAATAGTTAAGAAATTACAATGAAAAACTACATTTAAGCTTCCAACTGAAAAAGGGTTGATACAAACACAAACACAACAACAAAACATCGTATTATTCAACACAGACTTTTATCTTAATTTTGACATAACATAACAAAACACATGGACTTTGCTTTAGACACAAGTTTCATTCACATCGATCTATTATCAACCAAAAGCGCTTCTACCATTTACATTTAGTAGTAGGCTGTCTTGTCTTCATTGATACCTGCGTATATCTTGGCACAGTACTCGAACAAGCTCCCGTCAAAACACCTCCTAATCGCTTCTTTTGACAGAAACCCTTCCTCATCCCTTGCTAGCAAATACAACAACCCCCACTCTATTTTGCTTGCGATCCTAAAATTATACACAAACACATATGTACGTAGCCACATTAAAACATTTTTTTGTAAGAGTATTTATACTTAAGACAAATCTTAAGCCTAATAAATTAAGGAGGAGGGCTCATGTATGTACCATCCGAAGATGTCCCATGCGTCACGTTGTCCTTGTGTCATCTCCCATAATTCTCCTAGACTTAATTTGTCTGGCAATGTTTTCGCATATTTGCTGAATATCAACTCAAGATTCACCGGCATAAACCTGCGATTAGCACAAGGCATGGTTATATATAAGACCAGTGCATCATGGTTTATGACCCCTTTTTACAATATATAGCGGTCACTAACCTCCCTTCATTGTCATATGTTCTTGAGTCGCTTCCATGCTTTGACTTGTGTATATTGTGTATGTATATTGGGAAGAACGGTGAAGGTAACCATCCCTGCATTCATTAGGGACAAATCTAGAGTAGAACAATCAAATCTACACGATTTATGTTGGGAGGAGGATGAGAAGCGTTACCGGAAGAGTTGCATAGCTAAGGGCCAAGTTGATTACAGCGGCTGCGATAAGCGACACAAAGATATTGAATCCAAGCATTCGCAGCCCTAATTAATCACAGGTCGGAATCAAACTTTCGTACATCTACTAATGAAAACTGAAAACACATGAAACTGAAAAATATCCATATACATGTATGTGTAGATAATATATATACCAGAGTAGGTCTCCCAAGGGTAGATAATGCCATTATCATCTGTATCGAAGAAGGCGACGTGTTGCTGAAGAACACTTAGTCCGTAATTCCTATGGCCTGGTGTTCCATACGGATGCTCTCTGTCGGGTGCTTGCAGTGCTCTTGGCATATCTATATTATATATACAAATCATCAATTAATTACCACCAAATATGTGATAGATACATATGGAATTATGGATACATATACACCTTATAATTTAGGCCATATTTTCTTAATTACTATCTATACTATCATGAGCATATTCTCACATGCATATAATACACATGAATGTGAAATAATTATTGAATTATATTTCTTCAAAATTTGGGATGGTATTTTCATTATTTTCAGACGACTTTCTTTTAAATCCGTCCATACAAAATATCTAATACATGCATGATTTGATGAAAGAGGGAATGCTTTATTACAAGGTTTAGGAAGTCTATCATCCATGTCAACACGAGCACGACGATGAAAAGTGACCGGAGCATAGGGAGCCACCGTAGCCATTGCATCTCTCTCCATGATCTCAGTCGGCGTACCCATCTCTCCCGCTCTTTCTTGCTCTGTGGATTTGAGTGCAATGTGTTTCGTGTTTGTGTGTTTTAGAGTAAAGAAGAAGAGAGCTAATAAGATGATGATTGAGGTGCGTGGCGGACATGCACGCACCAACGAACACACCGCTTGACATCTCTTTCCTTGTCGTTAACGAACCCCTTTTCTATCTTCCTCCTTACACTTGACATGACAACTACGACACGTTTGATCTGCTTCCATGCTTTACCACGTGCTAAATTGTAAAATCTCACACAACTCTATGGATTGCGCCTTTCAAAATTACTGTGTTTTTAGGTATGCATTTCTACCGTTTGTGGCTGTAATTGTATATACTATAATATAACCATGAAGGGAGCATGCAGAAACACTAGTTTGAGTTCACACAATATTTTTGTTTTGTATACAGTCTGAGCCAGAAAAGTTATAGAACAAATCCATGGTGTGATTGTGAGCTCATACACACATTCACATGCATCAAACCCAAAGTTCATAAATTAAAACATGAAATTTAGTGACCCGCTGATGGATTCGTTAGTAACTCGAGTGACTTCTTCAGATGTTCTACAGCAGTAGAGACTTCATCAAAAGCCAAAGCTCCAACAGCGAATCTAGCCGCCTTGTGTGCCTCTGCTATCTTCTCTGGCCCTGGCTGGTAGCTGCTGTCGTAATGGTACTTCTGAGCTGGAGGATCTAGAACAGGAGCAACATTGACACGCCCATTTGGTGATGAATAAGGAGGAGGAGAGGGAGCAGAGGCGAAGCTTGTGGAAGAAGGAGCAGGTGCGGAATGTGGAGAGGAATAGTAAGGTTCAGGGTTCTGGAAGTGAGAAGGGTAGTGGGAAGGCGTGGCTGGGAGGCTGCTCTCACTGAAGCTAGGGTAAGACTGGAAATTAGGGAGAGAGTTTGGAGAAGGCTCATGAGATGGGTAGTTTTGTGGTGGTGGCGGCATGTGTTGTGGTGGGTCTTGGTGGTATGATTGATGGTTGTAAGGATGAGGGTAAGGGGAGTCTGATGGTCCTGTGGGAGGCGCATTGAGATCGTTGGAAGGGTAAGAAGATGGTGGTGGAGGCGGGACATCTGTTGGATAGTTGTTGTTAGGATTGTCATGAAACCTGGGAGGAGGCTGTGGCACTTCAGGGAAATGGTGGTGGCTTGAGTCATCATTCGAGTCGTGGGATGGACCAGGCTCTGTTCTATGTTGACTTGGTACGTTGGTATCGGTAGGACCAAGATCCTGTAGATAAATGAAAATGTGCAAATGATGAATGGATCACGTTTATGCAGATGTTCATATCTTAAACATTTGAGCCAACATCTAAATATTCCAAAATCATTATTTGACAAGTAGAGAAACTTACATAGGAGCCACTAGGACCGCTTGATGGGATGGATAGATCAGGTTCATCATCAACAGGATCACCTGGAGTGGGTTTCCTTCCTTCTTTAATGGCTTTCCTTATGTCAGCAGCCTTCCAAGCAGCATACTTCTGTTTCTGCTCTATCTGTCCATGGTCCATTGCATATAAATATAATCAAACATCTAACAAAGCTGCCTCTTAAGGTGCCAGTTTTTTTTTTGTTAAGTTAACGAAAAATTAGGGACTTACATCAGGAGGAACGGGACCAAACTGGCTCAGAATCTCAAAGAAGATGTTTGCAGCATAAAATGTTTTGGCAGTACCCCTGTCAAAAGCCCAACAAAATTAATTTGGATAATTTATCATAAGGGTTTTAAAGGAGTCACGTAAATCCAGGTATTAACCCTTCCAAATTAATGGGCATTAACTGAACTAATATCAAAGCTGGAGATAGAGAACACTTTGCAAAAGAAGAATGGTCAGAGGATAAGAAGACACGATAAGGATTGGATGCATCCAACTTATTATTAACCGGTTATCTTATGTGTGTGTTTGTAAATATACACACACATATATGTATGTATATATATGAATACAAACGTATATATATGAATACAAACTCAAAAGACATCATTAGAGGAAGGTATCACCTAAAAAGTCCGTATCCTTATTATAAACGTATGTACTTATGTGCTATTTTCAATATTAGCAAGAACATAACTAGACAAAGAAAACAGGATAATTTGAACTCATTAAGCTAGTGCTGGTGATCACTGAATTGGCACTACTAGAAACTTACTAGTGTCAACTGTCATTCCATATGATAATCAGACATAAGGGGACAAAAAAGAAGGAAAAAAAGTAGACTTACAAGTCTGCTCGTCCTGCACGATCCTGCTTGTCTGCCTTTGCAAAGACATTTAGTGCAAACCCCTCCACATGCATATTGTCATCTGGGGACAGAGTCAATGATTTCTTATCCTGGAGTTACACACAAATATCGCGGTAAGACACTGGAACTAGTCAGGAAATTTCCTCGTGACATATCACAAGATGATCATAGATGTTTACATATAGCTAAGAACCCACATGAAAGCAATGGCAGACAATAAATTCAAGATTGACCTAGTTCACCATCAACATGCAAAAAAAAAAAAAACTACCCAAGCATAGATAATGGGCCACAGAAACAGGCAAGAGAAACACCTAATCAACCCAAAAAGGCTGCGTATGAGTGTTCTTGCATGACGTGTGTTTGCACAATCACATGAACCAACCAAATCTAAGTTAAGATTAAAGGCTAAACTTCCCAAATAAAAGCATAAACACACTATTCAGTCTGGTGACAAACATATAATCATACAGATCATGAGAATTACTACGAATCAGGTAGAAAAAACCAAGCTAGGATTAAAAGGTGAAACCTTTTCGAGCTGATTAATGAGGGACATGAGGATCGAATTGGTGGTCTTAGTTCTCTCGCTCTGCGGAATCCTCAATCCTTTTTCCATGGCGTATAGCCGACCTAATCAATCAATCATCCATCAATTTTCAAAGATCCATATAGTACTCAATCGCTGGACACGGTGATCATATCAACTCAGCTAAAGAAAAAAAAAACAATCATCTAGGTTTTTTTTTTTAATTCAGAGACAGAGAAGACAACAACAACAACACAAACTTACAGTAATAAGCAACAAGCGGTTCATGTTTCTGCAACTCGTCGGCTCGTTGCAAGTAAGGAAGAAGAGTCTTCGCTGGTTCGTTTGCGCTCGACATCGATTCTTCTAGCTTCGTAGCTTTTCTCAGATGGTAAGAGACACTACTAATAAAGAAGTTTTCCTATTTTGTACGCGCTTGTGAATTGTGATTGTCAAATATCAAAACGATGTCGTTGGAGGGACAAAGTCCTGATCCTCTTGGAACATCCCTCCCAAGTTCTTAAATATTTGCACCTTTCCTCCAACCTTTCCTCAATTATTCAATTACCCCCAAACACATCTTTAAGCAATATTACGAATATTCTCCGCATAAAATAAATAACTCCAATTAGAACCCTAACTTTTCTTCGTTAAAACGGTCACCACCTTCACATAATAGTGTCGTGTCATTCTACCAATGCTTAGAAAAAATTATGAGTAAATCAATGATACAAAGACATAAAAACCTAAGTAACATTCTACTCTCATTGTCTTGTTTCTAAAATGTTTGTTTTATAAACATCACTCTCCCTAATAGCAACTACTCAGAGGTTTCATCACGATGAGGCTACAACTGAAGATGCAGCAGCATCCTTTTTAGCGACTGCTCCAAGATTAGAAGGTGAAGTCGGCTTGTTGAAACTGTCTCTTTTGGACTTGTTTCCGTTCATGGATAAGCGCCTTATAGTAAGACTTGTTCCCACATGTTTCTTAGCACTGATTGGTCTTGCAGGATTCGGTTTAGACCCAAACGCGGAATCTTGTTCTGTATGTGGCTGTTCTTGCTACTGCTTCTGTTCCTGTTTAGTAATAAAAAGGCAAGATTAGTTTATATAACAAGTTACGTTATACAATCAGATAACTACAGTATGAGTGAGAAACTCACCTTCTGCCTCCGCTTCTCCTCTTCTCGTTCTTGCCTCAGTATAGTGTATTCATCTAACACAGCGAGTAGAGGAACACCATCATACTCAAAGGACATACCCTTATCCTCTTCCCATGCCCAGGTTTTAGCAACCAATGTGTCAACAATTGCTTGTACAAACAAAATATCACAAATCTATCAGTATCAGCTTAACACATTGTGAAACGGAAAAAAACAATAGAGAGACTCTTGGAAGTTACCGGTAATCTTGCTGACTAGAATCCTAGCTTTCTCAGCTCTCTTAAGATTCAAATGCGCACCTCGACTTGCATTGTACCTGTTCTGATCATGTTTTTCAGAAACAAAATTAAAAACATGTCTAACAAGTACTGAGTTAGAAACTAACAGTGTCCTCTCATTGCATTTTACCAGATTGTAGTCTTCGAGCCAGCTCTCTTCCTCACAAGCCGACATCCACTTCTCAACTCGGTCTAATATTTCTTTTCTACTAAAGGCTTCTTCCTTAGCCTTTGCGATCTCACTATCCATTTGAGCTAGAAGCTCAGCAGGTTCAGTGTTTCCCGAATCAACCAACGACATGATCCTCTCACGAACCACCTCTGGTTTAATCTCTATATGAGCACGAGCATAGATCTCCTCGAGCTTGGTCTGCTTCTTGAATGCAATCTCCTTCATTCTGCTAGCTTTCAGCTTGTCAAGCCTATCCACTTCCACCTCAGCCTTTCAAATTTTTAAACAAACAGTTAGTTACTAATAGGCATTGATTGTTGATCGATATGTACTATCAAATTCATAATACCTGCGCGATCAGATCAAGTGCTAGAGCACCAGAGACGGTCACTTCATGAACTGAAGCTGACATGTTACATGTCACATGATCAAAAGGCTGTTTTTTCTCATCAGGAGTGTCCATCAGATTCCACAGATCAGTTAGCTGAGCAGCTAGCTCTTGAAGCTTCACAAAACCAAGATTCATTACTAAAAGTCAAACTACAACATATGTCAAATACCATGATTTTGACTAACCTTTTTAAGTCTTTGATTCTTATCCTCTTTAAGAGTCAAGACAGTCTCAACCAACCTTAAAAGTGTCTCATTGCTAATGCTCTTATTTTGAACATATACCTCAGCTAAGCTCGGATGAACTTCAGTGACCGTGCTCAAGAAATCTAAACCAAGGACGGCACATAGATCATGCACTGTGATCACAAACTCGAGCACCTTGTTCAACCTATCACTCTGTCCAAACAAAAAGTAGTTTCTTAGTTCTGGTCTCTGAAAGCAAACATATCACAACTAGTATTTTTTACCTTCTCTTTATGGAGCTCTTGGAGTTTGCTCTTGTACTCATCTAATCTCTTCAGGGACAAGTCAGACTCATCGACCACAAGAGGCCCATTGCTCAAACCGCCAGCGATCTCTTCACAGATCTTCTGAATCTGTGACTGTACACCAGAAAACTCTTGGACCCTTTTCTCTTTCTGTTGCCAAAGTTGTTCAAGTGCAGGTGCTATTGCAGAAAGTTGCTCTTTGATCGTTCCTGAAGTCTTATCTGGCTGTAATCAAGACAAACACATCTCAATGACTCTATAACCATCTCATGTTTTTTTTCCAAAATTTAGACGTGGGAACACTTACAATGCTTTTGTAGCTTTTGTCCCCAAGAGAAGCTATGAGATTGGATATTTCAACATTGGCATCAGACAAGGTTTGAAGAAGCTCTGCGCGAGATTTTGCGGCCAGCTCAACCTTCTTCTTGTAGACATTAAGACATTCTTCCTCTATCTGAAGAAGCAGTTTGTCTCATTCCTCATCACTCTCACCAACTTCATCCCATATTTCCTGGAAAAAAAAGTATGTCCAGTGAGTTCGAGAAACCATACTTTAAATGTTAAGTGTGTGTGTTGCGAGTGTACCTGTAACTTTTGGAGTAAAGTGTCACAAGTGATTTCTCCAAAAAGAGGATTGTATGCTTATGTCACTACCATTCTTGTGAAATCACAAGGTTTTCTTCAGAAAGAGAAACACAAAACATTTTGTTTAGTGGAAGAGCTGAACTTAAACTACTGTAGAAGAGAATAAAGTTGCAATCTTTGGCAAAAAATTAACACCCAATCACTCTAATCTTGAACTTACGAAGCTCAAAACCCATTTCTAGCAAAACCCAAAGAAGCAAGTACGGTGAAAGCTAAAATGTGGTTAAACCCAAGCAGAAGAAGCTAGAAAAGAGATGAAGATCTCTAACTGTAACAGATACTAACACTGAATTTTACAGAAAATCTAACTGCATTGGTACTAAAACCAAAGCAAGAATCCAAGTAGTTAAACTAATCGAACCAGACAGTAGAAGATGATTTTCTTTACCGAGATCGTTGTCGGATCCTAGGGATTTATCTGAATCCTTCCTCTTCTTTTCTAGATCTGAAGCTCTCTGACGAATAGTCTGTGATGTGTTAAGTAAGAGAGAGAGAGTGTGTGTGTGTTCAGCAGCATAGAAAACAGAGAAAACTCAAACTATGGTTTTGGAGGTTGGGAACTGGGAAAAGTGGGACCCATGTTCATTCATGTCTGAAAACAGAACCTAATGAGGCCTTTATGGGCTTAAATATTCCGATCCAGCCCATACAGAATTAAACACGTGTCATTCGTTTCCAAATGCAAGCGTGACTCTCCACCCAAGAGAAGCGGCACGAATAGTTTATTTGGTTCTTGTATTCTGATTCGACAAAAAGTTGATGAAACATCTCCGGTAAGTGCTCCTCCTCCATCTTCTTCTTCTCTCTCTCACCTTTGACATTCTTCTCACTTTCCTCTTATTTTAGGGTTTCGCTTCTCAACTACCATCAAGCCTGATGTTCTGTAAGTTATGCTTGAATCCGATTTGTCAACAACCTCTGTTTCTATCTGAATTTTTGTGTATTTTTTATAATGGTATTCTCATTTTAGTTTGATGAATCTGTTAGATGTATATGCTTATACATTTCAAAATTTGTATCCTCTGCTAATGCGTGTTATCCAAGTAATCTTGCGTGTACAAGATCAACCCCATATATTAATATGATTCACTGAGTTTGAAGAACCTAATGCAGAAACTTGGGCATTGTTAGAAAATCATTTTGAAAGACCAATGGAGAAAGATATGAATCAGAACTCTCCACGAATTAGAAAGCTAAGGGATAATGGTTATCCTCCTAACACACCAACCTCTCGGATGAACAACAATAACCAAAGAGATAATCATCCAAACTCTCCAAGGGATTACAATTATAGTCCTAGCTCTCCAACAGCTCGCCTTCGTTGGAGAAACCGATCAAATGAGGTATATATACACACACATTGTCATTCGGTTTTGGTTATGTCCTAAAGATTCTTGAAATGTTCTTAGATTCCAGCTGAGGTGAAGAGAGGCAATGCAAGCAACGTAAGGAACCTCTTACTCGGTGATAAGAACAAGTACAGATCGATGTGGATAAGGACATGCTCGTCTCTCTGGATGCTCGGAGGAGTTGTGTTCATAATCTACATGGGTCATCTGTACATTTGGGCTATGGTTGTTGGTATACAGATATTCATGGCTAAAGAGCTCTTCTTTCTTCTCAGAAGAGCTCATGAAGAGCGTCGCTTGCCTGGTTTCAGGCTCTTGAATTGGCACTTCTTCTTCACGGCTATGCTGTTTGTCTATGGACGCATACTTCAGCAGCAGCTTGTCAACACCGTTTCTTCGGATAGGTTCATCTACAAGCTTGTCAGTGGTTTGATCAAGTATCAGATGGTTATCTGCTACTTCTTGTACATTGCAGGTTTGTGTGTCTTCTTCACGAATGTTACAATCTTTAGTAAGCCATTTATGAGTTTTAAAAATGAATACAGGTTTCATGTGGTTTATACTTACGTTGAAGAAGAAGATGTATAAGTATCAGTTTGGGCAGTACGCTTGGACGCATATGATCCTCATCGTTGTGTTTACTCAATCTTCTTTCACCGTTGCCAATATTTTCGAAGGGATCTTCTGGTAACATATGAGCTTATGTTTTTCAACTTAAAACATATTAGCAACTTGTTTTTAAAATGGATTATATGTATGCGGACCTACGTTATAGTTCATGGTGTCAGTTGACACCACAAAAACTTGAAATTAAATAAATTGTAGCTTAAATCATGTGAAATTCACTAGCATAGTTGGTTACTTTAGCTTGTTGAACCCACAAAAACCAAGGTTCGATACCCATAATGATTTTTTTCCTCATTTTTGAACCCACAAAAAATTTATCCTGGGTCCGCCGTTGCTGTATGCAGGTTTCTTCTTCCAGCTGCGCTTATTGCTATGAACGATGTAGCAGCTTACTTCTTTGGTTTCTATTTCGGGAGGACACCATTGATAAAGTTGTCTCCGAAGAAGACATGGGAAGGTTTCATTGGAGCATCTGTTGCAACTACAATCTCCGCGTTTCTTGTAAGTAACCATCTTCTATCATTTGAGATTTCATTCGTAGCACTTTCTTTCTTGGTCTCAGTACTGATAGATTATTATATGCTTCTTCCAACAGTTTGCAAACGTCTTAGGCCAGTTCCAATGGCTTACATGTCCAAGGAAGGTAACAACAACAAAACGAAAATGACCAATCACTATATGTTTCATTGCATTCTTTACTTGATTCGTTATGATGCATCTTTTGTAGGATTTGTCAACTGGTTGGCTTCATTGTGATCCAGGCCCTCTGTTTAGGCCAGAGTATTATCCATTGCCCTCTTGGGTTGCTGCATTTGTAAGCTATTAAATTGCCTTTTTTATGAACAATCCAATGATGGTGTCTTATACAAGTGTTGCCTTTGCTTAACAGTCTCCATGGAAAGAGATCTCAATTCTACCCGTGCAGTGGCACGCATTCTCTCTCGGTCTATTTGCATCTGTTATAGCACCTTTTGGTGGTTTCTTTGCAAGCGGTTTCAAAAGAGCTTTCAAGATCAAGGTTAGACAACATTTTCAACTACCGGAAAGGTTTTGTACCCACATAGCCAAGAACGAATCCTTACTTGGTTTTGTCGCTTTTGACAGGACTTTGGAGACAGCATACCAGGACATGGAGGATTTACAGACAGAATGGATTGCCAAGTAAGAGCAAGTAACCAATACAGAATGATTGCAACATGATATCTTCGTTGTTATAACTGAATCTTCTTGCTTAAAATTCAGATGGTTATGGCGATTTTCGCATACATCTACATACAGTCGTTCATTGTTCACCAGGACTATAGTGTAGAGATGATCCTAGACCATGTAAGAATCGTCAGCACTCAAAGATCATTATGAGAATGTGCATGTATCTATAACTTTGATTGCACTATACGTGCAGATATCAAGGAGCTTGGGACATGAGGAACAGAAAATGCTTTATGTAAAGCTTGGAGACATTCTCCGACACAAATCGCAAGGTGGGTTTTAAGAAGAGAGTGTAGGTTTTTGTCACTCTGTTTTCAGTTTTTGTTCTTTTTGGTTAATTTCTGATTGTATTAGACAATGTAAAAACCATAATGTGTATCTGATTAATTTATCAAAAGAGACTTGGAAGATTGTGTTCAACCAATGAATAACCAAACGACAAACGACAAGAGAAAACCATGGCGGTTAATTAAAAAGAACGAAGAGTAGCAAAATTTATGAAAACCAGATGACTTCTTTTTAAGCATCAGACTCTTTCTTGTCTTCTTCGCTCTCTCCTCCTTGAGTAACACCAACCTCAGCCGGTCTTATAACTCGATCAAACAACGTGTATCCAGACTGTAGATATCGACATCCATTGTTAACAAAAAACTATATAAATGGGATAAAAAGAGAGAGTTTCATATATTTTACCTTGAGGACATGAGCAACTGTGCCTTCTGGTTTAGAAGCATCCGGGACTTGAAACACTGCGTTATGTCTGTTTGGATCAAACGGCTCGTTGATGGGATCATACTTCACCATGCCAAATTTCTTAAACACCTGCAGCAACACACATATTTGGTTGGTCTCATCTAGGCTGCTTACGTAGATTTTATAACTAAATTTCTCCACTCAAAACAAAATGGTGATGTGTTTACCTCAGCAAGTTGTTTCTCAGTCATCTCTACACCTTCTAAGAGGGTTTTTAAGAGTGGAGTAGCTCCAGCTGAATCTTCCGTAGTGTCAAGCTTTGAGAAGCTTTCCTTGACAACCGAAGACGCTCTTCCAAGATTATCCGCCACATCCAAAAGACTCTTTGCAAAATTCTGCAGATATACAATTAACAGATATTCTCAGCGAACTATATCATAATGAAAGATGTACACAAACCTTTAGTAGACTAACCTGTATGGCATACTTCTTGGTGTTTTCAGCATCACGTCTTGTTCTGTCCATAACATTCTCCATCTCTGCGTAAGTGCGAAGAACTTTATCTTTCATTTGCTTAATCTCTTCCTCCTTCACAGACAGCAGCTCTTCCTTCTCAGCCACAAGCTTCACCAAATCATCCATTGACAACTCCTCCTCCTCATTATCACTCCCGGAATCTGAATCAGGAACTGCAGCTCGTTCAGCACTTTTCCTCCTTCTCGAGACTCTGGTGGATTCCGAGTCAGGACCTGACTCGTTTCCCTCAGCCGTAGCTTTCTCTCCAATTGTCTTCGAGGCCTCAGTGCTGCTCTCCTTTTCATCTGATTCAGGTGTGGTGGAGGAGGAAAAAGAGAACCTTTGAAGTGAAAACAAATCAAGAGGAAGCACCTGAGATGCTGCTGCAGTAACCTGGATACAAAATGGATGAATCAATCTCAGTACACAGAGCTAAAACCCTATAAGAGGGAGAGCATCGAGTCATTTCATATATATACATGGGATCAACGAAAGGAGTATCCTTTCTAAGAGCCCTAGCGATTAAAGCACTCAATTTGGGGAAATCCTTAAACCCTAACAAAACCCCTGAGCTACAATTCGATTACGAATCAGTGATATATTTGAATAGAAAAATCAAACCTTTGGTGAGAATTCGTGAACGAGGGAGTGATACCGGCTCGAGAGTAAAGGAGCCTGGCTCCTCGCCGGAAGAGCGGCGGCGGAGAGAGAGGATCGTAAGCCCGCGCTGCGGGAAACTCGCGAGAGGATTCTCGAAACCAACATCAGGGAATGCACAAGAGGAAACGAACAAGGTAGAGATCAAGAAGAAGACGAGAAGATAAATCGAATCGAATTGTGTTTGGGGGAAAAATGCTCAGGTCCAGAGGCGGAGGAGGCACACAGACACAGAGACGTGGGTGGTTTAGTGTGGAGAGAAGAGAGTTCTCTTGTTTACGTAAATGCCCCCACCGATGCACGACTGGTGGCTAAGCATCTGAGGGTATTATTGTCAATACAGCAACTAGGAGAATTCGAGAACCCTCTTTTGTAATCAGAGGTGCTCGTCCTCGTATTTTTTTTGGGACAGGCAGCAACTAACTCTTTGAACCAAACATCATAAAGCTGTACGATGTAATTAAATTTTAGATAGTCGGTGTAAGATCATAAGCTACCTGGAACCAGGTACAACTGTCTCGGCAAGTGGAGGAAAATAAAGTATATGTCTAGGCTTCTTCTCTCTCATCTTAACTTATATGGATGCTAATGAACAAGTTTCACATAATCGTCTGGTTAAGCAAGTTGTGGTCACATTTTGCTGATGAATGGTTTCTATTTTTCTGCTGATGATTGTTTGATTTTTAGTTTTTACTAATGACTAGGGGTTTGCCGGCGCTACGCGCCGGTTTTGGTAGTATTGTTATGATTTGACTATAATTTTATAATTTAGAGAATTTCTCAACAGTATTTTAGAAAAAAAAAATATATGATCTTGAAATTTATTAATTTAATTGTAGTCTTTGTAAAATTACTATGAAATAAATTTAAGTTTAAATATATGCATGACAATTTGAAAATGTAATAGCTGAATTATTTATTATTTGATTAAAACTTATTAATTTAAATTATAATTTAGATAATTTATAAATGTGGACTTCATCTTACAATGATTATATTAAATAGAGTTTATACATATATATTTATATGTATATATATATATTATGTTGTGAAAAAATAATATTTTCACATTATATATATATATATATATATATATATATATATATCAATCATTAGATATGATAGTAAAGATGCTTAACAACTTAAATTCATAAATATATTCTAGTTATATAAATGACATTTTTTATTTATCTTTTATTTTGCGTCATCTCATTTGGAATAAATGAACTTTTTTGTCACGTTTTACACTATCAGCTTTGTATTTGTTCGGTTCAGCTCGGATTACTCTTCAATTAATGACTAAAATGAAACCGAAAACCCAAAGTAAATGAAATCGATCTTGTTTTTGGCTAGATCCGTAACTGAACCGATATTTTTACTTCGGATCCGGTTCGGGTTCGAGATTTATGCCCAAACCTAGTTTTGTATATTGGGTTGATGGGGAGGTGTTATAATAGTTTGATGCTTTGGACTTTTCTAGGTCGATTTCAATGAATTATATTTTGTGAGCGGTGCTTATGATGATAATTTCAAATAATCATAAGTGTTATATTAGCAGCTAGTTTCTTCTCGCTTTGAATTTGTCAAAATTAAGAAGTTATGACTATAACAATTTAACCAATCAAATATATATTGATCGTAAAGATACATTCAAAGTTGGTACGGTGTATTTTTAATCCTAAATCTTAGTATTAAGAATTTGGAAATTTTGATATTTATTGTTGTTGAGTAATTTTTTTTAGATAATGTAATTATGAGCCCATCTCTACTTGTTAAGAACATTATTTAATGTTTTATTGTGTTATATCGTAATAGGTGATAAATTTATATATTTTGTGTTTGTGTTTTTCAATAATATGTTTTGTATATAATAATAGTTAAGCCTCTGATGTAAAGCATATTAAATTTCAATAACTTTGTATTTATTATTTTAAGATTAACAGTTTAACGTTATAAATTGTATTTATTTTTTATTTGAATTATTTGAACATTATTCTTTGAGATGTTTTGTGTTCTCTCTTCATATTTTGACATTAAGCCATCACTATCTATGTATTCCGTTTACCTTTTTTGTGTGCTTTCCTTCTCACCCTCACCGAAAAAATACTCAACTCTGTGTGTTTGTTCTTCCTCAGATTGTTTGGTATTTGTTATAAATTGAGTTTATAAGTTTCATGTAGTGTGGTTCTTACTCACAGCGTTATAGTTTGTTTCGGTCAATATTGGCTGCTCCTGTTTTTACTTAAGATTTTTGTTGATGTTAGGAAGTGCATCTCCTTATGTTGGATCATAGTCTAGTAGTCTTTGATGTTGATTTTTTTTTCGTTAGCTTACCGTCGATAATTCTAGTTCGGTTGGTTTTTCAAGATCTGGTTTTTGATCATTAGACTTTTATGCTCTATTTCATAGATTGAGGTTGGCTCCATGATTTGCTGATTTTATCACTGCTCGCATCTCTAGTGGCTCTCTCTTTTGCCAAATTTGCGATTTCAAGTTTAAATAGTATTTTTTCCGTGTATGCTCTGTAGATTTATAATGTTGTGTCTGGTATCAAGTTTGGGCTTTGGTTTCTTGGTGGTTAACTCTTGGTGGTTAACTTTCATCCTCCTTCCTTCAGGTTGTATGTTTACTTCCCCTGCTTTTCTTAGTATAAGTGTGCGAAGTTAGATTCTCAGAATTTTAATCTTTTTTATCTAGATTTTTGTGGTTCTTTGCTGGTATTAACGTTTTTTCTGTGCTTGTTTAGTTTGTGAGGTGTTTCGTACATCTTAGCTGGTGGATGCGCTTATGGTGTGTTAAATATTTGTTTTCTTGTTTCATGGTGATTTTTGCTTTCTGTTGAATATTCTTGTTCTAACACGCTTTCTTGGTTCTTTGTATTGGTTTTTGATTGTGTTTCTTTGTATTCGAAAGATGTTTTGTCTCGGAGTTTATCTTTCTACTCTTTTCGACATCTCCTTGTATTTTTTTGGACGAATCCGACATCTCCTTGTTATAACAAAAAAATTCTATGATAAAGTGAGCTAAGTTAATTTTTGTTCTTTATATCGTTTTAGTTCTATACATTTACTTAGTTAATGTGTATTTGGCATTTTTTTTCTATGATTATAGAGATTTTATGTTTCGATCATGAGTTGTGTTTCTAGTTTATTTTCGCATTAACTAATAAAATAAACATATAATTGTAAAAAAATACAATAGAGAAAAAAATAATAAAATACAGTAATTTATGTTATTTTTAGTTGTGAATAAATTAAATATGTAAAATATATTTATATTATTTTTATATATTTTTATTTATTTTGAAATTTTAACAATAAATGGATTATAGAGAAAAAAATAATAAAATACAGTAATTTATGTTATTTTTAGTTGTGAATAAATTAAATATGTAAAATATATTTATATTATTTTTATATATTTTTATTTATTTTGAAATTTTAACAATAAATGGATTATCAAATTATGCTTAGTATAAAAAAGATTAGATAGTGCATAATTAGAAAATAATGAGACAAATTGTAATAATCTAAAAGTAAAAGGACTTAAAATGTAAAAAACAAAAAAAAGGACACATGTCAAAAAACCCCCCTTCCACATGTCATAAGAAGAGAGAAAACTGTTCTTTATATATATAGATGTGTGTGCTCCCTGAAGAAATATTTCTAGTTTTTGCTGATTTTGGGTTATATATTGCAGCCGAAAGTTGTTACACTTCCAAATGCATTTGCCTGAGTCCTCTTTTTTTTTTTTTTTTGCTAAATGCTCTGAGTCCTCTTTTTTACATAATTTTTAGGCCAAATTTTTACAAAAACAAAAACAACTTTTAGGATTTTATTTGCATATATATAGCTTTAGTAAACCATGCATAAGGCCTGATATACGGAAATAGTTCTTGTTTTTTTGGTAAAAAACTCTTGTTGTTTTTCGCATACATGGCAGAATAAAGCTATATAGATTTCTCCTTATGATGCTCTCTTGTCGAATGACATTGTTAAAGGAGTAAACTGATCCTTTGGTACAAACATCAGAACATCATTTTGTTGTTTTTCTTCTTCTTCTTCTGAAAACACTCTGACGTTCAAGTTTACTAGTGATGTTTCTGAAGAATGATTAGTAGTTTTTCCTTGTTAGAAAAAAAAAGATGAGTAGTTTTTCCTGATGACGATGCTTTTACTTGGCAAAAATGATCAACATGTTTATATATTATTTAATTTACCATTTCAAAAAGGTAAAAAATGGCATTGCCTGATAACATTAAACCGTATAAAAACATTCAACCGTATAAAATAATAGAATCACATTTTGGTTGCAATAGTGTTAATTAAAATTGCTAGATTAATTAGAGTAGTTGAGTAGGTCCTGGCTTCTTTTGAATGGGACTAAGTGAAAATTAATGTTCAACTACTTATGAGGTGTTTAATTATAACTCTTTTTTTTGGAATAACTAGGTATTATAACTCAACAGCTAAACAACCTGTTAATGGCTAAACATTCAGCCGAAAAAACATAATTAAACTTGTATTATTCTTTTTGCATTCAATGTGTTTCTAATAAGAGTTCTGGTAGGAAAAAACAATGAAATCGTGTTAGAAAAAAACTATCCGCCCGTTACCAATCAGAACCAAACCACATCTAAACAAAAGAAGAGGTTATACAAAATCAGCATTAGTTGAACTATATAAAAAAAAACAAAGTAACTTTAACGCTCATTGTCACATTTGACGCATGAGATACACTTTCTTGCCGTTACTTGTTATTGTCGCTGCACCAACCAAACTATATGGGTGAACCAAAAAGCCCCAAAACGTGCAAACATAGATTACAAAAGCATCCGAGCGTTAAAAATTAAACCAAACTTCATTGGATACCTTAAGCTTTCTTTGTCATATGTGACACAATTCGTAGTTTGAAGACCCTGTACGAAAACAAATGTGACGACAAGACGTAGTCACGTAGAACTCAGTGCGTGAAACTGGTCAGAAGAAGATGCGTTACTATACACCTGAAGCTTACAAGACTACGAATCCTTCTACTTCAAGTTATTCTTACCAGTCTCTCTCTTTTTAAGTAGATATATAATACAGTGTCTTTGGTGCATACTATTAATGAGTCTTATCATTTTCGGCTCATTACTCACCTCAACTAACTCCAGACCAATCTCTGTGGCCAAAATTAAACATAGGCGAACACAAAATAAGGAGTATTAAATAAGCATTATCTAACAAAAGGGACCAAGCTATTCATTCAGTACAAAAGGAAGGGAAAGCTTGTCAGGTTCGGTATCAAGTACCCCTCTTTCCTCCAATAGTATCCTTGCTCTGGTTTTTCTTCACAATCACATGTGAGAGTCTTGTTTGCAGAAGCAAGAATTTGAAAACTACGTTAAAAAGCATGCTGCAAAACAGAGTTCTCGCGTTCTTGTTCCTCGCAGCTCATCTCTTGGTGGAGATACCTGGAACGGCTGCGAAAGTTCCAGCACTTATAGTATTTGGGGACTCAACCGTGGACTCGGGGAACAACAATCAAATCTCTACGGTTCTAAAGAGTAACTTCCAGCCGTATGGCCGGGACTACTTCGACGGCAAAGCAACTGGGAGATTCTCAAATGGTCGGATAGCTCCAGATTTCATCTCTGAAGGTTTAGGACTCAAGAACGCAGTCCCTGCCTACCTAGATCCATCATATGACATCAAAGACTTTGCCACTGGTGTCTGTTTTGCTTCAGCTGGAACAGGCTTAGACAATGCAACCTCTGATGTGTTAGTAAGTCAACCATAACTCTATATCTTCAAACTCGTACATTCTCCCACTGTAAAATTTAAATCCTGTTTTATTTATAAATGTATTTATATTTTCAATGCGTATGTTTGATAGTTTTATTTTTTATTTCTATCCTTGTTTTAAGTTTATTAATTAAGAAAATCGAATAAGATAAATGCATTAGTTAGGAATATAATAGAAAAGTTAGTAATTTTTTTTATTATATGTGAATAAACTTTAAACGTTTTATACAATGAAATGGAAGGAAGGAGTATATTTAAAAAAAAAAAGAGTATATTTTTAATATAAACCTACTGTAATATAACTGACATGGTTTCTTTGAAATGTTTGAGTCTGTGATGCCGCTATGGAAGGAAGTGGAGTACTACAAAGAATACCAGACCAAGCTAAGAAGCTATTTGGGTGAAGAGAAAGCTAATGAAGTTATCAGAGAATCACTTTACCTGATTAGTATCGGAACCAACGATTTTCTTGAGAATTACTATCTTCTCCCTCGCAAGTTACGCAAGTACTCTGTTGATGAGTACCAAAACTTCCTGATAGGACTCGCTGGAGAGTTTTTGACTGATATTTACAGACTTGGAGCTCGTAAGATGTCCTTTTCTGGACTCTCTCCTTTTGGATGCTTGCCCCTGGAAAGAACAACGCAGATCTTTTACGGAAGCAAATGTATTGAAGAATACAACGTTGCTGCTAGAGACTTCAACACCAAGATGGCGGATAAAGTCTTTAAGTTGAACAAAGAGCTGAGTGAACTCCATCTTGTGTTTTCAAACCCGTACGACTTGGTTTCAGACATCATACACCACCCTGAAGCATTCGGTTAGTACACAATAATTTTAACATAAAGCATTGACATTAAGAAATTCAACTGTTAATGTTTCATATTGTCTCACAGGTTTTAATAATGTAAGGAGTGCATGCTGTGGAACGGGATACTATGAGATGAGCTACTTATGTGATAAAATGAACCCTTTCACATGTACTGATGCGAACACGTATGTGTTTTGGGACTCGTTTCATCCAACAGAGAAGACGAACAGAATCGTAGCAAGCCATGTTCTGAAGTATGACTTAGCTCGGTTTCAGTGATAAATAAGAAAGGAAGAATATTTTTTACCTGCAACATTCTTTCTCCTGCATTATTTCTGTAACCAATGTCTCAGTCAACTTTCTTGATATTTCATCAAGCTTCTAGAGTGTTGTAAAAGAACTATTTTAATAATTTCTGTTCATGTAATTAGCTAAACATGCTACTGTAATCTTATCAAAGATGGATCAGACCTGTGTGAAGAAATAATGCAGAAATGGAATTGAATCCTGAAGCCAGAAATAATATAGACCCGTGCCTCTCAATGTATTGTACAATATAAATAACATATATTGTGAGATTCTCCATCAAAATTAAAAGACTTAACATTAATACACAAAGAAAGAATTTGAGCTAATTAATTTATTATCAATCGATTTTGAATTAGAAATCCAATTTTTTTAATATGATATATTGGAGCAGAATAGTTTTCTTTTGTGGTCATAAGGTGGAATTTTGTTAAATATACAGTAGAACGTCTATAAATTAATAATGTTAGAATTTTGAAAATTTATTAATTTATAGAGATATTAATTTACAAAAAAAAATATTCTCGATTTTTCTATTTTTTAATATTTTATATAAAATAAAAATATTTTTGATTTTACCATATATACTTCATATTTTTATTATATTACTTGGTTTATATTTAATGTATCATATAACATATATGCGG
Source organism: Hirschfeldia incana (assembly GCA_026261945.1). NCBI lineage: Eukaryota > Viridiplantae > Streptophyta > Magnoliopsida > Brassicales > Brassicaceae > Hirschfeldia > Hirschfeldia incana. The sequence continues at coordinate 128,332 of JABCMI010000017.1, read as the reverse complement.
TTTTCGATATAATTTAATTAAGTATCATCAAAATATTATGAAATTTTAAGAAAAGTAGAAGTATTTTCATTATGAATATAAAATCAACAATACAATGTTTTGTTTATACTTATATATATGAAAAGTATATATAGATATATTATTAATTTATAATTTTAATGAGACCATATATCTATTTAAAAGTTTTTAAATGAAATATTATTTTATCAATTTGTTTTATATTTTGAACCAATTGAATTCAGAACCGATGAAATTTATCATAGAAATTATTAATTTGTTGAATATTAATTTATAGAGTAAATCGATAAACCATCATTTCGAGAGCTCACAATAAAAATTTGAAGAAAAAAAATGTATATAAAGGGGAAATGCAATCTCCAAGTAAAAAATATGTCAGTTTCCGTGGTAAATAAGAAGTGACACATACCATAAACAAAATATAGAATTCGTTCAAACCGGTTCAGTTTTATAAAACCCGTTTAAAGCGACTGGCTTGTTCGGGGTCTAATTATAAACCAAAACCCTAAAACCTCGATTGTGCCGTTAACCGGTTAGTTCTCTCTTGCGCCTTCTCCTCTGTCTCAAATCCTCAGTTCACTTAACCAAATGCATCCTCCTAGGGTTTAGGGTTTATGGTCGAGCAACTCATTTTGGGAGCGAAACCCCCAAATCAAGCTGAAGGCAACTCGATTGAATGCGGTGGCCGATCCCGACTGCGATTTCGTCGACGGCTAAGGCGTTTCTTCACCGACAGTTCTTCCCGAAGAACGGTATCCCTCCCTGCAAGTTCCGAGCTTTCTGTAGTTCTGTTGACTATCGAGAGATACTGAGAAGTGGGCTTGACGGTATCGAGCACGATGAAGCTGTGGACTTGTTCAGATACATGGCTGAGTCTCGTCCCCTCCCTCACACCATCGAGTTCAACAAAGTGCTGACTGCTATCGCCAAGATGCATAGCTACGATACTGTGATCAGGCTCTGGAGTATTGTGGAGAAGGAAGAAGGTATAGATATCTCGCCTGATATCTACACCTGCAACATCTTAGTCAAGTGTTTCTGCTCTTGTTATCAGCCTTTTCTTGCTTTGTCTTTTCTTGGGAAGATGATGAAGCTTGGCGTTGAGCCGGATGTGGTTACGGATAGCTTGTTGGTTAGTGGGTTTTGCTGGATCAATAGAAATGAGGAGGCTTTGTATGTGGTTGAGCAGATGTGGGAGATGGGTGTTGCTCCTAACGTTGTTGTCTACACTATACTCATTGATTGTCTCTGTAGGAACAGGGTTTTGAATGTGGCGTTTAAGCTTTTCGGACGTATGGAGAAGGAAGGAGTTACTCCGAATGTGTTTACCTACACCTCTCTCATTAGTGGTCTTTGCAACGCCTGTAAGTTGAGTGAAGCGTCTCACTTACTGAGGCAGATGATCTCCAGGAAAATTTATCCTAATGTAGTCACTTTCACTGCACTGATCAATGCGTATGTGAAAGCTGGGAAGTTTTCAAAATATAAGGAGCTGCGCCAGGAGATGATCAAGATGTCTATAGAGCCTAATGTTTTCACTTACACTTCAGTGATCAATGGGTTGTGCATGCACAATCATGTAGATAGAGCCGTAAAAGTTTATAAAGATATGCTAAGCAATGGGTGCGCCCCAAATGTGTTGACTTACTCTACTCTTGCAAATGGATTTTTCAAGTCGAACAGGTTCGAGGATGGGATTAAATTTTTAAAGGAGATGTCTGACAGAGGAGTTGCGGAAAACACAGTCTCTCGCAACACCCTTATCCAAGGGTGTTTTCAAGCTGGCAAAATCAGTTTTGCCGAACAACTCTTAGAAAAGATGCCTTCTCATGGTCTGTCTCCTAATATTAGGAGCTACAACATTGTGTTAGCTGGTCTATTTGTTCATGGGAAGGCAGTGAAAGCATCGGTTTTGTATGAAGATATGCAAAAGACTAGAAATGATCTTGATATTGTTACATATACTATCATGATTCATGGGATGTGCAAGTATGGTAAGGCGGATGAAGCATTTGATTTGTTCTATAGCCTCAGCCTCTACGGAGTGGAGCCTGATGATAAAGCATACACGGTAATGATCTCAGGGTTGAAGAAGAACGGCATGCTGGCTAGAGCGGATATAGTGACAATGGATTACCAGAAATACATGCAGAACAGAGGAACTATATAAGGGATTTCTATGAGACATGACTCCTAGCTCCTTAAGATGTTTCTGTCCAAGCTCCCTTCTATGTATGCCTGCTCCTCGAATGAGCAACACATATCTGTTACGGATGCAAGTTTATCAATGAAGAGGCCAGAGATTTGAAAAGGCAAGTTAAAGGATGAGCTGAACAGATTCCAGCAGGTGTTTTCAAATCCACACAGAATTGGTCTTTGAAAACATAAAGAGCTCTGAAGCATTTGGTTAGTTGAGTTTTTATGAGTGTTTCAACTACTCTTATATCAATAGTTTTCTGATTGTGTTCTCAAACCTCTTGCAGGTTTCCAAAATGTAACGGGATACTAGGACCTACTTGGATGATAGAATTGAAGCATCTCACATGTTTCAGACGCAGGCAAATGTGTATTTTGGGAGTTAACATATCAAGTCATACAACAAACTAATTGCTTTACATCATACATTCTTTCTTCTACTAACTTCTTTTATGTGTTGTTCTTACAATTTTGTAGCTTGTTCTAATGATCAGTCAGGTTGCTTGGTCTAATTATAAACAAGCTTCCAGAATGTTGTAAAAGAACCATTTTTTTATCAATATATGTTTGTGTAAGTAGTAGTTAAGATGATATTTTGATGCAACAGGGAGAAATCGTTTTTCAAAATAATACAGAAACGAAATTCGATCGAGAGAAACAGAAACTATGAGACCACCACATTATAACAGAGATGAAAACAAACAAACAAACGACTACCAAGTAAGATCACATTATTGCTCTTCAGCTCTAGTTCGACTTTGGTGGTGTCTTGGTGAAATGCAACTTGATAAGAGAAGGAAGATCAACTAGCTCCACTCGCTGCTTCCCAAGCAAAATGCTCTTCAGCTTTTCGTCACAGTTCACCACATTCTTGTTCTTAGGATCCTTTTTTTAAGAAACAAAAGAAAAACATTCAGACAAATGCTACAATACAAAGCAAAACAAAGAAACATCATCATAACTAAAATGGTCCCTTGGTTCTGACCTGGAGATTGTTAGTCTTGATATAAGACCAGACACGCATGAAACAACCCAGACGCGAAATCTGAGATTGACCAAGGAAGTCACGCAGAGGAGATGGAAGGTTCACGAGGTCAATCAAATTCCCAAGCTTCTTGGGGTTATCAGTTATCGCCTTCTTCAGCCTCTGCGGCTGCATTTTGACTCTGAACAGGGGAAAATTCCAACGAGTACGTCAATACCCAATCAACACTACAAATTCAACTACTGATTCCCTTTGGGGAATTTTATCGAGCACTTAGTGTGCAATGAAAAAAGAAAGCGAAACTCGACTTAAACTCCCGGAGATGGTAGTGTAAAGTGTAAACTAAACGCAACAAAGCAACGCAGAGTAACGGGAGCTTTTGCACAGTTACACTCACAGTTTTAACGCCTTAGACGTTGGAGATATTATCACGTTTAAAACGCTGTAAGCTGCGACTGTGAAGGGAAGAAAGTTTTAGAAGACCAGAGAGGAAGGTCCCCGAAACTAAGAAACATACCTTCTGAGCGGAAAAGAGGGTTTAGTTGAATACGTATGTTGGGCCAGTACTGATTAATGGGCTGACGTATATCCATTCTCTAGATTCGATTGATTTTTTTTTTTGGATAATGGAAGAAGATCTATTCGTAAAGCACTGTCAGCCGTAGGATTAAAAAGAGAATATGAACCGTCCGATAGATGCCCTACTTTAATGATAAAGAGGAATCCGATGCGTCGGTACAAAAGCGCGGCGAAGCAATCTCGGGAGTTTCATCAATTTTTTTTATTTTATTTATATAAATCTCTCGCAGCCATCACTGTTTAGAAGGCATTCACTTTAAGCAGTGGTTTCGCTCTCGGAGAATCATAAAAAAAAAAAAAGTAAGGAAGGATGTCTGCAACACAGGAAGAAGACAAGAAGCCCGGAGGAGACGGAGGAGCTCACATCAATCTCAAGGTCAAGGGACAGGTAACTTCTCTTTCTCTCTCTTAGCTTGTGTTTTGTGCTAAGATCTCGTCTAGGGTTGCGATTAGGGTTTCATTTTCCGATTAGACTGCTTTTCTATCAAACCTGCGTGCAGTGTTACTGGGTCTTTCTATTGGATCTGTAACCCCTAGTTTTAGGATTAACCTGTTTTGCAGTGGTTGCTGCTGTCTGAAGGTTTTTTTACCCTTTCAAAAGGGTAAAGTTGAAACCTTTTTGATTGTCGGAGTCTATTGTTTGTTTTCTTTTTCTAAAAATCGTGTTTTTTGGGTTCGCAGGATGGAAATGAGGTGTTCTTTAGGATCAAGAGAAGCACTCAGCTGAAGAAGCTGATGAATGCTTACTGTGACAGGCAATCTGTGGACATGAACGCCATTGCCTTCTTGTTTGACGGCCGTCGTCTCCGTGCGGAGCAGACTCCCGATGAGGTATAAACATTCCCATCTGTAAACTAAGCTTGAATGCTCTTCCCTTGCAAGTTTCCACCTTTTCCTAATGGTTAATCTTTTTTTTTTGCTACAGCTTGACATGGAGGACGGTGATGAGATCGATGCCATGCTCCATCAGACTGGTGGCTGTGGTCTGACATTTATCCGGCTTTAGGGTTTTCATGATGTGTGATAGGAATGGTTAAGGAGTAATCGGCATATTAGGATTCGTGGACTTGTTTTTTTTCTTTAATCGTGACCATTGTCGTTAAAAACTAATATGGTCATGAAGGCTAAAAACCCTTTTTATTAATTGTTGGTCTTGTTCCTTTGGTATTGGATCCTACCATCTTATGATACTATTTGCGCTTAAGGTTGTCATTTAACCTGTGGGAGAGCTCTCACTCGTAAAGTAGTTTTAACCTGTGGGCTCGTGTTTATTACTGAAAGCAGCCATGTATAACTCCACTCAGCTTAATCTGAACATCCACTTAAGCAGAGTTGAACAATATGGAGTATAAAGACTCCACATATTTTCGCCTGACGACGGCACTCTTCTTTTGAGCCTTATTTGACAGAATTCTAGGGTCCAGATTTTAAGCATTTGTACATAGTAGTTAATTACTACTCAATGCTCGTCCTCATCACACTAGATTATATCAAACCACCAATTATCTCGAGCTTTCTCGTGGGGCAAATAATAAGCTGTACATTAGCTCTATTTACAACTCATGCCAAAGAAACCTGAGGAAGAAGATAAATACATCCATCCCCACGACTATAAATTGTTCGAAATTATTCAATAATAATCACCAACGAGAGAACATACGTATCTTCCCAAACATAAAACTTACAACCAAGAAAGAGAGCCACCAAGTCTAGGACCACAACAACCATAACCATCATAAGAACACCAAGAAGTTTTAAATGCAACTCGAAAGAGAGTTTGCTTATTTATGCATTATAGACTCTAATTATACATAAAAACCATCAAGCTGCAGTTCACTGAAGGACAAGGCACTCAGAGGCCGTCCCGTTAGTGATAGGACCTCCATGGGTTCGGTTGCTTTTCTGGTTAACACTGCCACTAGGGTTGTCCTGTTCAACTATGGTTCCTTCAAGCTCCTCCTCCAGGTAACTACAACCTATGGCTTCAAAGATGAGAGCATAAACCTCTTTGAACCTTTCCTCCGACAGAGAAGCTTCTGCAAGGAGCCTCCATGCGTTCTCCTCCGAAGCTCCTTCGTAGTCCTCTTTCCTCTTCAGCACCATGTGTCCACTTATCTCCCACACAGCTGGATTCACTTGCGTTTCCAACACCTCGGGGCTTACTTCACCTAGTGCCTGTTTCTCTGCGTAACACTGCAAATTTACACAATGAAACTGTTATTTACTTTCATTCGATGGATTCACAACCCAAGTGATCCAACTGTTTGCAAGTTATATGTTATATACCTGTGGCATTAGGAAGATCTGCCTTCCACAATCAGCGATGAGAATGTTGAAAGGAATGTTGTTGTTCTGGAGGCAAACGCAGGCATCTGATACAGTATCAGATAGATCTTGCATAGAGCTTCCACCTTCGAAGAGAAGACTTCTCACAGGGTAACTCAGAAGCTCTGAGATTTTCACACCACCAACGGTGGTTAACATCTTCTTGGAAGGAGCTTTCTCTAATGGGAAAGGCATGGCCAAGTAATATGCCTGTTTACAAAGATAATCACCACCGAAACAGTCAGAACAAAGCTCATCCAAGACATAGATCACCCAAACTCTCATGGGAAAAGCATGGCCAGAATCGGGTATACCTGAAAGTGAAGATGGTTGATAGTGGCAAAAGCACCCAAGCTGTTGTAACCGAGTCTGAAGTAAGGATTAGCAGCTTCAGCAGCCATGTGAAGTGCAAGCAAAAGGCTTTTGTGGTCGATCCTCTGAGGCAAGCAGTCAAGAACACGAGGAATCAGCAGCACATGTCCATACTCGATTGGACTAACCTGTTAAAAAAACAATAAAGAATTAATCTTTTGCTAGGTAACATCCAAAGAAAAAAAACAAAGCCAAGATCTTTGAGAGATTTCATTACATTGATGGCAACAACACTTGGAGAATTCTCAGAGTCAAGAGGCATGCACGGGAAGAACTGAGCTTCACTATCTTCACCAGCTTCAAACTGGAAGAGCAGCTCTTCCTGGCCAACTTTAGTGAAGTTGAACTTGTTGCCATCAAAAGACTGCAAAACCTTATCCACACGGAACTCGGTGGGTCTCTTCTTCAGGTGACGGCCCTCGTTTAGCTGAGCAACGAAACCATACTTCCCAGGGATCACCTAAAACAACAACCCGAGAGACAAATCTTAAAAACTAATACGAAGAGATCTTAAAATCCTCAACAACAAACAAACATCACAAGACTGCCTTCAGAGAATAACCATAAAGTTAAGAGAAAGTCAATTACTTTGGTCTCGCAGGCAGTGACATCATAGCGAAAGAGTCCTCTTTGGAACCTATCCTCCCACTAAGACATACAAAAACGATATTACAATGATTAAAGCCTCACTCAAAACTTACAAACAGAGTAACAAGTACTTAAAGCTCGACGTATATAAATATGAATTATACCTCTCCGAGGACTAGGGACTCAAGGAAAGCCACCGGCTTCTCTCCATCGCCGGATTTTTCAAGTTTCTTGCAGGCATACAACGGAAGCCTTGCCCCTGAACAAACCCATCAAACAGAAATCTTTAAAAAAAATGAAACTTTTACCAAAAAAAAAAACAACGATTCAGCTTAAAATCATACCGTTAATGCAACAAGCACCGAGACAATTACGACCACAGCCAACAGAGTCATCAGCAGCAGACTCATCCTTTTGGTAATTAGACACAACAGTCGGAACCCTCTTGATTTTCAACATTCTCACAAACGAAAGAAAAAAGACTTCCCCCACACGAAAAGAGCAAATAAACAAAAGACTAATAGAAACCCTATATAAATCCTAAAAGCTAATGGAAAAGAAGAGAGATGAACCGCCTCCGGCTAAAAAGAGGAGATCAGAAGGGCTGCCGCCTTCAGACGGCAGAGCTCCACGTCCTCCGTGTGGCAAAGGATTAGTCTCTAACAAACAACCCTTGCGTACAAGATGGACATGAGAGCTAACACCCCGTGATATCCCGTGTATAGCCGTGATTGCCGAAGATCAAACGCCGTTAGAGAAAGAGAAGATGAACCCGACCCTCAAAACAGCTGATGAATCTACGGAGAGAGAGAGACGGAATGTAAAAAACTCGTAAAGGAGAGATCTTTCGATGTGGGGGGTTTCGATTTATTAGAGATTAGCTTCTTATTTTGCTGCTGATAGTATGTTTCGGGGAGAGATTGAATGGCTTTAAATAGATAAGGAGATGAGTGAACCATAGAAGAGAGACTTCACAAATAATTTTCTTTTTTTTTATATGAACTTTTTGTGTGGTTGTGATCCGGACGTCACGTGTCTTACTGGGCCTTTTCTTTGTGAGTTTCCTTTCTTAACTCAATTTATAATTCATAAACTAGACGGTGGTCCGAACACTTGCGCGGAATAATATATATATATATATATAAATAATTCAAATTTTAGCAATTTTTTCTTTTAAAATTTTAATCTAAATTATTTAATTAGTTTCAAATATTAAATTAATCAAAAGACATAATTTTGTCATTACAAACGTAAAATATATCATCATCATAATAAACCATTAGCAATAATTAACAGTGAAACTTATGAAATTAAACTCTTCTTCATAAAGTCTTAATTGCATTTTATATGAATTTTTTCTTCATCTGAGTTTATAGTGACGCATATTAACAAAATATATAATAATTAAAAATATTTCTATTAACGTAAAAAAATTATAAACTAAAATTAATAAATTATATATGTATAGTAAAACCTAGTTTTTTAACGTTTAACGGCAAGAGTTTGTATTTTTTACCTCATCACTCTTCTATTGAAATTCGCAAAAGCAATGTATCATGCCTAATATAGATTACCAACATCAAACATTCATGATTTTGATGTGAATGAATCGAATTACTTAGCTATTTTTTATATGTGAGATAATTCAGTTGCATAAAAGTGAAGTAAACTTAAAAAAAATAAAGAATATTAAAAGATTTAACATTTTTAAAATAAAATCTTGCAAAAATATAAATTTTTTTAAAAAATTTGATAATACTCTTTAATAATAATTATCTTTGAGTATAATTAAAATATTTTTTAAAATAATCACTAAAAATATTTAAAAACTAACAAATCAAAAAGTTATGTATTAAAATTAATGACTCAATCTAAATAATGGAATATGGCAAATATGCTTTAAAAATAGTAAAACATGACAAATAAATAAAATATCCTAAAATCATGGAAAATATGACAAGTAAGGAAAACTAAAGTTATCACATAAAAATATTCAAAAATAAGACAAATAAATAAAATTACCAATTAAAGTTATTAAGAACATTACAAGTAAATAAATAACTTAAATTATGGAGAATATGATAATAATCAAAACTAAAGTTATTAAAAATATGATAAATAAGTAAATTACCTAAAATTATGGAAAACATGACAAATATGCAAAATTATCTAAAATTATGGAGAAGCTGACACATAAGCCAAATCACTTCTCAAATAATAGTATAGAAGATTAGTTTTTTTTTTCTTCTTTTCTTTTCAAAAAAATTAGCTATTAATTTTTTTATTTAATGTTGATTTATTATAACATTGCAAATACGAGAAATTACAAAGATGATTCGACAACCGACAAACTACGTATCTTATGAAATCTACACTTAACTACATTACCTGAGTCGTGCTATGAAGATTTATTCTTGCCCTGATTTACTTGGACAATGCTGAAGATCTTTTGTATGCTTTTGTTCAGTTGTCTGTATTAATAAATTGTTTTCTAGAATCTGAAACTTAAATTTTTCTAAAATTTACAAAGAATTGCATAGCTTAAGATTTGAACCCTAAATCTGAAAGTAGAAATATTTAAATCTTAATCACCGGGTTACGATGCTTTCACATTAGCTATTAGTCTACTATAAAGAAATTAAATTCAAACTCAATTAAATGTAAAAACACTAAATCCTTCATTCAGCAGTTGAAAAGACTATCCTAAGTTGACAAAAAGAAAAGACTATCTTATAACAATGTCGTTTTCCTAGGAGACCGACTGCAAGAAATTGATCAAGGAGATTAATAAATGCATAACAATAGAGAAAATACAAGTAGGAGAAAGTTTTATAACAACTACCAATGCTTTAAAAATTACCAAACGGTAACTAGATGTTTAGTTGAGAATTTAACTGACTAGACGGATTATACAAAATCTAGACGTTAGCAGATTATTGATTTATTTTATATAATTTATACAACATATATTAGTTTTAAATTTAATTATAAAATTATTGTTATGAATTATCAAAATTAAATATACAAAACAAAAAATAGATAAATTTATAGATTTGTAATAACAATATTGCTTAATTTAGTATACTTATATTGTTTTTAACTGACTTTAACTGATTTATAAGAGTTTTTTTTTTGTCAACGGTTTCATTTTATAAACTCAAAACAGAGTACTTGGAGAACAAAGTTTGGGGACATCACCCATCGCAAAAGCAACAACAACTAAACATAAGGTTTTGCATAGATTAAAAGAAACTGATAACGGAGTGACAAGAGGGACAAGGCTCCTAACAACGAAGAAGCCTGTAATCTCGATCAAAACCAACCCCAAACGCAGGGCAATGAAGAGGACAATCGAGTCCGCTAGAATCTGAAGACTTGAAAGTCCAGATGATATTGTTGAGTGAAGAGCCTTCTGCAATGTTACAGCTTTGGCACTTTGAGTAAAACTCATGATCCACGTTCCATTAGCCGAGCCCGTCAGGAAATTCTCAACATCCCTGACATGGAAGGACCCATCAACTAAAGCAGAGGCGACCAGACCCCTCTTCCTTGATTGCTGAAAGGGGAACCGCCATGGACTAATAGACACACCTGCAACAGTAGCATTCATAGCCACAAAAACAGAAGTCCAAATACCATCCTCATACTGAGGTAAAGAGAGCTTAAACCTGAAGCTCAAGGGGTTTTTAACATCCTCAATAGTAGGTAAGAAACCATTCAAAGCCAGCTTAATCTCTTGCAGAAGCATGAAGCAAGGGAAGATGGGTCCACCAACATGTGACCAAGGTTTCAAACGAACGCTATGCTTTGATTGAGAACTGCATAGAGCAGTAGGAAGCGTCACTCCAAGAGGTTGTACTGAGGTAATAAAAGTTGCATACAGAAGACCCACCACCGCCAATATTTCACCATTTGAAGTCCCGTCCTCGAGAACTTGAAGTGATGAGTAATGAAAGGAGATAAGCTTGAATTCAGCTGTTAGTAACCCCAAAAACCTTACAACAGAAATCTCAATAACCCCCACCTGTTTAGTGGTGAGAGAGCTAGAGAGCTCGGCTTCATTCAGTAAAGGATGCATCAACAGATGCTGGACAGATAGCACACCCGCATCTATGAGAACCGGTGGAGGGTCGGGAGGAACTGGAGGGACAGGAGGGTCCTCTGGAAACATCACGTCGGGATCGGGATCTGGTGGTTCAGGCGGCAGGGGAAGAAAACCAGTTAAAACAGCTCCAGGATACTCCATTGACAAAGAAGGAGAAAAGCTTCAGGAATGAATACAAGGTGTCAACATCAGCGGAGGAGAGGCTCGTTGTTAAGCGCCGGAGTAACAAGTAGAATCCTCAGAGATGAGGTAATAACTCTAAAAAACTCAGCGATGAGTAAGCGGAGAAAAAATTAGATCTTTCGGTGAAAGTTACGATCCAAGATCTAGCACTAAAGAAACACCCTCCACAAAAACTGACACCGTGAAACATTAGCCATCATCATCAGGATTCCAAAAGCAGAATAAAATTCTGGTCGGAAAGTTTGTGACGGTGGCCGCCGGCTTGGAGTTGAGGAGGGGAGACGGCTGAGCTACGGCAGAAGCTAAAGGCAGCGAAGGGTCTTGGGAGTCTTGGGAAGAGCGCCAGGGAGCATCACTGATTTATAAGAGTTTAAATCGATTTGAATCGTATAAATTGAGATATATTGGGTTTTAAGAAAAATCGTTACGGATGATACCGAGTTGCCAACAATGACTATCATTAAGATAGTTCAAATTGTTGTCTATCTATTCAACATTTGTGTCAAGAACTATTGTAGAACATGCACGTAATCTTGCTAAATATGTTAAAATTAGCACTTGGATGTAACTATGAAATCAGTGAAATGGTTGGCAAATGTTTATCAATAATGTCATAGAACATTTTAACAAAAAAGTGATAAAACATTATTATTATTTTTTTGTTTGAACATAGGAAGGTGCTGTTATTTTATGTTGTCTTGAAAAATAAGTTACATTTAGATATTATATGGTCATGCTTTCTCTTCGGACGTTGTGTGGTTGTAGCAACTACTGCAAGGCTCGGTATGGGGCATGTGAGGACTTAGGAGGACCATCGTTTGGTCGATATTTTGTGAACCCTATCTTTTTGGATGTTTTGTTTTCTATGTCATACAAAGGTACAAATGAACAATAAAATAGGGGAAACACATAATTGAAGATTCGGAATCTAAGGAAAGGAAATACCTCTTCGAACCACATAAATTGGTACGTGGTCCATTACTTGTTTGGCAATATCTACCATTCAAACGCCCACCTTACTTTACCAATACCGAAACAGCTTCAATGCAGGATTTGGATTATCATCCACATGTAAAGAAACAACAAACACGTTGCTAATAAAGTAATAATAATCTCAGTTACTCAAATAAACTTGATTACGCATCCTGAAAGTCAGAACTAAGCTTCAAGGGAATTGTTGGGCCCAAATATAGCCCATTAGCTAACGACGGAGCCTGAATGAGTTTTGGGCTAAAGCCCATTACAAATCGGCGACTTTAGCTGAAGCTCAACATGGAGCCAAAGATAGGAAGCTGATCACAATCTCTAGAGGCTACTTCGAAGAGGAGGCTAACACCACAAGTAGAAAGAGCGCAGGACCCGGTCAAACAGGGAGCTGTTGTGAATTCCTTAACAGAAGGAGAAGATCTCGGAGATTAGTTACAAGTAATCGGAGGAAGGTTCGAAGCTATAAAAGAGGACCTCGAAGACCAAAAGAGGGGTTGACATCTTTCCATTACACATCGATCATATCTCTTTCAGATCTTGTAAACATTCTCAGACGATTCCTTTCATTTTCTCTGTAATCATCGTCATTCAAAATCATCAATAAAAAGTATTTATTCATCTTTAAAGCTCTTTACGGGATTCAGCCCACGAATTTCCTTGTACCTCCTTTTTGATCTAACCTAGAATCTTAGGGTGAAACCTTGTCTCCCACAATTGGCGCCGACTGTGGGAAAACTAATCGAATCCCTTTCTCCAAAGCTTAAAGATGAATCCACTCGATGGAACCAATCCATCTAACCCCGATCAATCGAACCTGAGCAATAGCTCACCGAATCGCACTGCTTCGGGGGCAAATAACTCGAGAGCCCCCGGAGGGACCAACTCTGGGTCCTCAGCCCTCAATAACACATCGCATCAATCCACTCCGAACCAAACGGAAGCTCAGCTTTCTGAGATCCGGCAGATGATGCTCCAGTTAGTGGACAAAGCTCAACAAACCGAGCGAACAGTGCAACAGCTAGCCGAACGGCAGCAACAATTCAAAGAGATAACCAGATCTCAATCCGCAACAACCCAACCGTCCGTCCACCAGGGAAGAGGGATCACGTTCCATGAACGAATAAATGACCCCTCCTTCCCTCGAGAGCGTCTGAATTTCTCCCTTGATAGTTCTGGAGCAGACGGTCAGGAACCTGCTTTCCAAACGCCTCGCGCTAGGACAGCTCCTGCGTTTGTCCCACCAGTCATCAGCACCATGGGGAGCAACGTAGCGACAACGAGCTCCGCGCCCGATCGAAACACCGCTGGGAGCACACGATTGCCTCCACCGCCACCTCCTTCGGGATCTGGAGCAGGAACCAACATTCCGTCCGGGGGCAGAACATCAGCTCCGGTGTTTCAAACTAGGGTTTCAACCCCAAATACCGACGGACTTCAAAGAACGGATGCTGATCCTGCAACTATCCGCACTAATCTCGCTCGGAACCTAAGGGCGAATGAACGATCCGTTTCACCAGCTAACTGGGAAAACGATCGAGCTAGATTCCGCCAGGAACCTATGCGACGAGTACCCGAGAATGATCCGAATGTCCTTCCCTTCGAAGGACCTGACGCGATTCGCAGATACATGGAGCGAACCCGCGCAGCCCTCCAAAAATTGGGAGCTCAAGTTCACAAAGCAACGAGCTCAGCTCCCGAAATCGAGAACCTAATCAAGGAAACTCGTGGAACTCCGTTCAATGATAGAATTGCTAACTCTTACATAAGAGATACTCGAAAAATTAAGATTCCCGAGTACGATGGGAACGCAGACCCAAAGGCCTATTTAAGAGCCTTCCAGCTAGCTATCGTTAAAGCTCACTTCACGATGGAAGAATGCGATGCCGGATATTGCAGAACATTTGCTGAAAATTTGACCGGAACAGCTCTGGAATGGTTTTCCGGCCTCGAACCAAACTCTATAGATAGCTTCGATCAGCTAGCTAACGCCTTTATGAAGCAATATTCAACCCACATCCTGAAACAAGCCTCTGAGGCCGATCTCTGGAAGATCAGACAAGGATTGGGAGACTCACTGCGAGTCTACATCGAGAAATTTAGGGCAGTAAGAACTAAACTCTCGAACCCTAACGATCAAGTAGCTATTGAAGCCCTTAGGAGAGGCCTCTGGTATCAATCGGGCTTCTTCGAGGAATTGACCCTAAATCCTCCTCCAACTATCGACGATGCCCTCCACAAGGCCTCAAGATACATTACTCTGGAAGAAGAAAGAGCAGCGTTAGATAAGCTCCACAGAAAACCCCAGAATCATCCGAAAGGCGAAGCCTCCGATGGGAAGGGACCTCATAAAAGAGGAAGCTCCCGAAATAATCAAACTCAGGGGGAGCACTCTTATGTAATCGAGGACGATAAGGATGAAAAACCTGTCGCCGCAACAGCCAAAGCCCCCTGGTCCAAAGGCTACGATGAAAGCAAACATTGCTCTTACCACGATCGAAAGGGACACTCGACCGAAGAATGTTGGGACCTCCAACGACAGCTGGCTGCCAAATTCGCAGCCGGAGAAATCAAAGACGTGGACCTTAAAAAACCACCATCGTATCAAAAGAAAAATCCCCGGGACAACTCTCCGAAACGTGAGAGGTCACCTGAAAAAGAAACAGATTCACCACCTCCAGCTCCCAAAAAGAGAGTCGAGATGATCCTTGGAAAATTCCCCCAGGGGAAAAGCCTTCAAATCGAAGCCCTCTTGAGTAAAACACCTCCCCGATCGAGCCCTGGCTCAAGGGTCGATTACATCCTCGGAGGGTCCGATGTGTGTCGAGACTCCGTTAACTCCATTAAAAGTCACGTACGGAAGGCTGTGTCAAACACACAGCCCAAACCGACCAAACCCGAGTCCAACACCAAAATCTCCTTTTGGGAAAGCGAGACGTCAAGTCTTGACAGACCTCACGATGATGCCCTCGTCGTAACGTTAAACATAGCAGGGCACGAGGTACCCAAGCTCATGATCGATACCGGAAGCTCCGTCGATCTCATTTTCTATAACGCATTAAAAGGAATGGAACTAGACGACTACGAAATCGTCGACCAAAAATCCAACCTCGTAGGTTTCTCCGGAGAAACAGCTACCTCATTGGGAACAATTAAACTCCCAATCATAGCTGGCGGAGTCATGAAAATGACCAACTTCATAGTTGTCGACAAACCATCCCCTTTCCACGCAATCCTCGGAAGACCTTGGATTCATAAGATGAAAGCAGTAGCTTCAACTTATCACCAATGCGTGAAATTTCCAACAACCGACGGAATAGCCACCATTCACGGTAGCCAAAAGATTTCAAGGATCTGTTACCTGGGAGGATTCGAAATCATAAAAGAATCCCCCCAATAGCAATTACAGATCCAGGAGAGTCGCGAAATGCAACAAAATATCCGAGGTCCCCCTAAGAACCTCACCGAAAAAGTTAGTATCGACGACTCAAACCCTGAAAAACAGGTGAGTATCGGGTCAGAGCTACCTCCCGAAACCAAAAAAGAGCTCATCGAATTCTTAAAACAGAATGTCAAAACCTTCGCATGGTCCACTAGCGACATGAAGGGCATAGACCCAAACGTCACCGCCCACAAGCTCAATGTAGACACCACATTCAAGCCGATCAAACAAAAACGCCGTAAGCTAGGTCTCGAGAAAGCCCAAGCTGTCAACGACGAGGTCGACCGACTAACGAAAGCTGGGTCAATCCGAGAGGTCCAATACCCTGATTGGTTAGCGAACCCAGTCGTAGTAAAAAAGAAGAATGGGAAATGGAGGATCTGTGTAGATTTCACTGATTTAAACAAGGCCTGTCCTAAGGACAGCTTCCCATTACCTCACATCGACCGCTTGGTCGAAGCAACGGCTGGGCACCAGCTCCTGTCATTTATGGACGCCTTCTCAGTATACAACCAGATTATGATGGATCCTGAAGATCAAGAAAAAACCGCATTTATAACCGAGCGCGGAACCTACTGTTACAAGGTTATGCCATTTGGCCTAAAAAACGCAGGAGCTACCTATCAAAGGCTAGTGAACAAGATGTTCGCTGGACAACTCGGAAAAACTATGGAAGTCTATATCGACGACATGTTGGTCAAGTCTTCAATCGCAGAGGACCACATCTCCCACCTTAGGGAATGCTTCGACATCCTCAACAAATACGACATGAAGCTAAATCCAGCTAAATGCACCTTTGGAGTACCCTCCGGCGAATTCCTAGGTTACCTAGTAACCGAAAGAGGCATCGAAGCCAATCCGAAGCAAATAGCGATATTCCTAGAAATGCCATCGCCTAAAACAACTAGAGAGGTACAAAGATTGACCGGACGAATCGCAGCATTAAATCGATTCATATCCAGGTCCACCGACAAGTGCCTCCCATTCTACAAACTTCTGAAGAATAATAAGAAGTTCCTATGGGACGAGAGGTGTGAAGAAGCCTTCAAACAGCTAAAAACCTATCTCTCGGAACCTCCGATACTATCTAAACCTGTAGTCGGAGAATCGCTATACCTGTACCTCGCCGTATCGACAGCCGCAGTCAGCGGAGTGCTGGTACGAGAAGAGCAAAACGAACAAAGACCCGTTTACTACACTAGTAAAAGCCTACTAGACGCGGAGACGAGGTACCCGACCATGGAGAAACTAGCCTTGGCGGTTGTCACAGCCGCCAGGAAACTGCGACCTTACTTCCAATCACACTCAATTGTCGTAATGACATCACAACCATTACGAACAATCCTGCACAGCCCCAGCCAATCCGGACGATTAGCTAAATGGGCTATAGAACTCAGCGAGTACGATATCGAGTACAGACCTCGAGCAGCAGCGAAAGCTCAGGTCCTCGCCGATTTTGTCATCGAACTGGCATCCGAACGTCTAGACCAAGAAATAGAGGTCCCAAAATGGAGCATGTACGTGGACGGAGCCTCCTCAAGGCAAGGCTCCGGCGTCGGTTTAAGACTAACCTCCTCTGCTGGAGAAACCATCGAACAATCCTATAGACTCGGATTCAACGCTTCCAATAACGAGGCTGAGTACGAAGCACTAATCGCCGGCCTAAAGCTCGCCCTGAGCCTCGGAATCCGAGAATTGAATGCCTATACCGATTCTCAACTGGTAGCCAGCCAATTTCACGGGGAATACGAAACAAGAAACGAGAGAATGGGGGCATACCTCGAAGTTGTCCTAAACCTCACAAAGCAATTCGATAAGTTCGAGTTAACGAGGATCCCGCGAGGGGAAAACTCATCGGCAGACGCCCTCGCCGCGTTAGCTTCCACATCAGATCCCCTCGTGAAACGAATCATACCCGTGGAAGGAATCGAGAAACCAAGTATCGATATAGCCACCAAAGCCGAGTTGGGTAGCAAACCAAAGGAAGTCGAGGACAACACCCTTCCGCCGATAGCTACCCAAGTCTTCACGACATTCTGGTTCCCTAGAACCAAAACACGCAGCTATAGAAAAAACACCTTTGGGAAGGCAACCCAGAACTCAGAAAATAACGACCAAAGCGAAGGTATTAGCCAAAGCCCAGACTCCCCGGAGCCTAACTTAGCGAATACCTCCGGAGGCACCATCCAAACCTCGGAATCACTTGTCCTTAAAATACAAACAAGAAGCCGCGCAGCTCATAAAAACGCAGAAAGAAACGCTACACGAACCACAGGGGACAACGAGGGAATTGGAGATATTCTTCAGAACCCAGACCCCTTGGGGCCTATTCCAACGAATATCCCCGGGGGCACCACGACACCAGGTCCCGCACAGGAACCTCCCTCCTCGCTTCACAGTAAAGTTGTAGGGAGAGAAGACTGGAGAATACTAATCATGGATTACATCCTAGAAGGAAAAATTCCACCCAATAAGTGGGAGGCTCGAAAACTCAAAACTCTAGCAGCAAGATACTGTATAATCGAGTCAGCCCTCCACAAACGAAGTGTCTCCGGGCCTTACCTAAAGTGCGTTCACGGCATTGTAGCTATGAAACTCATGAAAGAAATGCATGATGGTTCCTGTGGAAACCATTCCGGAGGCAGAGCTCTAGCCATCCGAATTAAAAGACAAGGCTACTTCTGGCCTACCATCATCGCAGATTGCGAGGTCTACTCCTCATCCTGCGACAAATGCCAAAGGCACGCACCGATCATACATCAGCCAGCGGAAAAGCTGTCTAACATATCAGCCCCCTATCCATTCATGAGGTGGTCCATGGATATTGTAGGTCCACTAGTACCATCAGGCAAAGGAAAAAAATTACTAAACCTCCTGGTCCTAACCGATTACTTCACGAAATGGATCGAAGCTGAAGCCTTTCAACAAATTAACAGATTTAACGTTGAGGGATTTGTATGGAAAAATATCGTATGCAGACATGGCGTCCCATACGAAATAGTAACCGACAATGGAGGACAGTTCATATCCCACGACTTCAAAAGTTTCTGTGATAAATGGAACATCCGCCTCACCTTTTCATCGCCTCGGCGACCTCAAGGTAATGGCCAGGCGGAGGCTGCTAATAAGTCGATTTTAGCAAACCTCAAGAAACGCCTAGGAGCCCAGAAGGAGCTCTGGTCAGAAAAATTACCCGAAGTACTATGGGCCTGCCGAACTACCCCACGTAAAACTACAGACGAAACTCCCTTCTCTCTAGCTTACGGGATGGAAGCAGTCGTTCCAGCGGAAACTACCGCAGGTAGCCTTCGTCGGGAGCTCTGCACCTTGAACCCCGCAGCTAATAACCAGCTCCTAATGGATAGCCTCGACTTGATCAAAGAAAGACGAGACCAAGCCTTGCTTCGCATTCAGAATTATCAGCAAGCAATGGCACGACACTATAATTCCAAAGTAAGACCCCGACAATTTGCTGTAGGGGACCTAGTGCTTAGGAAAGTGTTCGAAGGAACAAAGGAACCAGGAGCTGGAAAGCTAGGAACCAACTGGGAAGGACCCTACCGAATTATCCATATAGTGCGACCCGGAGTCTACAAACTCCAGAAGGTACGAACCGGGGTACCTGAGATCCGATCGTGGAACGCCACTAATCTCAAGAGATACTATCATTAGGTACCCAAATCCTGAACTACGTTTGGCTTGATCCCTTGACTGGGTACGTAGGCAACTCCGTCATGAGTGCAGCCCCAATTTCTCCTCAACCCATCTTCTCATCCAAGCGAAGGGGGCACGTGTTATCAAAAACACATAACCCAAAAAGAAAACGGTTGATGATTGAATAATTCAAAACATGTATCAGTCACCATATGACCATCAATGAAACAAGTTGTTCCGTACCTATGCTCCAAAGATTACAGAACCTTCCAAGAAAACTCAAGTCTCTCCAAATCGAGACCTAACAACGAACATATCCAGGTACCTAAAGTCTTAAAACCCTTAACAATCATCGAGGTCCTAAAACCCTCCGAAGAAACGCAGGTTCCCTAAAATCGGAACCTAATCTCGTAAACGACTTTGAACACGTTCAGGTCCCTGAAAATCCTGAACTAAGGTCCTAAAACCCTTAACTAATTTCAAAGGTCTTGAAATCCTTGTCAAATCATAAGGTCCTAAAACCCTTAACTAATTTCAAAGGTCTTGAAATCCTTGTCAAATTCTTAAGGTCTTAAAACCCTCAACAAAATCATAAAGGTCTTAAAATCCTTATCAAGCTACTAAGGTCTGGAAACCCTTAACGAAATCCTAAGGTTTAAAAAAAAAAACCCCGAGATCTTGAATCCCTTCAAAAGGAACTTGATTCCCCAAAACGAAACAGGCTCAGGTTCCGCGAAACCTGAAGCTAAATCAAGCTCGACTATAAGTCGATATCGTAACCAATGGTTGAAACAAAGGATGAAATCCGAAACAGCCAAGATTAAAATTAAAACAAAGGTTTAAAAGCCTCCCCAGGCTATAAATCTTAAAACACACAAAGGTTTAGAAGCCCCCTCGGGCAATAAATCCTAAGAGCAAGTAAAGGTTTAAAGGCCTCCTCAGGCTAATGAGTTTGGGAAAACAAGCAAAAGCCCCTTGGGCAAAACAGTCTTGAAAATAAAAGAGCATCAGCTCTTAAACTCCTTCGGTTCCGGGACCAGCGTCGACTCCGGGACCAGCATTAACCTCTGTATCTTCCTCGACGGGACCTCCACCCTCGGTAGGAACCTCCGCATCGATTTCTTGATTAACATCTCCAGGGTTCGCTTCGACTGGAGCTAGTTCAGGAAACACCGAATCCAAGTTAGAACCATACTCGCCGGAAAATGTCGGATTAAACATATTAATCTCAAGAGTACCTGAGCTCTCAGAGAGTTGAGGGATGGGAAGCTTGCTGACTGAGAAGTCAGAGACCTGAGCCCTATCGCAAGCAGCAGCTGCGTCTGGGATCAAGGCCATAAGACGATTGTACTCTTCTTCGGCATCCTCCACCTCCTTAGTCAACAAAGCCTTCAAAAGCTCAGTGTTCGCCTGAAGCTCCTGGGCGTAGATCAGGGCGTCGGTTTCATCATTCTTTTTGACGAATTTCTCTTTCACCGAAGTCAGGATCTTGTTGTAAGCATCAGCTACCTCCCTCTTGCCTCTCCTAACGGCAAACTTGATCTCAGCTTCCTTATTCCTTTGACTGTTTTGAGACGAAGCAATCATCTCTTGAACCTGATGCTCGGCTATCTTACGAGCAGCCTCTAAGTCGTTGATCTTCCTGCCCTTCACCTGGATGTCAATAGCTTGGCTCTCGATTTTCCCCTGTTGAGTGTCAGCCTTCAGTCCGAGCATCTTGACCTCAGCTTGAAGCTCAGAAACCTGAGCGCGAGCCTGGTCGAGCTCCGTCTTAGTAGCCTTGAACATATCAGTAGCCTGAGTCAACTCCGCAGCGGTAGGAGCACCACGCACGGTCTCCTCGAACTTTAGTTGAGCTCTGTTGATGGCTCCGGCTAGCTATAAAAAATGTAAAAAAAATCTTTTAGGTCATGAAAGACCTAAACCTAAAAAGAGAAAACCGAGAAATACTTAAAGTTATATACCTAACCCAAGTGATGAGCTATCTCGACGTATTCGTCCTTGTTAGTCAAGCTGTTGAGAGAGGGCATAGAGCACCCCACCATCTTCAGATGCCTCAGAATGGTCGCTAAACCCCAAGAGTCGTCCAAGATTGACCCTGGCCTAGAGTGGGTGAAACTCCAACCAACGGTTCCACCTCGTGAGGATGAGGAAGTGGACCTGGCGGGCCTATCTCCCGCCTCAGTCCGAGACCTCTTAGGTCTCGGAGGCTCAAGTTCAAGGGAACCTCCGGCAGCACGAGGATTATCTAGAGCTGGCGAGACCTCAGGGTGAGGAACTACATCTCGAGCTCCAGTCTCAACGGGACCAACGTCCGCGACAGGAGCTGAGGTTCCATCATCAAGGACCTCCTTCAGCGTGTTAATAAAAACACCTCCTTGAGATCTGTCGCTGCCCCGTGAAGCGCCAGCAGCCGCAGTTGATCTGTTTCGATTACGGAAGGAAGGCCTCATCTTGGGAGCTGGAGTCTTTTCGGTCTCAGAAGTGCTAGCTCCGGTTGAAATCTCGACTACGTTGGGACCTTCGGAAACTGAACAAAATAACAAGAATCCTTTTAGCTACCTCTTAAAGCAAGGATGAACATAACAAAGACATGAGACTACCTTCTAAGTCTTCAACAGGGATCGGGTCAGGAAGCTGGGCGTTGTATCGTTCCGGGAACCTGGCTGATCCAATACGAGAAGATGTGAACAATGACCAAGCGTTGGAACTTTGATGTAACCTCCTAAAGAGAGCCCTGGACTGCTTATCAGAGAGCTTGGGAGGATCGTCGATACCTACATATAAAATCAAGATATCAGCAAGTAGCAATAATCAGAAATAAGCAAAACAGGATCCTAAAAATCCTAACCAGATATCTCGGACCAAACGACCGAGAGAGCACAACCCATTGGGACAGTTGAGGGATCAATCTTAACAAAGAAGTACTTTTTCCTCCAATCATCATCACTACCCGAGGATTTAAAAAGACTAAATCCAGGGCGACAAGGAAGATAGTAAGTACTGCTACCACCCTCCTTAGTAGAGCTCTCTTTGATCGTGTAGAGACTCATTAACTCAGTTAAACCGACAATGATTCCCTCCTCTCTGGCCCTGGTAATGAATCCGTTTATTACCCGAATGACCGAGGGACAGAGCTGAGAGAGAGCTAACTGGTAATGATCTAAAAGATCCAGCAAGAGGTCCGGGAGCGGGAACCTGAGGTGGCACTTCGAGATATACTTCTCGTGGATGCAAAACCAGCCCTCGGGGGCAGATTCCGGAGTGTCATCAGAGGAACAGGCCTTGGCTAACTCCTTTCGGCCATGAGCCTGAACCATGAAGTTAACGACCTCTTGAATCGTCAACAGGGATGGCGAGTGAGACCCCAAAGAGGAACTCCCGCCGGAGCCATCCTTCTTCTTCGTGCGTTTAGAGGCTCTTGTCGCGACTAAATCTTTCGCCTTCTTCGTCTCTCTTTTGGCTTTCTCGCCTATCTCTTGCTTGACCTTCATTAAGCGTTTGCTGGCAGGGGGAATTCCGGTTTCACCGGAGCCTTCTTTCGGAGGGTCCATTAAACAGAGGGGTAAGGTTGAGAGGATTGAAAGGAGAAAAGAGGAGGATCGAAATAGATCTAAAAGTTTCGAGGAATTCTAAGGGATTCGAAAAGGATCAATGGCGAAACAGAGAGATGAAAATAAAATAAAAAAACTAACGCAGTGAAAATAAAGGAGTGGAGGAGAAGTTACCTTGGGAAACGAGTGGAGGCGTGGAGAATATGGAGCGAGGCAGTTAATGTCCATCACTTTATATCACGTCCCGTCTCGAGTCTCGGAGTAAATCATTCAAAAGCTTCCTTCATCCGAACCGTCGATTTCAAACAAAAGAGATCTAGACCGTCGAATTAAACGAATAATATCTTTAATCAGATATCCCGTAATCATGATCTCAACAGTAAAATCTAGGTCGGCGACTTAGGTTAAGCTTCCGAGTAAGAGAGATCTTATCTCAAAAGCTTGGGGGCAACTGTTGGGCCCAAATATAGCCCATTAGCTAACGACGGAGCCTGAATGAGTTTTGGGCTAAAGCCCATTACAAATCGGCAACTTTAGCTGAAGCTCAGCATGGAGCCAAAGATAGGAAGCTGATCACAATCTCTAGAGGCTACTTCGAAGAGGAGGCTAACACCACAAGTAGAAAGAGCGCAGGACCCGGTCAAACAGGGAGCTGTTGTGAATTCCTTAACAGAAGGAGAAGATCTCGGAGATTAGTTACAAGTAATCGGAGGAAGGTTCGAAGCTATAAAAGAGGACCTCGAAGACCAAAAGAGGGGTTGACATCTTTCCATTACACATCGATCATATCTCTTTCAGATCTTGTAAACATTCTCAGACGATTCCTTTCATTTTCTCTGTAATCATCGTCATTCAAAATCATCAATAAAAAGTATTTATTCATCTTTAAAGCTCTTTACGGGATTCAGCCCACGAATTTCCTTGTACCTCCTTTTTGATCTAACCTAGAATCTTAGGGTGAAACCTTGTCTCCCACAGGAATGGTAGATGAAAAGAACAAAGGGTTATTTAGAAACCGTGACAAAACTAGAAAACAGATAAACATTTGAGAATGGTAGGTGAAGAAGTAAGGGTTAGTTAATGATGGCGAAACAAACTACTAAATCATATAAATGAAAATAATGTTCAATTGAAAGTTGTGCAAACTTATGCATAGGTGAGATAGTGATGACAATACAAACTACTAAATCATTCAAGTGAAAAGTTCAATAAGTTTGATTTTATTGATAACAATGTGTTGATTTCTATAAAGTTACTTGTGAATACACATTTTTTTCTTTCCAAAATTGAATAAAATATACATAATCTTACAAGCACTAGTGTTTTCAGCAATGTAGTCACTAAGTTGATTTTTTGGAGTAATCTCTTGGTCCGAAAATGGTGGAACCAACCCTCACATTGGTGCTTCCCATCTCAATCTGTAGTCATAAGGTTTAAGAAAAAAAAGTCAAAGACCATCTTCTACATTTTATAGTTTCTCGGAACAAAGTAAGAAGAACACATTCAAATGATTAAAAGTCGGCTTGGTTGCATACTTGCATTCTTCAAGAAGTTATTACAGGAGAGAGTTTAAATTTATATTACCGCTTGCTCGAAGTCACCGGACATGCCCATAGACAGTTCAAATTGATCCTCAGACATTCCAAGTGCCTTGCAGACCTCAGCTCGACAGTTTGTAAGTGTCTGGTTCAGATTATGGGGAAAACAGAACAAAACTTCGGTAAGCACATTTATCGAGAAAGCCGAGAAGTTTGTATGCTGTGGTCGTGTATCTGAAACTGAAAGAAGCGTTCAACAGAATAGATGAGATATCATACCCTGAAGTTCTCTGGAGTAGAAGTATAGTCAGGCATCCCAATAGTCATTAAACCAGAGAATACCAGATTCGGACAGTGCCTATTCACATGCCTTGCTAACTCCACAACACTAGAAGGCTCTACTCCAGATTTAGCTTCATCAATTTTCAGGGAATAAACAGTTTAGCCACTGTATTGAAGCTGGAGAAAATAAATCAATTTTAGAAGAATGAAAGCTCGGTGGATAAATATATATACTCACAGGCTTCTCCGCTTGTGTTCACTTGGACCAAAACCTTAAGTGGATGTCTTCCAAGACTTGAAACAGCTCGATCAAGATGATTTGCTACCTGTAGACAATTTGCACCAAAATAAAAAAAGCCACAATTATCAACGTTTCCAACTTAGAAAAATATAATATGCTCTGTAGCGTGAATACAGAACGCAGAGTAGTTGCAGGAACTAACTCACAGAACAGAACATCTAACAAAACTCGAGTTACTAGAAGAATCTAATCATACAATACAAGACTAGAGAGCTATCAGGGAATGTAACATTACCTTTTCTCCATCTACACCATGAACCATTGCCAAGTTTGGGACTCCAGCTGCAGACATTGGATTAATTCACTTTAACTCGTGAATCAATAGACTCAAATTACAAAACTTTGGAGCCTGCTTTTCATTATTCAAAGATGTGGAATTTAAAAGTCACACCTAGTAAAGTTTTGGCCTTGTTGCTCTGTAGATGCCCCACGAAATGCCACTCTATATCTTCCGGAAGCTGAAACATCAATTTGAAAACGACAAGAAGCATCTATAAGATTCAGCAAAGCTAATAAACCGTAGAGGATTAGAGAGGAACGAACCTGTGGAGCTTTGTCGATGAATTCTTGAACGTAATTCTCGCCGAAGCAACGGTGGCCGGCGTCGTAGATTTGGCGGATAAGCGAGACTGGTTTAGTCTTCGAGACGGCGACGACTCTTACTCGCTCCGGATCTCTTCCTACACGCTCCGCCGCCTTACGAGCTCTGAGAATGACGGAGCGTAGCGCGGTCGCGGCGGTTGCTTCCACCGCAGGAGCTGCCATCGCCGATCGTTAGGGGTGTTTTCGGGAATAAAACAAAAATTCGACCCGGCCACTCGAATTTCTCACTTGCGTTTTGTAACCACCACATGTCGTTTTGAATAATTATTTTATTTTTGATTAAGTAATTGAGTGGTTTCAAAATGTTTTAGGTGGTTCAATATAGTTGTCAAAAAAATAAAAGGTGGCTATGTATGTGGAATGTTTTACTTTATTGAACTCAATAATATGTTTCTTTGTGTTGAAATTATAGATAGTCTTTTCTATGAAGTAAGCACAATGAAACACCATAGATGTCTTTTTTTGCCACTCAGATTCAAAAAATAAAATCGATTATGTTTAACCCGGAAATGTCGTGGTCGGATTAACACACTGATATTTGTAAAGTGGGTTTTTGAGAAGATATTTTATTGATTAAAACGATAGATTACAAAGGATTTAAGTCTTTTTGGACGATTAAAACGGAAAATATGTCGGATTACAAAGAGGAGAACTACAAAACCCTAAACATCGCTGCTTGCTAGTATTTTCGTTAACTTTCGATGTCTTGCATCTCTCCTTTCTCTTCCTTTTATACTTGGCGAGCAGGAGTGTATGGTGTCTGATCTAGTTCGACTGAGCCGTGGTCGTCATTGGACCTGCTGATGTCGTCCACGGGCCAAATACGTTTCGTTGAATTACGCTGTCTATTTCGGATTGGGCCGGTTTCACTTGTTCGATGGACCTAGATGTGGAGAGTGCACCTCGTTCTCCAACAGATTAGATTCATATAGACTTCGTTTGATTTTTGTCAACTATATAATATGTTTTTTTTTTTGTAAACTAACTATATAATATGTTCGTATGTAGAATTTGTGACTGTTCCGTCCCCGTCGCAATCCGTAGTGTCTCTCCACTCGAAGAATCGTCTACTTCTTTTTTTGTTTATAACTTCTTAATTTATTGATCTTTATATTTGTGAGTTTTACATGATCCATATGCAACAAATGATCAATAAAATTTGGAACATAAAAAAATGTGAAGTTATGTTGAATATTGTCTTCCTTGTATTGCCAATTGATCTGCTATGGGAAATTGTCATTAATACCACTTTCAGAGTACCACTTTTCATCTTTACACTAACCACTTTTACCTTGAAAAAATTAATAGAAAAATGACTATTATATCCCTAATTAATTAAATAGATCTTCTTCCTCGTGAAAATCCGGCAAGCTCCGGCAAGATATCGGTGATTGATTCTGTGTCATTAATTTCCCGAGAACATTTCTTCAGCTCGGAACTCTCTAAATCCCGTTTTGATTTTGAAAGGACTCTTCTTTTCTCTTCTCTCTCTGTTTCATGCTTTGGTCAAGAGCTTCTGCTCTCTTTTATTTTTTTAAGTCGATGAGTTTAGATTCCGTCAAAGTGATGGAGAAATCGAAGAAATCTAACGAGACCAAGAAGAAGAAGTGGAAGAAGAACAATGTCAGAACAGTGAAGGCGAAGAAGAATCAGGGGGGGTTGTTGGGTCAAATTTAGGGTTATGGTTTATTGCCTACTTCAACTTCTAACGTTGATACCTCTCCTTCTTTCTCTACAACCACTTGTAATGCCCTTCCTTCCTTCTTCTTCTCTACTCCGTTTGGTTCTGCAATTCCTGCGTCATCTGTGAATTTTCATTGCCTTTAACCTTTACTTTTGGCACAAAATCTTCTTAATTTTTCTGGAATTTGGTTTCTAAAAAGACTTAAAATTTCCATCTAAGATTCTTTCCTCATATGTGTCCAATGTGGTTGGTTTACCTAACTTTCAGAATCAGAGTTTGAGCTTAACTACTTTCATCCTAATCCATTTTTTTTTGCTTTTAACAGTTTGGTCCAAAAGAGATAAAACTAAGGCGCTGTGGCCAGCTTGTGGTTCGGAGCTAGCAGAGGCGTTGACAAAGTTTAAGGACTCGAAGTTGGGAGGGGTGGCGTATGTACCGGCTTTTAAAATTGCAAGAAGTGTGACTATGGAGAATCATATGTGGCACATAGTGACCCCGTGCGGCTTCTAAGTCTATTTGATCAAGAAAGGAAGGAGCTTCAGTTGTGTTGAGTTATGGGATAAGGAAGCTGAAATTGAAGTCTATGTATTTGGTGGAGGTTTTGGGCACATGTGCTACCCTCCGGACGCTTGCTTCCTGTCACTCTTGGCCAAGTATGCTCTCTGTAGTTCTTGAGTCTGTCATCTCTTAGTAGTTTGTGTGCATACCCTGGTCTATCACCATGAGCCAAGACTCTAGCTTTTTGTTTATGTCACATGCCTCTGAGTAGAAAGCCTGCAAATAAAATAACAGAAGACAGTGGTGGTGAATCTGATGATCAGATGGAGGTTCAATCAATGGTAACACTTCTGAGATTCCAAGAGCTGTTAGGCACATTTTCGATAACCCTTGAGGCTCAGAAGGCAGACTACAGTATGAAAGTGACGTTCTTGGAGCTATACAACGAAGAAGTTACAGACTTGTTAGCTCAAGAAGACTCCTCCTCAAGATCTTCTTCAGAGGATAAGCAGAAGAAGCCTATTTCTTTGATGGAAGATGGGAAAGGATGTGTGGTGTTACGTGGTCTTGAGGAAGAGGTTGTGTACAGTGCTAACGATATATACGCTCTTCTTGAGCGAGGCTCATCAAAAAGACGCACTGCGGATACGTTGTTGAATAAACGTAGCAGTCGGTCTCATTCTGTTTTTACCATCACGGTTCATATTAAGGAGGAATCTATGGGAGATGAGGAGTTGATCAAATGTGGGAAGCTTAACCTTGTGGATCTAGCGGGTTCAGAAAATATTTTACGGTCGGGGTCTAGGGATGGTAGGGCGAGAGAAGCTGGGGAGATTAATAAGAGCTTGCTTACATTGGGGCGTGTGATTAATGCGCTTGTGGAACATTCTTCACATATACCTTACAGGTACTAGACCTTGTCTTTAAAACTATATGAATCTATTTGTGATGATATTCTTGTGTGTTTGAGTGTAATTGTGCATATTCATCTTTGCAGGGATAGTAAGCTGACAAGGCTATTACGAGACTCTCTAGGAGGGAAGACAAAGACTTGTATTATTGGTACAATCTCACCATCTGCTCATTCCTTGGAAGAAACTTTAAGCACTTTGGATTATGCCTATCGTGCTAAGAACATTAAGAACAAACCTGAGGTCTTGTTTACACAATCAATATATCAGGTTAGCTATATTAGTGTACCCCTTACTCTCATTCTTCTAACTTAACTTGTTTCTCTGCAGGCAAACCAGAAGTTATCCAAGGCTGCGTTTCTTAAGGACCTTTACTTGGAGATTGAGAGAATGAAAGAAGGTTTAAATACATAACATTCTGTCTATTTCTTCTGTTTTTCTACGGTATATTTATCAAATGAGCTAGTCGTTTTGTTGCAGATGTACTGGTATTTACATAGCACAAGAAAGATATGCACAAGAAGAGGCTGTTGCATCTAAAGGCCAAGAGAAGACTCCTGAGATTGGTTGTGTCACTGTCAGTTACTCCATCGACACTGAAGTCGAGCTTGGTAACACTTCTTCTGGAAGGTATACTGAGAAGTTAAACTCAACATGGCTGAGAACTAAGAGGAACCAGAAGCTGTTGAGTCTTCGCGATTCAAGTTCAAATTTAAGTCACATACATTTACATTAACAGGTAACATCGCTTTCTTAAGGAAACATGGAGTTCTGAATCTGTCAGAAGTTATGTTTGTGAACTTGAATGGAGATAGTCAGATACTTCTAGATGGAACAGCTAAGCATTGTGAGGGATTGTTTGAGAAGTTTAGCTCACAGACTCATCTTATAAATCTTGTTTACTTCTGGAGTTTATTTATTTGGAGTTCATGGGAGGCAAACCACATGGAAACAGGTTTAACCAAGGATGTTGAGTTAAAAGCAGCTTCAGAAAGAGGAGTTTTGTTTCAAATGCCATTGGAGGACTTTTACAGAAGGAGTGAACATGATGATATGGTTCTAATGCTGCTAGGACAGAACAAGGAGAAGATGATGCAAGCTGAAACTTTCTGTTCTAATGACAAGATAAGACACGTCATGGTACTCAGACAGTGGAAGAGTTTTGTGAAGATGTTGATCTTGATTGGAGTGATCGACACATTCTTATGGCTGAGACGAATTGGCCAGGGATATCTGTTATTGGTTAAAGTTTGCAGGCCTATACTTGGTGCTTCATTAACGCAACAGAGCAGCGTTTGTGGCTTCTTTGGGTTTCTTGAGCAGTGGAAATGGCAGCTTCCAAAACAGTTTTACAAAGCCTTGAGTGGCAGGTTTGAAACTGATGTGGACATTTCAAAGTTTTATACCGGACTAGAAGATGCGGCAGTAATCAGGTTTTCTGCATCGAATCATGGTCATATTGAAAATTCTTTTGCTGATTTTTATGCTTATGAGGTGTTGGTTTTTCAAATGATCCTGTTGTAATCAATCCTTCTTGGTGCAATGATTGGTTATATCATATGTTATGTATAAGCTCTAATAAATATTTATAACTGATTTACATACTCTTTTGAGGTGTTTATTACAATTTAACAGTCTAATTTTATATTTTAATAAAAAGATTAATAATGGTTTATATGTTAATGTTTAAAAACGTTATAAAAACATTCTTCTTGTCTTTTCTTGCTCAATAAAATCTTCTAAATTGATTTATAAACATTTCTAAATTGATTTATAAACCCTTATAAATTGTTATGAAGATAAGAAATTTCTTATAATCTTTTGAATAAACCCTTATAAATATTTATAAACCCTTATAAATATTTATAAACTCTTATAAACCCCATTAAAACCTTTTATAAACCCTTAAATATCTTATATAATTTTTTTATAAACTTATTTAAACCTTTTATAAACTCTTATTAAAATCTTTATAAACATTTTTAAACCCTTTCGGCTTAAAGCGCAACACTTTGATACACAAGATTAAATTCATAAAACTAAAGAACATGTGCATACTTTTTAAAGAGATGATAATATGAGGCAGATTCTGAGGCACATGCCGACAGCAAGCAAGGCTCCACCGCTTCATAAATTTTACATACTTTTATAAATTGTTTTATAATATTTTATAATGGTGTATAAAGTTTATAAATTATTTTTATAAACCCTTATGAATCATTTACATACCCTTATAAACTCTTATAAATTATTATACAAATCATCATAAATTGTTTTATAAGGCTTTTTAAATAGTTATAGTCTCTTTAGTTGATTTATAAACCTATATAACTCTTACAATACCCTTTATAAATTGAATATAAACTTTCATAAAGTTTTTATAAACCCTTATTAATTTATTATTTAATAAGGGTTTATAAGCCATTATAAATCAAATTATTCTTTATTAATTTATAACCTATACAACCCTTATTAATTTATTCTTTATTAATTTATTCTTTAATAAGAGTTTATTCTTTAATTTATGAAATATTTATAGGCCATTATAAATCAATTTATAAACCATTATAATTTACTTCATAACCACTTATCATTCAATTGACAAAGAATTCACAAAAAAAAATTATAAACTCTTATAAACCAAGTAGAAACTTTCATAAATGATTTTTTAGTTCCTTAAACTCATTCTTTCTAGCATTCCTCACATGAATTCTCAAGTTACACACATTTATATTAAATATTGATAAAGGTTTATAAATGATTTATAAATATTTAAAAATGATTTATAAACACTTATAAATTATTTGTAATCCTTAAAAAGTCTTATAGACTGATTTTATAAACTCTTATAAATGAATTATACTTTAATAATTTATTTAGAAAGCCTTATAAACTGATTTTATAAACTCTTATTAATTATTTTATAAACCATTATAAATATATAAGGGTTTATAAATCATTTATAGAAATATATATTAAATATTGATAAAGGTTTATAAATGATTTATAAATCTTTAAAATGATTTATAAACACTTATAAATTATTTGTAATCCTTAAAAAGTCTTATAGACTGATTTTATAAACTCTTATAAATGAATTATATTTTAATAATTTATTTAGAAAGCCTTATAAACTGATTTTATAAACTCTTATTAATTGTTTTATAAACCATTATAAATATATAAGGGTTTATAAATCATTTATAGAAATATATATTAAATATTGATAAAGGTTTATAAATGATTTCTAAATCTTTAAAAATGATTTATAAACACTTATAAATTATTTGTAATCCTTACAAAGCCTTATAAACTGATTTTATAAAGTCTTATTAATTATTTTATCAACCATTATAAATATATAAGGGTTTATAAATCATTTATAAAAATATATATTAAATATTGATAAAGGTTTATAAATGATTTCTAAATCTTTAAAAAAGATTTATAAACACTTATAAATTATTTGTAATCCTTACAAAGCCTTATAGACTGATTTTATAAACTCTTATAAATAAATTATACTTTAATAATTTATTTAGAAAGCCTTATAGACTGATTTTATAAAGTCTTATTAATTGTGCTATGAAAAATATTAAACTCTTATAATATTTTTATAAACCCTTATATACAAATTAAAACTTTTATAAATATATTTATAAAATTTTATAAATGATTTATAAGTTCTTATAAATGGTTTTATAAACCCTTATAAGAAGTTTCTAACATGCAAGATAATATAGATTAAGTTAAGACTTCATGTGATTTGGTTGTTATCTTAGGCGCTAGTTAGCCTCCTTGTTCCTTGGCTCTGTTTTACGTTTGTTTATTAGAGTAAAAACATTTTTTTTTGCCATTATGTTTCTTCATTTCAACACAAGAAACGGAGAACTCATAGGTTGTGATCATGGTTGTTGCAGACATTGACATTGAGACCCACCTTGGTCCTAGCCCTCTGTAACAAGCCCCAAACCCACCTCCTTCCGTCATCAAGCTCTTCACCGTCTGCATCACTGTCATTGCTCGTCTCCTCCCGTTCTCCTCCGTGTATAAAACCTGCAGCCTCGTCTTGATTGTGTCTACCAGCATAGTTATCAAAGCTGAGCAACCACTTGCTCTGGCTGCACTCAGCGCTTGAACCACCATCGAGCCACGACAGTTTACGCTTGCACTCAATTTGATTTTATTAAAACAGTTTACGGCCACTGAATTTATAAAATTCATAAACTGTTTTAATAAAATGTTATAAATGATTTATAAACTCTTATTATTTATTTATATATCCTTATAAACCCTTATAAATTATTTTATACACTCTTATAAATTGCTTTTATAAGTCTTTATAAATTATTTTAGACTCTTATAAATGATTTAAGAAACTTTCTAATTGATTCTTAAGCCCATAAACCTTATAAATTGTATACACACCCCTTATAAATTGTATACATACCCTTTATAAATTGTATATAAACTTTCATAACGTTGTTATAAATAGTTCTAAACTTTATTAATTGTTTTATAAATTTTTATAAATGGTTTAGAGACTCTTACAAATAATTTATAAACCTTTATAAGTAGCTAATAAACTTTGAAAATTGTTTTATAAACTTTTATAAATAATCTGTAAACTCTTATTTTTCAGCTTTTTTTTTCTCTTCATTTTTCTTTTCTTTCATGTGTTATTGTTTATCATATGTTGTAAAAAGTAAATTCACATATCCTTGTTTCCATTAGTGAGCTCTTTAACAACACACTTGCAAACATCACGAATAGCCACAAGAATTGCTAGGTTGGCACTGACGTGAAGACTACTTGATGCATTTTTCATAAACAGCCTTGAAAGCTTTATGAGCGACGGCTAAAGCTGCCTCATCTCTGCTGATACATGTAAGGATGATTTCGTGAACTTCAGAAACTACAACCTGAAAAAATAATGAGATCATCAGTGACTGAATCGATGCCAAAAAGATAGGCATTAAATGGCCAAAAACCACCAAACCATTAAAAATAGGTGAACACAAAATGGAAAACTACCTGAATTTCACCATCTCCTGCATTATTAGCCACTAAGTCCTCCATCTGAAACAGTTTCACGAAATCAACCACATGTAACATAGAGAAGCCAAAACCAATGTAGTAATTGTAAAATAGTATAAATAGCCACTTTACTAACCCTCTGCGTAACAATATGATACTTATCCAGTGCATCTCTCGTGGACAGAGAAGGCTGGGCGATATTACCTCCACCAAGACGCTCCATGGTAGCAGTTGAAGTCAACGACTGCAACGATGTTCCAGTTTCCTTGTGTATAAAATAAGAAGCACAACTCAGTGATTTAATATAAAAGGTAAGCGGGTCAAAATTTGAAAACACAGCAATCTTACAACTCAGTGATTTAATA
Organism: Hirschfeldia incana; assembly: GCA_026261945.1. Taxonomy (NCBI): domain Eukaryota; kingdom Viridiplantae; phylum Streptophyta; class Magnoliopsida; order Brassicales; family Brassicaceae; genus Hirschfeldia; species Hirschfeldia incana. Next base: position 94,128 of record JABCMI010000017.1, on the reverse strand, counting down.
TAAACTTTATGAATGTTTTATATACCCTTATAAATTATGTATATATCTTTAAAATCCCTTATAAAATATTTTAGAAACCCTTATAGATTCTTTTATTAGACTTTATAAATGGTTATAAACTTTTTTTAAATGATTTAGAGTTTTTCTAACTGATTTATTTTACCTTATAAATCCTTATAAATTGTTTAAGCAGAGATATTCTTTTTTTTTTTTTACAAATACTACTTTATAAGAACTTATAAATTGTTCAGATGTATTGTCAGAATATCATAAAACTCAGATTTATAACGATATTAGTTTTAAAAGTGACATAAACTGATAAATGAACCATTAAAAAACTCTTATAAACCCCAAATAAATTGATGTATAAACTTTATAAAAAATTTTTTATAAAATTTATGAATGTTTTATAAACCCTTATAAATTATTTAAATGATATATAAAACCTTATAAATATTTGGTATATTCTTATAAGTGATTTTATAAAGGTTTATAAATCATTTATAGGAATATATGTAAACTATTGATAAAGGTTTACAAATGATTTCTAAATCTTAAAATGATTTATAAACATTTATAAATTATTTATAATCCTTATAAAACCTAATAGACTGAATTTATAAACTCTTATAAATGAAGTATACTTTAATAATTTTTGTAGAAAGCCTTATAGACTGATTTTATAAACTCTTATAAAGTCTTATTAATTGTTTTATCTTGAACTGTTTTTTATAAGATCACACGGTGGAAAAGAGACTTTGATGAAGTTGTAGTCAACATTGATGATTCCAAGAGAAGAGATTGATGTGAGTGGCAAAGGAGCCAATGCTCCAAGGACACCTCTTCATCAGCAGTTGCATCTTGGTATTGCTGATACTCTGAGACAAGGTCGTTCATGTTGCTCTCAGCTTCTGTGAACTCCATCTCGTCCATCCCTTCACCAGTGTACCAATGCAAGAAACCTGAAAGTTATATAACAGTAAGTTATATAACTGAAACCTCTCTATTAAAAATCTCTCTGAGTCACAAATATGAGTTTTGAAGATAAAAACTGAAATCTTAGCAACGCTCAAGAAAGAGCTTCCACACCCTATATACACCAAAGGTCTTACTGTTTAATCTTTAACATAACTAGACAGGGGATGAAGAGCATAGGATTATAAGTCATCAATGAAGAAAAAGCACTACGTTTTTGTATAAACAAAATGAATATAACTTATTGTTACCTGCTTCCGAAGCTTTATACTCTGTTGCATAGTTTCTTCTTATGCATTTGAGTCCTGAGTTTAAATCCATCCCATATATCAAAATAGAGGTCTCTCAATAGAGTGTTGTAGTAAACAAATCAAATGAATATTAATACAGAAACACAAAATCATATTTTAATGTAAACAAACACTTTCATAAAAGACAGTGAATAAAAAAAATCACTCACTACTGTTCCCTCCTGACCAAATTGGTAGCAGAAGAAGAAGAAGCTCGCATCACTATGAAAGATGGTCTTCTATTCTTGAACTTATACGGACTCCACACCACAGCCTTCTTCTGCAATGCAACCACCTTGGGATGCCTCAGCTTCCACGACCTCCCTCCTCTGAGGACTCTTCTTGAATCTATTATCATGATAGCCGTCGCACGATCTCGACGCCGCCGCTCGATCTCATCACTGTTGCTCAATCTGTCGCTCGATCTCATCGTCAATCCATCACTCGATCTCGTCCTCATCGCCGCCACCGTCGTTCCATCTCGTCCCTCAATCACGCCGCGTCGCTGTTGCCGACTCGTCGGCTCAAAGAAGCATTTTCACGAGAAAGAGAAAGATAGAAAATTTAGATTATGAAAGGGTTAATTTTGTCTTTTGTCTATTAATGATTTAGGTATTTTTGAAAATGTTCTCTTTCTAAGTGTATATATGAAAAGTGGTATAAGAAAAAATGTATAAGTGAAATTTTCCCATCTAGTTTTATTTAAAAATGAAGAAGTGACGGGAATCTTATGATATAATTAAGATGCAAACATGTTTCATGCATTGCATTTTGCATGAGTGATCTTTTTAAAATGGTAATACCAGAGCAACATTAACAGATGGGTTTTATAAAAGAGGATATTAACACCAAAATATCATTATTTCAAAAACTCATAAGTAAATAATTAAAATATTTCAACTAGTTAATTGCTACCACATGGAGGAATGAATTTTTATATATACTGCAGAGACTTTTTTTTTGAACATATACTGCAGAGACTTAATTAAGAATTTAGAGCAGTTCCAACGGTGGTGGAACTGTTTGGAATTTTTAGTGGTAAAAATATTATATTTTAATAACAGTTTAATTTTTTTGCTCAAAAAAAAAAAAAAAAAAAATAACAGTTTAATTTTCAATTTGATTTTTATTTTTATTTTTGTATTGATCAATGAATAAACGACAGGTGTGTTAATTTCTTTTTCCAAGTATCTTTTTTTTGATAAATAAAAAAAAAATACTTGGAAAAAGAAATTAACACACCTTTTTCCAAGTATCTTAGAAACCTTATTTCATTATTTTTCATTATTTTGATTTTCTTAAAGTTGTTTTGCATATTGTCAATATTGGGGCTGCTCTTATGAGTGTTTTCTCTCCTAATTTTGTATTTTTCTTCTTTCTTTAAGCAAAGAAATTGATACAAGACGTTTTCACAAGTTGGGCATCCAATGGAAGACATTAACAGGCTTCATACGTGGTAATTGAAGACATTCATAGGCCCACACAGTCGATCTTACACAGCCAACATGTATATCAGACAGAGGAACGCACCTTGGATCTGCAAGAGCGCTGAATTGTATGATCACGGCTAAGTTAACCACACTTGTGGAGCAAAACCGCGACCTCAAGGTGAATCAGTGTTTTTCGAAAACATAATAAGCAGAATCGATAGACTAATTAGATGGAAGATTGTAACGTTGATGTCGTAAACCCTATAATATGTCAAGCAAACATGAAAATATGTGAAACCAAGTGATCCGGTATGTTTTTACGTATACTGTACCTGAATAGTCGTATCATCTATTAGTAAACATATTAATCAAGCTCAACAATCTGAGCTCTTCTCTCAGCAGCTTTCTTCCTTATGAAGATTCCCCATTTCATTGCTGCTTTTATCTTCAGCCACCCAACAACCGCTTTTCCTGATCTCACTCGCTCCTCCTCCTCATATCCCTTCACCATCGGTGTACTTTGCATAAACGACGGGAAACCGTATCCATCTCCTCCACCCCCTCCCATGCTAGTACAGAGCTGGAACAGCTGCTGCATGTCCTCACTCTCCAGCATTTCATCGCTTCTTAGCTGAATCTCGTTCGCATGCTGGCGTGACCAGTCTTCAAAGGGATCAAGATTTGCCTGGTGAACAGAAGAACAAGAGCCAATGCCTTGGTACCCGCCTGTGGATTGCAGTGGAGGAACAAGAGCCATCCCAGTGGTGGTTTGAGCTTGAGGTATTCCCATAAACTGATCTTGCTGCAAAACAATATCGTATGGTGCTTGTGAGTTATGAAGCTGAGCTGTTGGCAGCGGTTGATTATACCCTGCAATAAAAAAGATAGATATAAGCTTATAAAAAACACAGACAGAACTGAGAGTCTGAGATTTAGCAGTTTACAAGGGTTTGATTTGCCAAACCTTCGAATGAGAATCCTGGAAATTGACTAGGAAGTATAGTAGACGGAGGCAGTTCAGAGTAATTTGCCGGTTCTGTCTGAGGAATATCTACTCTCTCTGGCTGCTTGCCTTCATACTCTACGACTTGGTTCCAGTTATCATATGCTTTCTTCACCAATCCATCCACATATACCTAAGAAAATCAAACAGAACCATATCTGTAAATTACAACTTCTCAGAACCAATACCATACAGCAGCATAAACGATTTAAGTGGAAAGAGTTTGAGGAAACAGTAACTGAACCTTTTGGCTGTCATCAAGCGAGTCAGCAGAGAAGTATTGATCCCCAGAGATAAGGCCACTCAACTCATAGATGTTATTAAACACAACACCCACAGTCCTTGAATCTTCAGCATAGTAGATGTAAAGCTGACCGCTTAGGACACACGTCTTTGCGTGCTCCACTAGTACATCCCACATCTTGTTTGACATGCTTCCAAGAATCTAGACACATATTATCAGATAAGCATTAACTATTCATAAGCGTAAATCAAATGAATTAGCGAATGAGCTTTTGACGTTTCAGCTACTTACAGCTCGTAGTTTTGCAGAATCCTTAACCAATTTTCTCAGAAAGCCTTCCACATTGACTATTCCCTCAGCGGTTAGTTTCTTATGAAACGCCCCATCTTTACCAATCTTCTCCAGTCTCCACACTTCATCATTCAAACCAGGTGGATAATGCTTCTTGTACACTACATCAATTCAGAAGAATACAAGTTTCAGTCATCATCACAAGGTACAAAGTAATAAAGAAAAAAAGAATACATACATTCTCCCCTGTGATCTTTAACAGCGAAAGGTTCAGTCTTCGCCTCACGCACACGTACACCATCACACCACCCAGAGGCGACTCTTAACGCAAGTCTAAACTTCTTACTTCGAATCCAACTCGAGTTATCCGTGAACACCAGCTCACCCAAAGTACCTACCCCATCCTTCAAAACAACACACAAGTCTCCAGTAAGTAACGGTCTCTTCCCATCACGCTCTTTCACAACATGACTTTCAAACTCTTCTTGACTCCAATCTCCTCCATCTTCTTTCTCGAAGTCACCTTCGAGCACAACGACCTCGAGCTTGAGAGAAGCTTCTGTTCCAAACGTCACAAGACGCCCCGTGTTTGCATCTATCAATACAACATGGATGGAACCTCCTTGCTCTCCTTCCACTCTTCCTCCGGTGAATAAAGGGAGAGATAGTCTAGTCCTAAAACGCAGCTGCAAGTTCCTGCCATCAGGACCGCCACCAATTCGTTTCGAAAAAGACACAGAACTGCAGAAGTAAATCAGAAGTTTCAGGATATACACAATATCAAGGGGTACTAAAGTTAAGCTCTCCATTCAATAAAAGGTGTTACCTTTCAGCAAGCCTAGTAGGGATGAACTTTGCAAAAGCACGTTCCACTTCCTCACTCACCTAACTCCAATCAAATAGACATACCAAAGGCCTTTAACAAAAGAAATTCATACCTAAAGATAACTTACAAGAACAAAGATTGACAATTTGCAACAAAACCAAGTATACTTGATAAAAACAGAGCAATTAAGACAAAAGCAAAACAAAGAAAGCAGAACTTACAACTCTGCGGAGAATAGGTTCTAGAGATGAGCAGAGCTTCTGCAAGCTGTCGACTTTCATCGCCTCAACGATCACACTTCACAACAGACAAGAAAAAGAGGTAATTTGATTGAACATACAAAATTTCAAAAGACAAACAGAGAAGATGAATAATATTAACAAACCTAGCAAGAGCAGGGCGCTTTCGCTCAGGCTGCTTGTCATTGTTGCTGTTGTCTAAGTTCCTCTTCATTCTTCAAAATCTTTTAAGAGGAACAAACAAACAAACAAAAAACCCTAATTTCATCGATTTGTAATTTAAAAAAAAAAAATCAAAATCCCTCAGACGAAGACTTCGCGTAGACTTTCTCTCTCTCTCTCTCTCTCGATTTATCAAAGCAAAGCGATTAAGAGTTTACATGTATTGTCCGGAGAGAGTAATTCGCCGGCGGCGAGGGGAGTGATTGTGTTGCTTGTAAGTAGATAGTTTCCCCCGACAGAGTCTCCTTCTATGCCTACTTCTTCGATGCTCTTTTGCTTTTATGTTTTGTTTGCTAAATGCGGGTCAACTCGGAGAATGTTTCTTTTTTGTGGTGTACGTGTGTATCTCCACGGTGGACCTACCGTGCTTGTCACGTGTCAGCAAATATGCGAGAGGGTCCCCGCTTTGACATTCTTCAAATCGTCCACGTCTCCAGATGTGTCTTGTTCGGAATTTGATATAAAATCCTAGCCGTATGTTCCACGTAGGAGGAGTTTTTGTTATTTCTCTTTTAAAGTTCTGAACGGTGACTGCAGTTCGAGCGGTGCGGAACAAGCGGTTTAACTGCGATGTGATTTTAACAGTTATAAAAACATATAGATATAGGATGTATATATTTAAGTGCAGTGCAGAACAGAACAATTATCACCATTCGAAGCTTAAATACGTGAATTCAGAAGATTATTTTATCTCTCTTTGACTTGGTTTTTTTCATTGCACCTAAAAAGTAATTTAGGTATTTACTAGAGCTTTGACCTCAGGTATGAGATAGGTTCTGAGTAAGATCTGTTCGGTTCTAAATTATAAAAAACTATATCTAAATAGTATTTCGTATAGTTTTGATTCGGATTCAGATCGTTCCATCTAATTATGGTTTGGTTTGGATAATACAATTTTATATCTGAAATATTGTAATTTTTATGTATTTTTTTTTCTAAAAGGTTTGAAATTGTTTATATATATATATACACATTAATAATATATAGTTAAGTACAATTAAGTTGAAGTAGTATAGTAACTGTAATATTGTGCATGTAACTTTGCTTATCCATCTCGATTTTAATCCCAAGAAGATACAATTTTCAGAAATTGGTGGGATTGTCCCTAAACCGAACCATAATTGACGATTTACCCTTAGTTTTCAAGATCTAAAAACCGGACCACTTTACCATTATCTCATTCTCTCTCTCTCTTCTCTTCCCTATCTTATAATCTCTTTATCTTTCACACATGTCATATTTATGCTTTCATTTTTTCACCGTAAATCTCTATTTTTAACTCTGATTCTTTTGACATCCATATTACTAATGTTATTATCTCACACTAACTCTATTATTTTCAATTTCATATCTTGAAATATACATTCTTTTATTTAGATAATATGTAAGTTAGCAGCTATTTCATTATTTACCCGTTATTATTATATTTTAATGAATTTGTAACGGATACATAGAGTGTTAGCTGTTACAAATAGGTTTACGGCTATTTGATAGATAATTGATTAATGGTTAATCTTTATATATAAAGTAATGTTTACTCTCTCCTGGTGATGCCACGTCACTAATTCGCTTCATGTAATGCTGACACGTGTCCGGTCAAATGAAACGCACCGTTTCATTAACTTTTTTCCCGCAATCTGTTGGGCTGTGTTCTTATTTTGTTTGTCCATTTTGCATAGTTAAGCCCATACCAATACAGAACGTGTGTGTGGTGGTGGTAATGATGACACGATCTGGCGGTGGTGTTGAGTTCTGTTGCCGTCATTGTTGCTGTTGTGCATCCTAAGATCATCCAGCTGAGAAACGCAAGAACAATCCAAACTTCAAAATCGGATATGTTGAATATCGACAAAAAGATTGGAACTTTCTAACAAATTAACGATCATTTCCATAAAGTTTATACCTTTAAGACCAGGAGGAGGTGAAGAAGGAACATAGTAAGCATCCTCTTTTTCTCTTCTTTGTTTCTTCTTACAAAGGAGACAAATCAGAGTCACTATCACAAGCAGAGCGACTCCTCCAACGGCAGACACGGTGAATATGGACCTCCTCCGCCGCTACTTGAGGGATTGGACGGTGGTCCTGAGGATGGAGGGTTTCGGTAGGGGATCCAGGAAGAGTGATAGGTACAGGACGAAATCCCGGCGTAGTTGGAGCGGGTGGATACAGCTGAGGAAGAGGAGGTGAAGATCCCAGCGTAGATGGAATGTGAGAATAGTGGGTGGCTGCGGATGAGAAGAAGAGGGTGTGGTGGGAGGAGCGGAAGCTGGATGAGGAATGGTGGTTGTGGAGTTTGATGGTGGCGAACCAGACCTCGGAGACGGCTCCACGGACATGTTTGCTTTGCTTGGATCTAACTTAAAAAAGGAAAGGAAGAGAGGATACTAGGGTAGCGTTAATTGAGTTTATGTTTTAATCATTTTTCTATAGAAATGATTTTTCGGACAATAGAGCATTTATGGGGTCCCACAAGATTCATCCGAATTATTTCTTTCTATGTTACAAATTTTACTTACAATCTTGGAAACAAATATCTTTTCGCTGTGATTAACTTTAAGGGAGAATACGATTAATGAAACTTTGTGTATTTTAAGTTATTAAAAATTTCCAACTTCACTGATTGGAAATTGTTAAGAAGATAAAATGTTAGAAAAGAAAATTTTATGAGATGTTTTCTCTGAATATCACTCAGTTTCACTATAAAGTTTTGCTAAATTGTGTGTTTTTTTGTTGAGAAAATTTGTGTTTATTTCTCTCTAATTTAAAGTTCATAGATTGAGGGATTGAACACATTCCAAGATCACTTTTAATTTCTTTTTGTGGAAAAAAAAACTGTGGTAAGATAATCTATTTTGCCAAAATACGATGTTGACTAAACTATGCATTTAACAAGACTTATAGGGTCAGAAACAACGAATGTTGGATCCTCTACCATTTTCTTTTTATTTGGCCATCGATCTTCTTATTCTTCTACAATATTTCTAAGCATAGACATTGTTAATATACGCATTACCTTATGACGCAAGTAAGCTTGGTAAGGTCTCTCACCACTATGAAGGCCTTTACCATCTTGGATCCCTTGGATGTGTTTATACATAGTATCAACACAACTACAATACTATCTGGACTTCAGTTATTATTTTCTTTGGCAAATATAACTCTTTCTTCGACAAATGTGACTATGACTTTTAAAAAAATATATATTTAAAATTTAAAAATGTACTCGACAATATATCTGCGTGAAGTGCAGACTTTCCCTAAAAATTCAGGAGGATGAAATAGTTAGGAATGAGCCTCAGGTAAAGAAAAAAATGATAGGATCCGGAGTTTAAAAGACATAAGAAGAAAAAATAGATGGATAATATTTCGTACAAGGAGAGACAGATGATGTGCTAAACAATAATTTGTTTTTAAAAGTCTTAATTACTTTGGATGATATAGTTTATTTGATAATTTTTTAAAAAATAAATACGTAAATCTTTAAATAATAATATGGTAGATTAAAAGTTGAATAAAAAACGATAGTTAAAGTTAATTTTCGCAAAATTTAAAATAATGGATTTCAAAAAAAAATGTGCAATATTCAAAACAAATTTATATTAAAAAACGATAACATACTGAATCTCAACTGTAGTTCCGAAACATTATTATTACAAAATTTATTTAAAATAACAATACGATCTCAGAATCTTTTTCAGTATTTATCTGTCTATAATACTATTTTATATAATGACTTGAAATGCTTCACAAACTAATATTTTTATTATAACTTCCCGCCCGTAGGGCGGGCCGACCCTAGTATATATATATTTTTATGATACTAGTATTGTTAACATGCTAACCTGTTTGTTAACAATTTGTTAAACACGTTAATAAATAGACGTAATCCGATAACAAAATTTGTAGCATGTTAAAATTTTGTTAATTTGCTAACAATTTTTATATCATGTTAAAAATATGTTAACTCGTTAACAAATTTTGTATAACAAAGTAACAGTAATTTTGTCCATTCAAATTACAAAAGTCATCATGTTTTGTCTTTATGTCACATCATGGATATTTCTCTAGTTCAGATCTCCGTTTGAGGTATATCACACATTCACTCTACAATTTTATGTTTTTAAATCACAGAATTCAGTTTAAGTGGGTATCTGATCGGTTCTGGTTAAAACCTAAACCTGGTTCGGAGTAAAAACTGAAACTGAACCTATACCAACGAATAATCAACATTTATACCTATTGGATAAAATGATTATGACCGGTCTATTTCGGATCTGATCCAATGTGTTCGGAATGTCGCAGGCCTAGGACTATTTATTGGTGATTCCCCACTTCGGCCTTTAGGCTCTTGATCCAGATAAAATGGCCTGTCATGTTTCAGTTTACTCTTTACGGATGTGATGGCTATATGCATGTTATTAGACCATGGTGCTTCATTTTCCACTTTTTGCTTCATTTTTTATTTTCATGGTACTTCATTTTTTTCTTCATTTCTTCAAAATTTGAAGAAATGAACAATATTTCTTCAAATTTGAAGAAATACTATTCAGTTCTTCATTTTTTTAAGATGTACTTTCTTATTTACAAATTAATCCTTAACTTTTACTTATTGTTATTTTGTACTTATAAAATTAAAAATATTAATGTCATCTGATTTCTTTCAAAATTTATATTATTACTTTTATCTAACTGAATGGTAATAATGAAGAACATGAAATTATCAATTTATGAGAATTTGATGTTTGATTTAGAAGAATTTAGAATGAATAAACTCATTTTTTGGTTTTAAAATACATTTTAACTACTTAAGAGATATATGTATTTAGTGTTTTTTTACAAAGTCTAAGATTCTATTTTTATAAATTTATGATATATGTAATAATAAATTGTATCATATAATAACATTTAACTTATTATAAATACTAGATGGATCGAATTAATGTCGAAACAAAATAGATGGGTAAAATTAGAAAATTTGAAAAAGTATCAGGTGTTATTATTAGTTAATTATAAAGTAGTAATAGAATATACTTAGAATATTTCTCTTTGAAGAAAAATATGAAACAGACCATTAGAGAACATGCTTTTTCATTTTTTGAAGATCTTCATATTTTGAAGAAAAAAATGAAGTTTACTATTGGAGATGCTCTTAGAAGCCTAGTTTTGATTATGGGTCAAACTTAGGCTCATGGAAGAGCTTTGATCCTACCTCAGGGTTATGTTTCATCTCACTGATATGAAAAGCTGGTTTTTGCAAGAGGCAAAGTGCATCATAGACGAGGCTCTTTGGTGGTCAACATCATACAAAACCGCTGTTTAAAACTATACTAGTAGATTGCTTGTAAGTTGCATCCTTATCAATATACAGAATTAATTAGCTTTGGGTTATCCTCGGAACCACGATAACTGATATTTTAATATTATAACACATTTTTCTGAAGTCAAAAGCTATATAGATATGAGTTTTAAAACAAATAGAAAACTGTAGAAAGAGGGTGCTATTCAATAGAAGTCGGCCACAACATAAGTTGGTAGCATCAACAGTACTAAACGAGTATCCAACCAATATATAAGTTAGCCCTTGATTAATTTGATTCCTATAAGTCAATCATACAACACATTGTCTTTGTTTTTCTTTTAACAAACATACAACACATTGTCTAGGATCACTTAACTAAAAAAAAATATGTACTATGAATTGTTCACATAGCTTTTTCAATCAAAAAAAAAAGAAACATACTAGGGCAAAAAGAACCAATTAATTATCCTAAACACCACCACTATATTTATATTTCAAATATTTCAATCTATATTACTTAAAATTAAAGTCAATATTTGAATGAATATATATATATATATATATATATATATATATACACATACGTATATATTGATTTATTATTGAAAGATAAAAACCTACTGGCATGGTTAAAACATCTACATCTCTCCTTCACCGAAAGCGAAACATAAAGTGGTACTGGTAATAAGTGGTAACCATAATCGAACATGGAAGCCACAACTACTTGACATTCTCAAATGGCATTTGTCATAATTGATTATACCCTAAATTAAACATATAAATAATCATCCCCCATCAAATCATTTTTCTTCCTATCATCCAAAAGAGAAACGTTGGAGCCACTCCATAAAAAGTAAAGATGGCGACCACAACATCAACCCGAGCCATAGTCTTCGCTATCACCATTCTCTTGGTCGCCATCCAAACCGTTCACGCAGACTATTACCGGCCACGACTGCCTACACTTATGAGCCCTCCTCCATACAGCGCGGAGCCCAAGCCGCTCCCAACTCCCAGCCCCAAACCTATCCTCTACCAGCCTCCTCCCACCTACCACTACCAGCCACCCACGGGCTCATTTGAAGATCAGTTCCTTGCTCCTCATAATTCTGTTCGAAACAGCTTAGGTATTCTCATATATACATAAAAACACTATGTTCAAACATATGTGTTTTTAACAGTATCTTAAAATCCTAGCCGATCCGGCAGTTGGATCACATATGAATGACTACCAAAAGTTTTAGGTTGTGTGGGGGATATTTAAACGAAAAGGTTTTATATTCTTTATAGTAGATGCAAAACAATGTTGACCGCAAACTGATTGATTGCGGTTCATTGGGTTTCCTAAACTTCTAATTATATGTATAATTAAATCTTATCAGTTTGACATTTTAATGTACATAGTAAACAGAAAACAAGAATATTATGTTTTTAAAGTATGTGCTTACAGTAATGATCTAAGTTTCGAATGAAGCATCTTAGGATATGTATACGGCCAAATGAAATGGACTATTATTTCCTACAAACGACCAATTGGATAATAGTGTCATACTGTGCCATTAAGTGTGAGGTCAAATTAAACAATTATTAGTATTTATTGAAATGATTTCAATAGCCGTGCAAGCATTTTTGGCTGCTAGAAACGAATAATATAAAGTTAGTATATTAAAACTAATAATATATATATATTATAATAGAGAATAAACTATATATAACTAAACTAACAAATAATATATCAAGTATATAACAAGATTCAAAAATGTTTTAAGAACTTTTTTATTTTAATATTAATGAAGTATTTATTATTAAATTTTATAACCTAGTTTTAAGATAAGATAATTAAACTACTCAATATTTTATGCAATATTAGACTAAAGATAAAAAAAATTATCAACTTTTTGTAACTTTTATCGACTTTACTTTCAAATATTTCAACATGGCATTCCAAATTATAATCCTACATCTAATTACTCTTAGTCTTTAACAGTTATTAATTGTCTACAACTCTAGAACTTAGGAAATTCATATATTTATAAGTCCATGTTTTCAAATCCTAATATTATAGTGCTCTCATCATCGTATAATTCGAAATCTTATAAAATTGTGCATCCCATAGCAGTAGATGATGCCCTCGATTTTAAATAATATTTTGATGCCATAGGCAAAGGTTTCTTTTGCTTACACAGTGGCACGGGCTCTGGATTTCATTGATTTCATTTCATGCAGGTCTGTCTCCATTGGTTTGGGACGGCAGGATCGCTAGCTACGCAAGTTGGTGGGCCAACCAGAGACGGTATGACTGCTCCCTAACCCACTCAACTGGTCCATATGGTGAGAACTTGTTTTGGGGAAGTGGCTCAGACTGGACACCAACTTTCGCAGTGGAGTCATGGACAGTTGAGGCCAAATCCTACAACCACATGACCAACTCGTGTGAAGGCGGTATGTGCGGTCACTACACTCAGATCGTGTGGCGTGACACCAAACGGCTAGGTTGCGCTCGAGTTGTCTGCGAGAACGGGGCAGGAGTTTTCATCACTTGCAACTATGACCCACCGGGTAACTACGTTGGAGAGAATCCTTACTAACTTTGTCTAACATTTGGTTTTATAACTAAGTCGTTGGTGAGATCTTAATCTATGTTTTAAATCTTCGTGATTTTATTTCCTTGTGAGCTAATTATTGTATAAATTTTATGTTGGTGGTGTTACGAGCAGTTTGTTATTTGTTCTTTTCGTTTTTGTAATGGCCATGTCAACAAATGAAAAGATTTAATGGTTTGATATACAAGGACATTCCATAGTCGCCCCATCATACACTACTAAATACAATTGACTTGATAAATGTAAATCATCCCAAGATAAAATCTGGAACTCATTCTCGGATAGATTGTCTGTACAATTAACCAAACGAAGATAACTGTGTATTGAAAGTTTGATTATTTATCTATTTCAAATAAAGAGTACTTGTTTATTATATTAAATATATGCTTTATAAATGAAACAAAAGAATATACCAGTTAGTATGTTGCATGAAGCTCAGAGAGCTTAGCTAGCTATATACGGAATTTAAACACAAACAATGTTTTTTCTGTTTGCATTTGGAATGCAAAAAGAAAAACATATTGTCTTTTATAATTGGACGGATATATATAAATAACCGTAAATGCAATTACAACCATGTACATCAAGTGAAATAATCACGTATAGAGATACAAACATAACCAGTATCATTTTTTTTGAACACACATAACCAGTATCATAAGCCCCTGAAAGGCATCTATTTTCTAGTAAAATACCCAATACATCCACCTAATTTCCATCAAAAAGTCATAACAATTTCTAAATTTTAAATCAAAGAGTAGATGAATGATCGCTCAATAAGGTTTCTGACCGATATAGTTACCGGGAGGATCATAGTTACAAGTCATGAAAATCGCACCACTGTTGCAAGTTACACGTGCGCACCCGACCCTCCTCGTATTCTTCCACACCATCTGTGTGTAATGCCCACACACCTTCCCAGGGTCGCAAGTGTTGGAACCGTAATTATAATACCTCTTCTCGCTAGCCCATGCGACCACTGCGTCGGCTGGGGACCAGTTTTTGCCGAATCCACTGAAAATGTTTTCGCCGAGAGAAAACTGTCCATCTTGGAAAGAATGTATTAAAGCACAATCTCCCTTTCTTTTATTAGCCCAGTTTTGAGCGTAGTTCTGGAGTTTGCGGTCCCAAATCAAAGGAGCTTCGAGTCTTTGGGCACGAACCAAATTTTGTCGGAACAAGAACTGTAACGAGTCGTGGTGACATCCCAGACACTTGGTCCTACTGGTTAGGTACACCTGATGCAATGATACAGTTCTCGATTTGGTTCTGGTTCTGGTTTTGGTTATTGTTCTAGTTCTAGTCCTGGTTATTGATACTGAAACGCAGAGATCGGTGGCGCATAATAAGAGTAATATTACACGTAAATAGGATGAGATCATCATCCTTTGAATTTTTCTTGAGACTTTTTTTTGTCTTTCGGATGCTAATGGCGGTTCAAGTGTGGTATATAAATATCGAAGGGAAAAAAAGGAAAGGATAAATTGTGTCGAAAATGTATGGATATCAATTTGAGCTTTTTTTGGTGATGCTGCCTATTTTTTTTCTTCTAACCGAGTAACTTGCGTTACCAATGTGATAGATTGTAAATTTGGCAGGTTGCAAATTGGGAAAGGAAAAAAGTGATTGATGGTAAATATGAATTTGTATTATTGGAGGGCATATAAATTTGTCGATGTATGTATTGTCCTGTGAACGCGAATATTGTCCGTGTTAGATTAGATTGACATGGGGAAAATAGTGGGTCGTTTCATTTTCAAAAAAAAATAGTGGGTCGTCACTGAAACACACTCTAATATGTCAACATGCCAGCACAATTTTGCACACACATATTCCGCCTTTGATTGCGATAAAGGTCTAAAGTGAATGTTATATCGTATGGGCCATGGACCTTTGACTTACAGAAAGGTACTCCTCAATACGGGTTCTTTTGATATCATCTATTTGTTAGACCAATCGACATGTTTTCCCAAATCTTCACACATATTAGCCGCCCGCCAACCCACATGCAAAGCCTGCAGTCCTCCATGGTCTGATCGCAGCAAGACCTGCTCTTGATGGACAAATTTTTTAAGTTGATATATCCTCTGGACCCAAGTCTCATGTTCTTATTGTTTTTTTTTTTTGTAAAAAATGTTCTTATTGTTTTCTCACTTACTATGTTTATTATTTGTTCCTGTCATCACATCTTACATAGCTTTTATGTTTATAGCTTTTAACATTTTCACCATTTGGAAACATGATTCTTTGGATACCATTTACTATAAAAATATGAAATACGAAATGATAAAAAGCATCAATTAACAAGTTAATTAGTCAATATATCCTGTATATTTTGAAAGCATAACAAATGCAGAACATAATGCATCTAATATAGATAAATACATAGCATTTGAATTTATTCGGTTTTAAATTCTTCATCTTATTGCTTATATATATTTTTAATTTCAATATTATACAGTTCAGTTGATTTACCAGTCAAATCTATGATACTTTATCAATCAGACGACACTACATTTCATATGCTATTGTGCACACATGTTTATTGAAAAAAAAAACATTAAATCAAAACTTCACCATTTTTTTCCATTACATGCTTTATCACAACCACATCATTATACAATTTTCTCAAATGATAATATATCCTAATTAACTTTATTAACTCATAGATTAAACTTGAAATAAAATAAAAGTTTGACTAAAGAGAGTACAGGTGTCACCGAAACTGTTCCTTAGCGCCTCCGCAAATGTTAACGTCTCTCCGCCGTGTGAAAAAAAAAAGTAGAGAGAGAGAGACTTATCAATTCCCTTATCAAAAAAGCTGTCTTTTACTTCCACATGATCGCTTCCTCCTCCTTCTCCTCCACACTCCAACTCTCCTTCATCCCCGATTCGATCCCCTCTTCTCCTCGATTCCCTCCGTCTGGTCAACACCAGCTCCAAATCAGATTTCTCGCGCCACCGAAGAAACTCGATCGTATGGAGCTGATGAAGCGCCTCGGAATCGGATGCTTCGCGGCGAATCGGATTAAAAGGGAGGTGAAGACGGAGAAGGACAGCGGCGGAGAGGATCTGTTCGTGGATTCGTCTGCGGCTGAGAAGCCTGATCATTTGGTCGTCATGGTGAACGGTATCATCGGAAGGTATAGACTAGAGTAAAGCATGTAACTTTTGAAATGGGTTTCAGCTTACAGTCTTATGGGTTTAAAGGGTTTGCTTGTTTCTGCTTGGATCATGATCTAGTTCTGCGGATTGGAAATATGCGGCGGAGCAGTTCGTGAAGAAGTTCCCGGAGAAAGTACTTGTCCACCGTGAGTGTTCTGTAACATTATGGTTGTTTAAGATAGCATTCAAAGTTGTTGACTTTGGATGAAACTGCTCTGAGCAGGTAGTGAGAGTAATTGTGCAACCTTGACGTTTGATGGTGTTGATATGATGGGTGAAAGGCTAGCTGATGAGGTATTAGGGTGCTTTGTTTCTCCGCTCTGCAACTTTGAGTGTGTTTATTTTGCTTGGTGATGTTCTGTTTTTTTTTTGCAGGTTTTGTCTGTTGTTGAGAACAGGAGTGGGTTGAAGAAGATCTCATTTGTGGCTCATTCGTTAGGAGGTCTTGTTGCAAGATATGCCGTAGGGAAGCTGTATGAACAGAAGACTGGTGAAGCCAACTCTCCTTCAAAGGCCAAGAGCGGCGAAATTGCTGGGTTAGAACCTATGAACTTTATAACTTTCGCAACGCCTCATCTTGGTTCGAGAGGACATAGACAGGTGACTTTGATGATGATGATGATGTTTCAGAATTGCGTGTCTATAGACTCTAGGTTATATGTTTTTTTCCTTTTAAAGGTTTGCTACTATCTAGAGATTAGTAGCTTCTGTGTGAGAGATGCTTACTCTCTCCTCTGCTTTCGTTTTCCTTTAGTTCCCGATTCTCTGTGGCCTTCCTTTTCTTGAAAGAACAGCGTCCCAAACCGCACACTTGGCTGCTGGGAGGACCGGGAAGCATTTGTTTCTGGTGGACAATGATGATGGGAATCTCCCACTTCTTATCCGGATGGCTACAGATTCTTTTAACTTCAAATTCATGTAAAAATGCTTTTGCCTCTGTGTGTTTTCTTTTAAAATTGGTGACTTGCAAATTGAGATGTACACTACTCATACGCTTCCTAATGACTTCAACAGATCGGCTTTAAATGCTTTCAAGCGGCGTGTGGCGTATGCAAACGTGAACTTCGATTGTATCCTTTCCTGAATAAAGCATAGGGTTAAGTGTTTGCTTTACTTTCGTTTTACAAGAGACAGTGTTTGCCTTTACTAAACTACAAAGACATGGTTGGATGGAGGACATCTTCTATTCGCCGTCCACATGAGCTCCCAAAGGTAATCCATTTACAACTTAATCTTCTGCCCAGACTGGGATTTATCAGTAACCCCTTGTGTATTCTCTCTTGCAGCCAAATCTTCTAGCAACTGATCCAAACTATCCACACATTGTATACGTTGAAAATGGAAACGTGGACAGTGGTTGTTGCAAGTCATCTTCCACAGTAGTAAAAGATGAAAACACTGATCTTGAAGGTTTGCTTTCTTCTTCACTTGACTATGTATTAGTCCATTTGTCTTCTTTATATCCGTTGGCATTACCAAACTTCACACTCTTTTTTTTGTGTGGAACATAGAGGAAATGCTACATGGGCTCGGTCAACTATCTTGGGAAAGAGTAGATGTAAGCTTTCACAATAGCAAGCAGCGATACGTAGCTCATAATACCATTCAGGTAAGTCTGATTATAGGGTACTCTTAACTCATTGGTGTGTGTTTTAAAATAGCATTTTTATAGTATGGTTTTTGGAATGTGTAGGTGAAGACATATTGGTTACATTCTGATGGTAAAGATGTTGTCTTCCACATGATGGATCATTTCTGTCTCTAGTCCCCCGAACATTTGCAACCAACTACTGCTCACTGTTTCAACTGCTGCATTATAGTCAGCAATGTAAGAAGCATTACAAACGCCTGTCTTTTTTGTTTTGGTTATTTTATGCTGTGTGATGCATACAAATCATGGTTATTTGAAATGTATTATATTCTGTGGAACGATGAATCTGTACAGATCAAGTCGTTCTTTGTAAAATATTGCAAGTTTGCATCCTCTTCTTGACTCTTGTTGTAAAACCAACCTTGATGGAATTGATGAATTCTTTTTTTCTCTGAAAACTAAAGGATCGTAATATTTTGATGGCATTGATGAATTCTTTAATATACTCCACACTAGGTCTATTATCAACCTCTACAAAATACTTTGCCAAATTGTCACCGAAGGGAACTGAAGGACAATTTTTTTTTTTTTTAAAAAGAACGTCGTTGAAGTCTTAATAATCAAAGCCAGTACCTTCTCTTTGGTGGTACAACAACTATCTTGATAAAGTCTTTGTTGATGACAAAAAGATTCACAAGACTGAATACGGGTTTCTCACAATTATTGTTGTTTTTTTCTGTTTTATTTTCGTTCTTGTAGGGATCTCAATTGTTTCATATGTTCACATACACATAGTACGAATTGGACAAGAAAAGGATATGACATACACACATGACACAACCAGTGCCTATTGCCCCCATAGTAAAACAGAACAGTCAATTCAATTCAGTCGTTCTGTCGTTGTAGTCACTGTTCACATTGTACCGGTTCATCCAAAGGATCATAGTTTTATTTTTGTATCCAACGTTAGCGTTAGTACTTCTTCATTTCAATAAAAGGTTATAATTAAAGATCATATTCCGAAAAAAATATAGATCTATTTAGGGCTATTGTTTAAACAAAAAAATACTTGATGATAGCTATCCATATATATTTAGGAATCTAAGAGTAAAGGTGCAAAGAGAATCATGAACAACTTCGGCTCGCCACAACGGCGACACCAACGTATCAAGATCAGCATAATATATGGCACACGTCGTTGTTGCTAGTTCCCTACATTTTTGTTCACTTGGCCGATTCTCTAGTTCCGACCAAACTACCATCGGTATCGACCCAACGTAACTAATAAGTAATGATGTATGAAGTCGAACAGCTCATTAGTATTAACTTAAGCATCAATTTTTCAGGTGCACAAAAAAAGGCATCAATTTTTCAATTAGTAGTTACTAATCATCTATTCAAAAGTTCTCATAAAATGTACTACAAAACAAAGATTAAAAAGAACCAAAACCACACGAATAATGCATAAACATCGTTTTAATCAAGACAAAAAATAATGCAATAAAACCCAGTTTTATCCCATCCTTTCCTCTAAGGTCCGCATAATATTCAAAATTCGTAATAATTGCTCTGTTTTCAAGTTCCGGTACTCTGCCGCATCACCTGATTACTTCCAACCTCTTCCTTATGATCACCACAAGTACAGCTTTGCTCAGACCTATTTGCCGGCGTAGCTAGGTAAGTGGGTTTGACGTCTCCTGCCATGATGACGAGGAACTTCTCTGGCAACTCTGTGGTCTTATTCTTGTGAGTGTCACCGTCGGGTTTGGCATCATCATCTCCGGCCTCGAGATCTCTTTCAGCCGATCCGGTGAGTCGCCAGTAGGAGCAAGCGAGGATGAGAAGAGAGAAGGCGATGAGGGCCAGCATGGCGGCCAAACCACCGAAGAGATAAGGAACCGGAGAGTGCCACGGCGAGTGTGGCACCACCATTGAAGAGCTATGATTGTTTCCTTCGGGGTTTTGGTAATATTGTCTTCCTTCCATTGTCTGCATGTGTCCGCTCAGAGTGAACAAATGAAATTTTTTGTTTTTTTTTTTGTTTTTAAGTTTTAAAGTTGTGTGGGAGAAAGAAATGTGTTGTGAGGGCCATATATAGAGGATAGTAAGAGAACTATTGTTTAACGCATTGGAGTGTGCATGACGTTTCATCTATTATCCCCATCTACTTATCTTTCTTAATTACACAGTAGTATATGATATTCTTTAACATTTTTTGTAGCATATTATTTATATCTTTGTGTGAAGAATTTGGTTTTAGATTTTAATCATATTCATACATCGTTTATATTTTACTCTATTTAGTATTACAAACCATATTTAAATGTGAAATTCTTAGCAATATACATAACATATATTAACTGTATAGTACTATTTGGAATATATACTGGCTGTGAAATGAAATGATAGAATCAGTAGAGTAATGGAGGGTTGGGTTTAGAGTCAGCTTCCACCATGTTAAAGGAGGAAACGGATATTCCATTAGTTTCCAATCACTTCTCCATTTCCACATTCTTTCTTCTTATTTTCTTTAATTTATTCATTACTATTTCTATATTGTTCTTTGATGTGTCCACTAGTATTATGTTTAGTAAATATACATCATTAAGTTGAGTAAAAAGGAACTTCTAAGGCAAAACTTTTTTAAAGCATCCAAGCCAACAAATGTCGAGACATTATAATATTCCAACCTAATTCCCCTCTTACATTAATCTATTGAGATAAACTATCATATGCATGTCTACCATTATGCATATACACGCACATACACAACAAAAGTTGTGGTGGAGATGGAATACATAAGTTGAATGATACTTTGTCTACAATATTTATTAACTTTGTAATTTAGAAGATTATCCTAAATTATAAAACCAAAATCTATAGAATTTAATAGTTTAATGTAAATGTATTTATAGTTTAGTTTCCTTTACGATTGGAACTGAACCTACACAAGTTAACAATTATGTAGTCCTATATCAACGTTCCAGGTTTTGATTTGAGTAATTAAGTTTATGCATGAATCTTAAGGAATCATATTCCCGCTATATAGGCTCGTTACATGTGAAGATAATATAAAATAATTTAGACCTAGGAGTCCATTAGTTATCCAACAAATCAATAAATGGAAGTAATCACCGATTAAGTGCAAGTTTCTATTCTTTTTTTCCGGTAATTATCCTGCTATAGTGGTTTAGACCAATCAGAATCAGTTTATTTGAAAGTGACGGGTGCTTCAGGTCATTTCGTGGTGAACAACGAGAATGCTTGCATTCCTTACTTTAGTCTCAACTCAGGTTAATGTTAAGACGACCCATCGTTCTTGTATTTACACACTCAATTTAACGGGCGTTAACAAAATCAGTAACATCGATGACTATGTTAACCAAAAAAATAAATAAACAACGCTTCATTTGAATGTCTATTTCTAAGTTTGCTAACGGCTGATGTGAAGTCATTTGATATAGGGATCAGAGTTAACCACTTCTAAAACTTTGTTAAACGTTTTGTCAAATCAATGGGACAAGACACAAACACTATGATGTTTCTGAATAATGTCAAGAAACACGATGAGGATGAGGAAATAACTCTAGAAATGTATGTATGTGTCATCCTCATTAACATTGTGAATAAAGTATGCAAGGGATATGAACAGTGCCGTCTTAAAATATTTAAAAACCTTAGGCAAAGCATTGAATATGAACCTTTTCATAAACATTTTTTGTTGCATTTATTTAAGTTAAACTAATAGATTTTTTTTATCGGGAAAGTTATAAAATAGTGAAACATACAAATATTTCTTAAGTTTTGTTTTGTTATATATGAAATAGTTTTAGTTAATTATGGACCCTTTACTATAATTTTAGCAAATAATTAGTTATCTAACAACTTGAAATGGATCTTTAAAACTAATGAAATAGCACTACAAAAATTTATGGACCCATGGATCCAGGATAACTGCCCCTGCTGCCATGGTCAAGAGCCGGGCCTGGATATGAATGTGGGATCGCTCGCCTAGTTTATTAAAACGAAGGAAACAATTAATAATTTAATATACATGTTTTCTCTTTTTTCTTTTTAAATTAGAGAGACAAATAAATTTTGAGAAAAAGACCGGGATATTGAAGGATAAATATGCATTTATAACATTAAAGTTAATTAATTTAAGACTTAGAATTTAGAGTTAAGTAGTGGAGTTTTAGAAATATGTTCAAATTTTTAAAATAAAAAATTAAAATTAAAATTTTAAAAATAAAAATGTGCTATTTTGGTTATTTTATTTTCTGAGTGCTATTTTTGTGACAAAAACTTAAAAGTGCTATTTGAGAGAATTGCCCATGAATTTTTTAAATGAAGTATTTTGAGATGTTAGAAAATGAACGGTTCAACTTTATTAAGCACCAGAATTTAATTAAATAGCTGAATAGTAATAATATATTGCTGAGATTACAACCTTACTGAAAAAGTGGAAACTATATCAGTGTGGGTGTTCTAAGGTAACTTCTTCTAAAAATCAGATTAGTGGATTTGAAAATGTATCTAACTGAAATGGATAAGAGTACCATCACTTGTCACTAATATACTATATGCCATTACAGAGCATCTATCTTTATGGAGCTATGATGATTGAAGACCTATAGAATGCAAGAAATTTAATTATTGCATGCCTCCCATTAGTTACTTTCAAATTCGAACGTCCATACAGAACATTTTAGTTACTATAGAATAATCAAGATTTGCTGAAAAGAAGAAAAAAAAGAGAGAAGATATGGTAATAAAAATAAGGTCTATCAATAGAAAATATCTCAGTTTCTTTTAACTCTAATAGATGGAAAAAAGAAACTTTCACAGATTAAAGAACAATAGCTGTGGCAATTGTTATACATATGCTGAACTATTTTTATTAGAAAATGATAAGAGAAAGACTTGGGTTCACCCCTATGGTGAATTCTTAAATTCACCCCTACTGTTACCACCAATCAAAACGCCATGTAGGATTAGTAAAAAAAGGAAACAAAATTAAATTAAAAAAAGGGAAAGAGGTGAAAGACTACGACTAATTTTTTTAACACCATCTATGGCTTCTTTTTCATCATCCACACATATTATTGAAAGTTTTTTTTGTCAAATTAGTGTTTACAATCATCTGTCCTCATATATAAATATAAACCCAAAACACTAAACCCTAAATCCAAAAACACTAAACCCTAAACCCTTGGGTAAATCATGAACCTTTGGATAAACCATGAACCCTTGGGTAAAACTTAAATCCTTGGGTAAAGAGATATTCTGAGAGTTTATAATTTAATGTTTAGTGTTTATGATTTACATAATAATTTAAGGTTTAATGTTTTGGATTTAGTAGTTTGATAAACAAAACTTTCAATGTTGTTTGTGGGTGATGAAGAAGAAGCCATGGATGCTTTTAAAAAAATAATCGACGTCTTTTCACCTCTTTCCTTTTTTTTTTATTTTTTTGTTTCTTTTTTTTATCAATCCTACATGGCATTTTGATTGGTGTTAACAATTGAGGTGAATTTGAGAGTTCACCATAGGGGTGAACCCAAGTTTTATTCAAATGATAATATGTGTGTTATTCGTATTCATAAATACATTTACCTTTTGGGTGACATACACATGCCATAAAAATGGTAATGTGGGACACTTATTCCATCAAATCTGCATGCTCATGCCACATGAACATATCAATGCCATCAAGTCAATATATAGCAATGTACATTTATTTTAGGTTATATATGTAAGAACAATATTAGATGTTTCAACTGAAAAAAAACCTTCCGTGGGAGTTAGTTACATAAGTGTGTGTTAAAACTGTATACTATGTGAAAGGAATAACACGTCGGCGAGAAGAAACAAGGAGTATGATACAAAAACAGGGCGATATGTAAGTTTTATTTTTCGTTTCCATGACATGATTCATGAAGAACCTGTTAAAAGAAAAAAAAAAGTTTGAGGAATAAAGAGGGAATAGTAGTAAAGCAAGAGAGTGTTTCCTCGTGAGAGAGGAAATGCTATGATATTGTGAACGGGGACCAGCAGCTGTGGGAACCCACGCTTGGAAGGTGGTTAGGCTTTTAGTCGAGACGTCCTTATCGACCAGCACCCTGGCCTGGTCCATCCTCCTCCATTGTCGGCCTTTGCTCATTGTTACTTACTTACCCACACATTCATTTGATTACTAATGAATTTATATTCAGATATTTTTCAGTTTTGAGGTGATAACTAATAACATTATTCACCCTAGTACGGCTAGGTCAACCGGTTAGAGGAATATTGTTTTATTGTTGTGTTACAAGATCAGAATATTAGGTTTTAGGCTGGTCCGGCCCCTAC
This sequence comes from Hirschfeldia incana, assembly GCA_026261945.1. NCBI lineage: Eukaryota > Viridiplantae > Streptophyta > Magnoliopsida > Brassicales > Brassicaceae > Hirschfeldia > Hirschfeldia incana. The sequence goes on along the minus strand of JABCMI010000017.1, from coordinate 69,599 downwards.
GCATGTCCTATGCTATTAGTGCATTTGCACATGGTTCGTCTATACTTTGATTCTTTCTTGATTTGAAACCATAGAGGCAGATTAAACATGCTAAATGATAACTTATTTCCGATAGAATCTATGCATGTCCCAATTGTTGTTTTTGCACCAGATTTTTTTTCTCACATGTTCGAAGCATTTGCTTACATATAGACAAGATTTGATCCACATCCAATTTCTTAAGTCCAAATGAAGCTGTTTATTGTTTCATAGTTCCCAAGGTCCTTTCATTGTTTTTTTTGCTGATAAATCTGTTCCGGCCTGTGCCAGGTTGCTTTCGTACCCGGTTAACGGGCTTGGAAATAAACTCAGTTTACGACCCAAATGTGTGTGTTCTGTTTTCTTTCTTCAGCCTGCATTTCCTTGTGTAATCTCGAGTGATGGTGATACGTTGACAAGATTAGCACAAACCATTGTATAAAAAGTTACCAATAATGAAATTATATATACTAACCTCTCGTTAAACACATAAAATTATGTTATCTACAATTATTTTTCTTAAGAGAAAAGAAATCTATACTAATCCTCGAAGCAAGCAAAAAAACTAAAATGGCCACAGGGGAAACCATAGTTGGTGTTGGTGTGTTCTTTTTCAATGGTCTCGGCTCATACAGCTTTTTTTTTTGTTCACACGAGAAATTTCATTAAAAATTCCCAAACCAATTAACCGGTTTGGTTCGCTACAAAGTCTGAGAGGGTTTTCTTAGCAATTGAATCTTCTAGGAAGAGAGATTCACGACGACAGAAATTGAAAGCAACAGAATCAAAAGAAAGCGATAAAAGATAAATGTCAGATAAGACTCCATGGAGGTTAGAAAGCTTTGATCCATCTGCGATTGCTGTCACCGTTGCAGAGAATCCGATTCAAACACCACGCGTCGAAACTGGAGGGAGATGGCATGTTCCATCGCTGAGCGGATTGCTAGTCCTTCTGCCAAGAGGGACGAGGTCACAAACGCTTCTGGTTGATTATGGGAGCTGATTAGCTCGGTTTGATTACGGTAGAAGCTCCAAGCCAGTCCCGCAGCTTGGGCTTCGGTCTTCCATGCAGCATCTGATTTGCAAGTTATTTCCGAGGGGACTCTGATTAGATGGGGCTTTGGTCTCTTCTCAGGCATTAACACAGGTAGTTGAGCATTACACCATTCTCTTGCATCAGACATAGCTTTGGTTATTGTTTCTTGGGGGGAGAAGGATCTGTTCTGAAACAGCCTTTGATTTCTTGCAGTCCAGATAGCCCATAATAACCAAGGAGCTAGAGGGCATTTGCCAATTCCCAGCGGGGGCAGAGCCATTGCGAGGAGGAGACGTTGCCATTCTTCATCGAAATTGTTCAGAGGCGAAGGATTAAATCCGCCAGAGAAAGGTACCAGATCCCAAACTTTTAGAGCATAAGGGCATTGGAAGAATAGATGTAGTATTGTTTCAGAACTTCCACAGTGAATGCATTTAGAACCAGAGAGGACTTGTCTTGCTTCTAGTCTTTCTCCCACAGGGAGAGCTCTATGTTTAATCTTCCAAATAAAGAGCTTGAGTTTAGGAGAAGTGATTAGATTCCATACCTCCTTTAGCCATTGCTGAGTATCTGTAAGATTTTGGGTCGATGTCTCTTGGTTCTTTTCCGCTGCTGCATAGTATCCAGTCTTAGTAGTATAGGATCCAGACCGGTGTCGTAGCCAAACCAATTTATCTTGTCCTCCCCATTTACTGGTTTTGATGCTCCTAATGTTCTCCCTTAGTAGGGGAAAGTGTCGTTCTATCTTCTGGCCATCCCAGTCTTTTGATTCGGTAGATATTAAGTCTGAGACCTTTAGAGAGCTTTCTGCTTCTGGGATAGGGCCCATAGGGCGTACTGGTGCTATTAGTGAGAGCCACGCATCATCCCAGGCTAGAACTTTTGTTCCATCACCTATAGCCCAGCCTAGTTGTTCTTTTAGGAGATCCCTCCCAATGAGGATTCCACGCCAGCCATGAGAACAAGCTGCTGTAGAAGAGACTTGTAGGAACTCTTGGTCGTGGAAATATTTGCCTTTTAGAACTCGAGCCAGTAGACAGGACGGGGATTCTAGAATACGCCAGCTAAGTTTAGCTAGGAATGCATCGTTGAACGCTTGGATGTCTCTGAATCCCAACCCTCCATCCTTCTTTGATTTGGTCATAGTATCCCATGAAATCCACGCCATCTTCTTTGCCCCTGTATTTGAATCCCACCAGAACCGGGTTAGGACAGATTGGATTCTTTTACAGAGGGATAGAGGTAGCTTGAAGCATCGCATTGCGTGGTTTGGGATGGCTGATAGCACACTTTTCAGGAGGGTCATTTTCCCCGCAGTAGATAGGAATCTATTGGTCCAACTCTTTGCTCTATGTCTGATCCTGTCCACTATAGCTGAGAATAGGTCTTTTTTCTTGCGTCCAAAATGCTCAGGGAGCCCTAGATATTTCCCCGAGCCTCCTTCCTTCTCAATTCCCAGAATTAATTTTATTCTTTCCTTTTGGTCTGTTGGCATTCTATTAGAGAATGTGATTCCTGACTTTAATGGGTTGATTTTCTGGCCAGAGGCATGTTCATATTTGGAAAGAATCCTTTGAAGAGTGGTGATGCTACGCTTGTTGGTTCTGCAGAAGAAGAGTGTATCATCAGCAAATAAAAGGTGATTCACTCTTGGACTGTTAGTGGCCACCCTGATTCCTAGCAGTTTCTTTTCTTCTTGTGCTCTCCTACATAAACCAGATAGGACCTCGCTGCATAGGATGAAAATGTATGGGGATAAGGGGTCTCCTTGTCTGATACCCCTCTGCGGTTGGACTAGGCCTTGAGCAGTGTCATTGATTAGGAAAGAGTAAGACACTGTTCGCACACATTGCATTATCCATCTAACCCAGATAGGATGAAAGCCTAGGTGACCCATTACCTCTTCAATGAAATCCCATTCCAAGCGATCATAAGCTTTGCTCATGTCGGTTTTAACCGCCATTGAGCATCGTTTTGACGCTGAGGATGTCTTTAGAAAGTGAAGGACTTCATGAGAAATGAGGATATTATCAGATATGGCTCTTCCTTGGACAAAAGCAGATTGGTTTTCTGAAACCATGTCCGGTAGAAGCATCTTGAACCTGTTAGCTAGTAGTTTAGAGATTATTTTGTAATAGACATTGCATAGCGCAATTGGTCTGTAATCTCCAACTGACTTCGCATCAGTATTCTTGGGTATAAGTCTGACGTGGGTATGGTTTAACGCTCTCGGCATGACGCCGGAAGAGAAAAATTCTTGGATTTCAGCAATGATATCTGGACCCACAGTACTCCAGTTTGCTTGGAAGAAACTTGCAGAGAACCCATCCGGTCCAGGTGCTCTGTCCGGATGAATTGCAAGTAAAGCCAAGTGGATTTCAAAGGCTGAAGGAATGGAGATGAGGCGTTGGTTATCCTCGGGTGAGACTTTGCTGGTGAGGGCCTCAGAAATAATTTGTCTTCTGTCTCCCGGGACAGAGATAAAAAGCTTAGTGAAGTAATCGACAATCGTGGCTGTGATTTCTTTCTCAGTAAAAACAGGGGTACCCTCAGCGGTTTCCATTACAGAAAGGTTATTTATTGCTCTTCTCCCCTTAGTAACTGCATGAAAGTAGCCTGAGTTTTTATCACCTAGGCTTAGCCATAGATTCCTGCTTCTTTGTTTCCAGTAAGATTCCTCCGCAAGGTAGGCAGCTTTAAGATCAGAGTTAATCTTATTCAGTAGCACTTCATCATTAATGGGGCTAGTCATTGCTTTTTCCAGTTCATCTTTCCATTTGTTGATGAGTAGTTTGCTATTTCTCTGTTGCTCTTTGTTCCATCGCACTATAGCTGAGCGTACAAGTCCAATTTTTATTTGAACTGGTTTGTTTCCTGCTTTGCTCCAGGTTTCTTTTACCAATGCGTGGATAACAGGATTATCTCTGAGACGCCGGTCAAATCTGAAGAGACCTTTTCCTTTCTTCCTAGTCAGATCAAAGCAGATCAAGATTGGTTTATGATCCGATCCTTCGTACTTTAGGTACTCAACACTGCCTGAATGGAACATCTCAAACCAGTGGCTGTTAGCTAGTGATCTGTCTAGTCGACATCTAACGACACCTTCGGTCCAAACTCCACGCCAAGAAAGGAAGTCACCAGTATGTGGAAGGTCGTAGAGGTCGCATTCTGACATGAAGGTTCTGAAGTCCACAAAGGATCCTTCTGGTCTGAGCCGTCCGCCATCTTTTTCTTGATTGCTGAGGATGTCATTAAAGTCTCATGTGGCAAACCACGGAGCATCACGGGCGAGATTGAGAAAGGTGAGATCTTCCCATATCTTCCTCCTTGCTATATAGTCCGTGTCAGCATGAATAAAGGTTGCATAGAAATGTTTGTTTTCATAAAAGATCTCAGTATCAATGTAATGTTTACATGAGGATAAAACATTAACTTGGATTCCTTGCTTCCAGAACAGAGCTAAACCTCCAGCTCCATGGCCAGTAGGAGGTACAAGATGGTGTAGAGGAAAGTCCAACGAGGAACATTTACGCAAAACAAAGTCGTTGGGGTTCTTTGTCTCCGTGAGGAATGTGATATCTGGTGAGAAACTCTTGTGGATCTCTCCCAGTCTCTGGACTGTCTGGTCATTCCCCAAACCACGACAGTTCCAGCTCACAATTTTTAAGGAATTGGAGCGGGCGGATTCTGAAAATCCGTCTTCCTTTTAGAAATGGCAGGAACCATATTCATTGTGGGTTGAGCATTAGAGGTAGTAGTAACACGTCTAGGAGCAGTCCTGGTAGATGAAATTCCTCTTGTGGATGATGATGGTGGATTTTTCCTCCTTGGGGATAACTTGATTTGAGGGACTCTTCTTTTCTTTGAGGTTTGGGTAGTAGAAACTCCAAGAGCCTTAGTTGGTGGTTTCGCTTGATTTTTCTTTAGTGGAGGCCTTCCTAAACGTTTTTTTGCTGGAATTCTTGCAGGGTCAGATTCAGGTTGTGGGTCAGGGTCTTGCATTGGTCCCAAACGAGTGAGCGCAGGGGCTCTCTCTACAGAGTGATGGATATCACCGGAATTACCAGCTTCTGCAGCCAAGGCAGTAGCATTGATTGCCATATTCCTAGCAACTTCCTCCGTTTCTCCAAGCTCGTCAGCACATCTCATTCTTTCCCTTCGAGCAGCACTTTCAGTGGGATTAGAGTGGTTCACATACTGTATCATTACTTCTCTGAGTTCCTCTCTAGCGTCTCTTAGTGCTTCCTCGGGGATAGCAGGAGGTTGGAAGGGGTTATCAAGTTGAGAGTGATGATTACTCCTCTGGGGGGAAATACGTCTCTCCCTTCTACGTTCGGAGGATAGTTGTTTAGGACTAGCAGTTCTGGGGTTGTCATGGTGGCTCTGACTGTGAGCATCAAGTGGTTCTCGAGAACGCAGAGATTCAGAGTAGTGGAGACGTCTACCGGAATCTACCCAGCGTGACCCAATATGTCTGTGGCCAGAGTGAGAATAGGGTTGACGATAGCTTCGTGTTCGGGAGGAGGAATCAATAGCTAAAGGTCTCTTGTCTGGTTCAACTCTATTCCCCTCCTCGGGTCCTCGATGAGAGTGACGGTAGGGGCCAGTATTAGATCTTCGAGCATCTCTCATGAAGCCTGAGATATGGCGTGAATCTGTCTTTCTTAGTTGATCAGGAGGTATGTAGTTTCCTTTCCGTTCTCCATACCGATTCTCATTAATAGAGAAAGATCTTCTAGGTTGCTCCATACCCTGTGTTATTTGAGGTGGGTTTTGTGGGCAGTCATCTTTCTCGTGGTCCAATTTCTTGCAGGTTTTGCAGAATTTCTCAAGTTTCTCATAGACTAGTGTCGCCTGGACCTCATCTCCGTTTTTAAAATCCAGAGTAGACTGAAAGATGAGGGGTTGTAGACCGTTGATGTGAACTCTAAATCTCGCTTTTGATGCAGTGATTTCCCAGGAATCAAAGGTGCCGATATCAGCTGCAATACTTCTCAGAATAGTTTCGTCCCAGAGGTGAAGAGGGACGTCTTGAACTTGGACCCAGAAGGGGATTTGAGAGGGGAAGGTCGGAGAGATTGATGGTTCCCATTTCTGAAGGATGACCATCCACTTAGCAAAATGGTAGGGCCTATTATCTAGGACTTTTTGCAGATCTTCTGCTGATTATTCACAATTTTAACAAAACTGAACCATTTGGTTTTATACGAATCCCTTCACATCATTAAGTAAAATATTGTAAAAGTGGTTTGGGAAATCGACTGCGTGATGTGCAATTTTCCTATGTACTAATAATACAAAAGGGCACGAGAGAAAGAGAGAGAAAGTCATAGCAAGACCCGTGACCTTTACCTGTATTCCCCTTTAGATTGTCCCTCTTATTTCCTCAACAATATTCACTACGACAAACACATTTAGTTTATCTTTACATGTTTATTAAATGTGTATATATAACCGAAAAGGTTTAATTGTGAATATATACGTAACTGTAACCATGCTTCTTTGTATAAATGCGGGTAGTATATGGATTTTCATTCCATTAGCAACTCCATTTTAACTTGGATAATAATCATCTCTAATGATCTCTTCTCTGACTATTACTTGTCTCAGCACCGCATCGTTGTTACATCGCCACCTAGCCACGACTACGTTCGATGAGTTCAATGTAACACAAAATCATAAATGACAGCAAAAGACAATACTTCAACGCAAACAGACGAAAAAGACTTAAATATTTGTCAGCTTCATATGAAAAAAAATACAAAAATCATTCTAAACATAAACATCCATAAATTCTCATTACACAACACACTCTCTCATTCTCCAACTTGCAAACATTTCTCTCCCTAAAATGGAATCAAATACTCTAACCACCTCTTCCATCTCCTACACCAAACCTCTTCCACCGCTCTTCCACACGGCTGAGCCACCTTCTTACATCCTCCGCAACATCTCGCTCACCTCTCATCCTTCCCAAATCCTCGCCATCGTTGGCCCTAGCGGTGCTGGAAAATCAACTCTTCTCGACATCCTCGCCGCAAGAACCTCCCCGTCCTCAGGCTCAATCTTAGTCAACTCTCTTCCCATCAACCCTTCTGCTTACCGAAAAATCTCTTCCTACGTTCCTCAGCACGACGCCTTCTTCCCTCTCCTCACCGTCTCCGAGACTTTCACTTTCTCCGCCTCCTTATTGCTCTCGAAAAGAACCTCATCAGAAACCTCCAATGCCGTTGCTTCTCTCTTACAAGAACTCAACCTAACGCATCTTGCTCATACAAGACTCGGTCAAGGCCTATCCGGTGGTGAACGGAGAAGAGTCTCCATTGGTCTAAGTCTTCTCCACGATCCTAGATTCTTACTCCTCGACGAACCCACCTCCGGTTTAGACAGTAAATCAGCTTTCGACGTTGTGCAGATCCTCAAGTCCGTTGCTACGTCGAGACAAAGGACCGTGATCTTGTCCATACATCAACCTAGCTTCAAGATTCTGTTTCTCATCGACCGTTTGTTACTTCTTTCCAAAGGAAGCGTTGTATACCAAGGAAGGCTTGATTTGCTAGAAGCTTTCTTGCTCTCCAAGGGATTCACGGTTCCTCCTCAGCTAAACTCTCTCGAGTACGCTATGGAGATACTTCAAGACATCCATGATCCGTACGAGAATACTACCGACATTGTTCTCCATGAACACTGCCCTAACGAAAGTCAAAAGCAGAACAGAAAACAGAGCTATAGAAGCTCGAGGATCATCGAAGTAACCCTACTTTCTAGAAGATTCTGGCAGATCATATACAGGACAAGGCAGTTGCTTCTTACCAACATCTTAGAAGCTCTTATAGTCGGTCTTGTCTTAGGCACTATCTACCTCAACATTGGAACTGGCAAAGCAGGAATCGAGAAGCGGTTCGGCCTTTTTGCATTCACCCTCACGTTCCTCTTATCATCCACCACACAAACCCTACCGATATTCATCGATGAAAGACCTATTCTTCTCCGAGAAACCTCGAGTGGACTCTACAGACTCTCCTCTCACATTCTTGCAAACACATTGGTCTTCTTGCCTTACTTGCTCCTCATAGCAATCATCTACTCTGTCTCGCTTTACTTCCTTGTAGGTCTCTGCCTTTCATGGCAAGCTTTTGCCTACTTTGTGCTCGTGATCTGGATCATTGTCCTTATGGCAAACTCATTCGTGCTTTTCTTGAGCTCTCTCGCGCCTAACTACATTGCTGGAACATCGCTAGTGACTATTCTTCTCGCGGCTTTCTTCTTGTTCTCTGGCTACTTCATCTCTAAAGAGAGTCTACCTAAGTATTGGTTATTCATGTATTTCTTTTCGATGTATAAGTATGCGTTGGACTCGCTTCTGATAAATGAGTACTCGTGTCTGGCCGATAAATGCCTTGTCTGGTTTGGAGAAGGCGATGTGAGAGCGTGCTTGCTTACTGGAGTTGACGTGTTATACAAGAAAGGGCTTGATGAGAGACAGAGGTGGACTAACGTTTATGTGTTGTTAGGATTCTTCGTACTATATCGTGTTTTGTGTTTTCTTGTTCTCCTCAAAAGGGTTTCGAGTTCCAGGCGATGAATTTTTCTATTAGTATCTTTTTTTTTGCTTAATTCCTGTAAGAGTTTCCCTTGTTACTTCAGACTTCATGGTATACATACAAACAATCAATTTAAATTGTAAATTCCCTTATTTACTGTATCTTCTTTCGTTTTGTTCATCGTCTTGATATGTGTTTGTAAAACAAGTATTAATCTCTAGGTTACATAGTAAATATACATATATGAATACCAAGAGCTCCACCTAATGTCACGAGTGTGATTGACTCACTAATCACCTCAATAATGATGGTATCAATCATACTCGATAGAGAGAGAGAAAGGCTTACGTTGGGGCAAGAAATAATAGAGAGAATCAATTGGATTGAAGGATGGGAGAGAGCCATGTTCGTGTATATTGTAGCTTGGACAAAAAAGAGATCGACTCACGGGTCCACATGATTGTCATTTTCTCTGAAAAGCCACATTAGTTTATCCTTTTTAGAGTATATACAAACAAACAGCTTATAAGTAATTATCAGTTTTGATTTGGATTCATGCAAGATATATACTGACCCCCATTAAGCTATTCTGCGTTAGTTTACCGACAGTGTTCTAATTTAGCTGGCGTAATTCTCATCTATTACTGTTGCAGATCCTATACTTTACTTCGGGACCATCAATCTGTGCCTCCCCCGGCTATCAAGAAAAACTACTGAGCTATTTTGTTTTTGGTCAGTAACAATGGTTTGGTTAACAAGGGAGGAATTCATGATGTTGACAAAATAAAAGCAGAATTTATAATTTTAGTATTTTTTATTATATGGTCAAGTTGACATACAAAAGGCTGCTTTCTCGTCTGTATTCATGAGTTCACGGACATGCATGTTTCATTGGTCATCCGTGAACAACTTTCTCTGGATTTCATTTTGTTTAACAACAATTTTTGTCTGCGCCTAGCTGGCTTTCTGACTCGATCACTACTCGAATCCTTTATTTATTACTACTTTTAAAGTCTTAAAATACAAAAAATGTTAACCCAAAGCTGCAGCATGATTTGATCTTGGGGGTTGGGGAGTTTGAATCGAGTCTCTGTCAAATAAGCAGCCAGATTTTTTCACACACTATCGAGATTGGTACTGTTGGCCGTCTGTGATTGGAGAAAGCAACAAGAGACCTTAAGGCTTTCAATTTCTTTTGTGGCAAGAAAGTGCTGACTTACGTAAACACACGTCATGTATTAGTAGCCCGGCTTAGATAAAAACGGGCCTTGTGCCATATTTTTGTTCTTCATGAATGAATTTTGAAGTTAGACCTTAATTTGTAAAATTACAGAACCTTAACTAGCATTTGCACTGCTCTAACTCTTAGCATAGCCCTAGAGCCTGGCACTGGTATTACTTAAACAATAACAGTACATACTGAAAGGAAAATTTTCAAATCAACAGAACACGTTTAAGATACTTCATTATCTCTTATCATCCTTAAGGTTGCATGCAGTTCATGTTGTTAACACTACTGAAGTCTACAAGTCCCTGTTCACATTAACACACGTCAAAAGCCCAGCACTAGAGGAAAACACTTATTACAATGCTCAGCCCAATTAAAGCCCAATTAAAGCCCAAATACACAATTTATATAATTGGTCATTTATCCACAGAAAACCCTAGTTTCCTTGTGCTATAGCTCTGTGACAAACGAAGTAGCTGTTTGCCTCTTCGCAGTGAAAGCTCAACCAACAAGAAGATGGTATAGACGCTGCTTTTACTCTGTTTCTATATTTTTTACATTTGTACTTTTTTGTAATGTAATGACTTATCTGAGTATGTATTGATTGTGTTCTTGTTCGTTCTGTTTTCCAGATTATCACAGAGACCAACCGCAGAGAGATCTGCAAATACCTTTTCAAAGGTTTGTACTTTTTTTCATTTCTGCTAGTGGAAACCTGTTAAGCTACCATAGGTTGTTGATTTGTAGATTGAAACAGTTAGATTAGATAGGTAATAAATGCTTGCTTTAAGCACAAATGAGATTTGAACCTAGTTAGAGTAGTGCTTTGGTCATTTGAGTCATGTACATTGCTTAGATCTAATAAACCTTCGCGGTTGTTCAATAAAGTTTAAATCTTTTTAACTGTTGGAATGGTGAATAATCTATATATTTCTCTTGGGTTTCACAGAAGGAGTATTGTTTGCCAAGAAGGATTTCAACCTCCCAAAGCATCCGTTGATCGAGTCAGTACCCAACCTGCAAGTGATCAAGCTCATGCAGAGTTTCAAGTCCAAGGAGTACGTTAGGGAGACATTCGCTTGGATGCACTATTATTGGTTTCTCACCAACGAAGGGATTGAGTTCTTGAGAACTTATCTCAACCTCCCATCTGACGTTGTTCCCGCAACTTTGAAGAAGTCTGCTAAGCCCATTGGTCGTCCCTTTGGTGGCCCACCCGGTGATCGCCCAAGGTGAGTTATTACACTCTTTTGTTTCATCCTAGTACCTGGTCTGGTGTGAGGGATTGGCTAGTTAAAATGACATGGGTTTTGGTGTTTTTTTCTCAGAGGACCTCGTTTTGAGGGAGACCGTCCTAGGTTTGGTGACCGTGATGGGTACCGTGGTCCACGTGGTGGTGATGCAGGAGGTGAAAAGGGTGGAGCTCCAGCTGATTACCAGCCATCTTTCCAAGTAAAATTTCTCCCACTTACCATCTCTCCCCTCTCCTAGTTTATTAATAATAATAATCATCCTATGATGTAATTTTTACGAGATTATTGTCTGACATCGCGATGTGTGTTATGTTGACAGGGAGGTGGTGGTGGTAGGCCTGGATTTGGCCGTGGTGCAGGCGGTTACAGCGCAGCAGCACCATCTGGTTCGGGTTTACCCTGAAGGAACCACTTGTTATCGTTTTGATTATTGAAAGACCAAGTTTTGTTTTTGTGTGTTTGGCTTTAGTTTTGTTTCTGTGTAACGCAAATCCAGAACCTATAATCTATTTATTTCTCTTGACTTTTGATTTGAGGTAATAAATCCTTTAGTAGTTTCCAGGATTAGTGTTAAAACGCCTTGTCTGTCATGGAAGTTTGTACTTTGTCCAAGTGAGACATGAGAATGGATTGTTTTTTAGAAAAAAAATGAAGAGGAACATGTTTTTTTTTTTCTTATTTTGCAAATGTTCAATGGACACTGCTACCACTGCTTCATCGTGTAGTTGGACAGTGTCGATCAATTACTAGAGCCAAAAATTAGGAGTAATCTGGGTCTTAAGTGCCGTGTTGCCAGACTTGGCTTAGCCATGGCGATCATGTTGTACCACAACCTAATTGTAAGCTTTTACCCCTTAAACATCAAAAAAAAAAAAAAAAAAATTAACATTTATGTTAAGTTAAACACTAATTTCATTGATAAAATCAAAAGTTTGTTAATTCAGTATCATACTTATTTTGGTCAGACCTTAAAAAATAATCCAAAATAGTTTTAAATAAAATTCATGAATTTTTGGAATAATAAATAATTTAACCTAAACATATGCTTCTTCTATTTCAAAAAGACTGTTATTATTTTGAAGATTTTCACATACTGTAGATTGAAATATTCTTTTAAGTATACTTATTTGATCAATAATTTTTTCAGATAAACAAATTATTTATAAAACCAATATAGTTTGTAATTAATATTAAACTAATTTAAGTATAAAATCGTATTGAAACTACAAAATAATATTCTTTATATATAAAGATTTTGTCAAAATGACCTTTTTATATGAAACAGAGAATGTAAAATATAACTAAATCGGATAAAAATCTGATCCAAATCAGAACTGATATCTGAAAAGTCATACATGCCTTATGAGAGAAACTAATTCCAAATTGTCTTTACTATTTTTTTTTGCCTTGAATTGTCAAAAAAAAAAAACTCTTACACATTCACTGCATTACTTGAGAAAAAAAGGAAACAAATACAAAGTCTGGTCAGAGTCAGAGCGCTTAATGGTAATAATTCACAAAAGCTTACAAATCAGGGGGTGTAGCACTGGGTCATATGCATCTACAGCCGTCAACGACGACGGCTGAGAGAAACTTTGATGGCCATTCGATCTTCCTCCTCCTATAAGAAGAGACCCACGAAGCGATCAATAATGCCTCCTCATTCTCCTCAATTCCCACTTCCTCCTACGTCTCGCCGATTCTTCGTCTCTCGGAGGAGGATCTCGATTATGATGATCCCTCTTACTCTCTTCTCGGCCGCCGTTTTTCTCTTCTTTATGCCTTTCAACGGCTCCGGAAGATTATCTGATTCGTTTGATCTTTCACATACGGTCCATGGGATCGAAGTTGTCGCTGAGTTTCCTCACGATCCAAACGCGTTTACTCAGGTTTGTGGTTTAGTCAGTCTTCGGTTATCTCAGTCTTACGAAATCTCAGTGTGAGTAAAAGTTTTGTGTGTGTGTGTGTGTGTGTTCTGTTTCAGGGACTTCTTTATGCGGGAGATGATACATTGTTCGAATCGACTGGTTTATACGGACAGGTTGATTGGTTGGCTTTTGCTGTAATAATCTTCACAATGTGATTCTCGAGTTTGATCGTTTTTTTTTTCTTTTTCCCTTACAGTCCTCAGTCAGGAAAGTGGATCTTCGGACAGGAAAGGTATGGTCTTGTCTTGTCTTGTTTGTTTGATGAGAAACATATTGTAAATATCAAACATTGTTATTGAATTGTCAAGAGGTTGTGTGTAATTGTGATTTTGGAGAATGATAGCTTTATTTTAGAAGACAATGGAATCTATGGAAACAAATGAATTTGAACTTTTTCCTGCTTGTGAGATTAGCTGCGTGGACCAGCATCATCATGAAGTTCAATCTCATGCGCTTAATACTTTTGTTTCTCACTTGCTTAGGTTGAAGTTATCGAAAAAATGGGCGATAAGTACTTTGGAGAGGGTTTGACACTCCTTGGAGAAAGGTGAGTCTATTCTTTGAAAAAACTAAACTAGTTTGTGTAATTCTGAATGAAATCTATTTCTAGGATATTTTCTCTGATCCACCCATTATGTTATCTGTTGCAGCCTTTTTCAAGTTGCATGGTTGACGACCACAGGTTTCACATATGAACTTCGCAACTTAACCAAAGTTTGTACTCCTCTTGTCCCTTCTCATACTCAAATTTGTTTGCACAGTTCAGTGGACTTAGAATTCAGTTTAAGATAGGCTTTGTTCCTTCATTTTTGCTTTGCCAATTAACATTTTTAGATGCCCTGAAAAAAATTTAACAGCATATTTTATATTTTTCCTAATCATATATGTAAATATAAAATTATATATCACACAATTTTCATAAACTAATTCAAATCCATTAAAGTAATCTTATGAAGTTAACTATATAGTAATATTTGTTAACATTATCACCAACATTTTAACTATAATCAATCATAGTTTACTAAATCAATTGGTAATACAAAATTTCACAATTTAAAATTTTATATTTTACTTATATTTTATATAATTTTTACTTATATTTTTACTTATATTTTATATAACTTATCAAAATTTTATATGTAAATATAATTTGTATTTATTTGATAATAATAATAATATTTGTAAAGACATTAGTATTATTTATATAACTTTATATATGGCCTAAGCGATGGCTTGGGTGGCTTGTCCTTCAGACCAGCCTTGTAAGTTACTATGCGCTCATTGCATTACCGCTCAATGGTGGACTAGCACTGATGTACTCCTTTAGGTTAACCATTTGATCTCACTGTAGGTAAAACCATTTAAACATCATATGAAAGATGGATGGGGATTGACTACCGATGGAAAAGTGTTGTTTGGAAGTGATGGAACTTCTACACTTTACCGGATGGACCCTCGAACAATGAAAGGTTTTTCACTTATACTGCATTGTTCTTTGCTTTTGTGTTCTAGAGCCACTTACTTATTTTCTGGAGAGTATATTTATGATTCAATGGTGTCTTTTTTTTCTTCTGCAGTTACTGATAAGCATGTAATCAAATATAATGGCCTTGAGGTACGATACCTAAATGAACTCGAGTACATAAACAATGAAGTTTGGGCAAACGTGTGGCAGGTAATTCAACTGCTTATTTTCTTTGGTATTTGCATCTATTCATTGTGACATCTGAAAGAATTATTCTTACACACTTTTTATGGTTAAGCAAAGTTGTGATGATGCATGCAAAATGTCACAAAGTGAAATTAAACTTGGTGCATTAACCTTCATTCACTCATTCATTTTAAGGTAGCGGGAATAAGACTGATGTGTATTTCTCTGTTGCAGTCTGATTGTATTGCTAGAATTTCACCCAAGGATGGATCGCTACTTGGATGGATACTTCTTCCTGAATTAAGGTTATTGTCTCTTCTAACATGTATGTGTTTAGGAAGAACCATTGTGTTATACAACTGACCTCCTTCTTTTTCCCATGTCATTTCACAGACGAGGATTGCTGAAATCTGGACACGGGGTGAGTTCATTATCTGAACTTCACAAGTTTTTCTTTCTGAATAAGCCATCTTCAAAACTCTTTATCCCTGAAATGAATCTTGTCTTGCACTACAGGGGATTGATGTCTTGAATGGTATAGCATGGGACAGCGACAAGAAGCGCATCTTTGGTAAGCAAAAATCTCGTCCGATCCGTTGCATTTGGTGATAAAACTCTATCTAGTCATATGGCATTTTGAGTCTCGATGTGTTTGTGTATTGTAGTAACGGGGAAACTGTGGCCGAAGCTGTACCATATCAATCTAAAACCAGCAGCAGCAAAGAGCGAGAGACAAATCGCACGACAATGCTTGATATGAAAAAGAGATAAAGATGAGTAATTGTTAGAATGTACACTGTTGTAGCTTAAAGGTTAAAACTTAAGAGGCTAATGTGCAGCACCACACATTCTTAACATTAGCAGAAAAGTGTAGCCTGAAGGGGGTCCATGACCCAAGTTGCATTTACTAGTTTTGTATCCTTCTCTATTCCAGTTTTGGGGTCGGAAAAAAAAATAGAAAAATAACAATACTATGAGAGAGTAATAACCAAAGTACAAAGATGCTGCGAGGAACTTTGTGAACCATTAACTTTGTGACATGTTAGAATGGATCCATAGACGCTTAAGGACATAACACTCTCACAGCATCAGCCTCATAAATGGATGTAACTTGTTTGTTGTTCCGTTCCTTGTTTGGTTGAGGACTAACTTTTTGTGTGTTTGGTCTTTCCTTACACCCTCGACCCACATTTGTAGGCTACAAGGACATCTCTAACATCTTAAAATGATGTCCTCTCCAACTCTTATAAATGATATCATAATACATTGTGAGTTCTGCAATTCTACAAATCATATGATTTGTGAAGAAAGCGGATTTCCACAATCTAACATGCAGAAGAGAAACTTTTATAAACTAAATGGAATGCTCAATATGTAGACATGATTATGTAGCCTCATAGAAAAAAAATGTAGATCAAGAATGTTTAAGAAACAATGACTTTTGTGGAAATGAATCCGATACCATAGAAACATATCAATCTGTTTGAATAAAGCAAAAACATTATTTCACAATTTAGGTACAAAATAAAAAAGGTTACAAGATTTTAATGTAGGTTTACTTCTTATACTGCCTAATTAAATACTTTCTTCTCAATTTAGTATCTGAACAATTAACCAAATGGTCAAAGACAAAGAGAACAAAGAAAAAATAGAACGACAGAAAATGTAATTTTCACAAAATATAAGAGTGGAGTAGACTAGTCCAATTAGAAAAAAAAAAGAATTAGGGGGCAAATTTAGTCACACGAAACTGAACCGTCCGTCACTAGTAATATTCTGCATATTTAATTCCAAAACATATTTTCTTTTTAAAGACCCAAAACGAAATCATCTTTGGGCCACAGAGCATTGTACACCACATCTCTCTCTCTCAACTCTTTCTTTCCCTCTCGCATAAAAAGGTAAGACAGAACCTCACCAAAAGTTGAGAAGATAACCTCTCGCCGAGCTTCTTCTTCTTCATTCTCCCATGGCGGCAGGTCTCTCAACAGCCCTAACATTCAAACCACTCCACCACCGCGCTTTCTCTTCCTCCTCCTCCTCCTCCAGTCTCCGTCTACACCATCCCACATCCTTAACCGGATTCCCGTCGTCTCTCCTCCGGTTCAGAGGCTTATCCGTCTGTTACGTCGTCTCGGATCGGAGGCAGAGCTCTCCTATCGACAAAGATGACAGTTCTCCCGAGAGCACGGAGACAACAACAACAGCCATAGACGCGGAGTACCTCGCGCTGCGTTTAGCTGAGAAGCTGGAGCGGAAGAAATCTGAGAGGTTCACTTATCTGATCGCTGCGGTGATGTCGAGCTTTGGTATTACTTCCATGGCTATTATGGCTGTTTACTACAGATTCTCTTGGCAAATGGAGGTATATATAACCAAAACTCAATTATTATTATTTTCAGTTCATTTAGACAATTTTGAGATAGTGTTATGGTTGTAATAATAAAATTAAAAAAAAAAAAAAAAAACAGGGAGGTGAGATTCCAATGTTGGAGATGTTCGGTACATTCGCTCTCTCTGTTGGTGCCGCTGTAAGTACTCAAACAATCTCCAAATTTTTCAGACTTCTTCATCTTTGTTTGAATCTCACTGAGTTTTGGGAATCAGGTGGGGATGGAGTTTTGGGCTAGATGGGCTCATAAAGCTCTCTGGCACGCTTCTTTATGGAACATGCATGAGGTTGGTTACCTTGATATGACAATTCTTAACTCCAATTTTTGAGTATTCAAAGTCAAGCTGCTTGTTAGTTTACTACTGCTACTTGATTATTCTCCTCTATTTGCAGTCGCATCACAAACCTAGAGAAGGTCCGTTTGAGTTAAACGATGTGTTCGCAATAATCAACGCTGTTCCTGCGATTGGTCTCCTCTCTTACGG
This sequence comes from Hirschfeldia incana, assembly GCA_026261945.1. NCBI lineage: Eukaryota > Viridiplantae > Streptophyta > Magnoliopsida > Brassicales > Brassicaceae > Hirschfeldia > Hirschfeldia incana. Next base: position 52,064 of record JABCMI010000017.1, on the reverse strand, counting down.
TTTCTTCAATAAAGGTCTCGTTCCTGGCCTCTGCTTTGGCGCAGTAAGTACTCTCTGAAGACCAAAACATTAAACGTCATTGGTCTTAATTATGGTTACAACTTACAACGTCTTTGACTGTATGGTTAGACTAATTATTTTAATATTAAGATTAAACAACTTTAGACATAGCACTCAGTATTTTTAAAACAAACGTATCTCTCGTCCAGTATCTTCTGTTTCTCTCTATTTATATATTTTAATAGAGAAAGTTTGGATTTTTTCGGTTCATGTGATGACAAAATGACTCGTTGGCTTCATTAATACCATAAGATTAGATTGGTGGTTTTAAACTTTCGGCTCACATGTTGTTGTTGTTGTTGTTGGTCTCTTCCTTGTAAACAGGGGCTAGGAATAACAGTGTTTGGAATCGCCTACATGTTCGTCCACGATGGTTTGGTGCACAAGCGTTTCCCTGTAGGTCCCATCGCCGACGTTCCTTATCTCCGTAAGGTCGCCGCCGCTCACCAGGTATTGACTTGATCGGTCAACGTCATTATTGTAACGGTTTCTTTCCCAAATTAGTAATAATTTTCGTTAGTTGTTACTTAAATGACTAGTACTAGTAGTAGCTTATTCTATTGATTCATGTCTATTTGTTTTTAGATTTTATTTAGATTTGGTCGGCGCTAATAATATAAAATAATGGTAGCTTCTTATGATGTAGCTTTGTTGTCATTGCTAATTACAAAATTGATTAAATTGTGTCGTTGTGTGGATTGTGTGTTCAGCTGCATCACACAGACAAATTCGATGGTGTGCCATATGGGCTGTTTCTTGGACCAAAGGCAAGTTTCTTGATTTGCTTTAAATTCTTTAATCATCATCTTTATGTTAGCTTATAATGATTTGACTTTTTGAATTGTGATGTGCAGGAACTGGAAGAAGTTGGAGGAGATGAAGAGTTAGAGAAAGAGATAAGTCGGAGAATCAAACTGTACAAAAGGGGGTCTGGTTCCGGGTCGATTTCTTGACTTGAAAACATGTTTTAATTAAGTCTCAACTTTTTGTTTCTCTCTTGTATCATGATCTGAAATACGGTCTATGTTTATAAATCCTATTTAGCCGATTTTGATTTTAAATATTAAAAATATAAATCATGCTAATTATGATTATTAGCCTGTGTTTTATCTACACTCGGTTATTTCTGAAGTCCGCTATTTGGTATTTCTTTTGCATATTTCTTAGATAAACAGAGTCATGATCTCTTACAATGATTCACTGAATGTGAACAAGGTCATCATGCTACATTGATACATAACAGATTGTGTATATATATGTCAAAATTAGTGAAACGTATTTTGACCTTACACCAGAAAAGCTTTTGCTTATGCAAGCAAAGTTTGCAACCAGCAAAAAAAGTATTCTTAAAGTGAAATATTATTTCGTATCTAATACATATATGACATATCAAACGACATCGCTACTTAAATTATAGAATTTTTCTTCTTTACGTAAGTCTATATAAAGCTTTTACGTTCACAGCATGGCCACTTCTTCGCGCGATCTCGTGGAACCGCCATTGTTGCGTGCAACGTCATACTTCTAAATTATAAAAGTTCAAACAAAGGAAAAGTTGACATCAGTTGCAAAGATAGAATATGAATAAGGAGACCTAACTTCTAAAAATGTAAAAATATGTTTTGATGATTAAGAATTCAGTAGACCTGGAATGAGTGTTTTATACTCCAAAATCTGCAGCCTTTATTAGTTAACTAGGATATGACCCGCACCTTGTGCGGGGTGAAAATGGATTACATATAAATATAGTCAACATTCCATATTAGAATGTTTAGTAGTCCTGTGATTTTGATTTTCCGAAACCGAGCCTAACCGTTGGTTTTCGTTAACCAAAATTTTGAAAATTAATTCTGAAATTAACCAAACTGAATTTCAGTTCAGTCGGTTATCAGGCATTTTCGGTTTTCAATTTTATATCCAAAAATAACTGATATTATTGGGTTTCAGCCAATTTTAGTATATTTTTCTTTAAAAACAGATATTTTCGGTTAAATTTGGTTATTTCGGTTAAATTCAGATTTTTTTTGGTTTTCAGTTAATTTTGGTTCGTTTTTTTGGTTATTTTAGATTATTTTCGAATTTCAATTTTTTTTTCTTCTGAAAATTGAAAATCAAAAATAACCAAAAACCGAATTAAAAACCATAACTGAACTGAAATCTTTCTTATTGTTGCATACAATAGAAATATTATGACAGCGTAATGGTTAGTAAATATCGCGTGATTTATTGTGGTTTCAATTTTGAAAAGTACATTCTAGTTAGGAAAATAATTAGCAATAATTGTAGAGAATTATAATCCTATAATAGTGTTTGCATAAAAACATAATCCTATAATAATATGATATAAATTTAACTATCATATCATCAGTAGAATTTTTTAATTATTTCAAGATAATGATAAATTGTGAGCTTAATTATTATAGTTATTTATTAAGATTAATAATTGAATATAAATTGCTATCCTAAAATTATGGAGAGCATGACATTAAACAAATTAACTTCTCAAATATATACCATAAATAATTAAATTACTATATATTTTTGTTCATAATTTATATTGAACATTATATATAAATTCAACATATGCATTTTACTCGAAACCAAAGTAAAAATTTATAAGTATCTAACTGAGTACAAAATTATTCTATCCGAAAGAAATATAATCAAAATGAACTGAATCGAATAGATCCGGATCCGACAAAACCGACTCAAATAGAGTCGATCTGATAAATAGCGATTTATACCCGACCTCAAAACATGAAATATCTTATACTATGATTTTATGTGTTCTATTTTCTATATTTTATTTTATGATTTAGTTGAAAATCTTTTTGTTAGAAATTTTATTCTTAATTTTATATTATAAAATTTTATAATTTTTAAGTAATAAAAATGTCAAGTTTAAAAATATTAAAATTGACGTTATTAATAATTTATATTTGATTTTTAAAAAAAAATTAAATATATATGACAAAATTTTGCCTTGTCCTAATAGAAATTCCACCATTAAAAAATCTACCATACGTCATGTTTAATTAAGCATGCAGTAAGTTTAAAAATACTCGTATAAATCAATTTTTTTTTTTTTGAATCAAACTATTTGACTATAAAAAAACCTGGACCCCAAAAATTGGTAGCGTCGTAACATAAGGACAACTTCAATTTTTTTATTAAAGATGGAATCAATATCTCAATAAGCTTATTTTTGGTCTTTTCAAATTTGATCCTGCTTCAGTATTGGTATGATCAGACTTACATTTATAATTTTGACAACAGCCACTGCGTTATAGATATTGAGGAATAGAAAAGGCATTACTGAAATCATCCAAAATGAAAGAAAAACAAAGATACACCTCTGCCATATCTATTGCATATATGTACATATGTGTTTTTTTCAACAGATTACATCCAACAAAAATCTAGTAAGTTCTTTTTCGTAAAATAATATAAGTTAAGATCATTTTATCCTTCCCACCAATAATACATGCTCATTCCCCTTGTTGCCGTGTGTAGTTTACCCAAAAAAAAACATCCTCGATGCATCCATCAATGTATCACCAATTTCATGGTTTTTTTTTTTTGTGATTTAGCTGCAAGACATAGCGCCATTGAACTGCTGCTACTGCTTAGTCCGTTGCATACAGATCAAATGCTCTCATTCTTTAGCTCTTTTGTTACTCCACATGCATAGCGTCATATGACTGAGCACAAACTTTAAAGATGTGTAGGCTAATTACGAAAGATAAAGCCATGTCGCTTCTGCAAGATATGGATAAGTCGCCAGAGTTTCATCTTCTCCGGCGAACGAACAAAGAGTCTGACCACCGTCTCCACATGGTGTTGAATCGAGTCTTGAACAAAAATCCCACTTATTCACTTTGCCATAAAGATACCGACGATCATAAGTGGGAACAAAAATCCCACTAATGTATTAAGAAAAATATACGGTCGATGGCAATTGTTGTAAATTTTCTAGTAATTTAAGGTTTTTTAACTAAAATAGCTGAGAAGAAATGTGGGTTCGCCACATCAGCTAAAATGGCAGTCTTGTAATTAAAATACCCAATGAAGGTTATTCATAAAAATTGCTTCCCTATTAATAATAAGGGGATATAGAACACAACTTGCGAATATAGCCAAAAGATCAGTATGATGCTAACCTGTCAGTAGTATTAACTCTACTGCTTCAACTGGTTTATTCAAAACTACTGTGTATAGTCAAAGCTTTCATCAGTTGTACAATAATTTTCCACAGCAGAGATATACATATTAATAGGCCACCACAACATGGTACGATCGAGTTGTATATACTAAAATAAGTTTGGCGGGTTAGAACATAAAAATGGAGATGACTTTAAAAGGAAAAGCTATGGATACGTGTTACGTGCCTAGCTAGCTTGTCGGCTGTCCCATTATAATTTTGTAACTAACTCACTTGAGTGGATACATCACAACATTTCCTCATAATACTCACACCGATGCTAAGTGGGATCTATTATTTACACTCCCACGACACTATCCAATCAAGTCACAAGAGATAAGGGAAAACAAATAATTTGATCGTTTACAGTTGAGATGATGATGAAAAGTAGGAGAGGATGGGTTGCGTGGAAGCATATAACTAGATAATGCCACAAAAGTGAAATAGTAAAGTTGATAATATATAGCTTCTATTTACACGACTAGGATGTTCGGTACGCTTTTGACTAAGAAGATACAATGTAACCAATAACGCACTAATGAATAATCACAGTCTAATACATGTATAAAACATTGTATTAGAAACTTTTCTGTTGTAAATCCTTAAGATTCATTCGTCGACGATTGCTATGTGCCTTGTGGCCCACTCCACCGAACAAAATACGATTATTTTATAAAGCGTCACCAAAATGACGATTATATGACAATCCAATATGAAAACAATACTATATAGAAAAAAGTAACGCGTTTTGCAGTGTCCATTTTCCAGTCGACAACAATTGAGATAAGGTGTCCCATTTTGCTACGTGTCTTAGTGATACTTGAGTTTTAAATCCACTGAACTTCTTTAAAAAAAAGGTTTTAAATCGGGCATCAGTATGTACATATGGTGTTATGGATTATGAAACCAATGAAGATCACATCTTGCAGCATTAGCATGACGAAGATGACCATATATACTTTGTGACATTTCTAGGCTAGAAATTCTAGCTGTCGATTTTTCAACCTTGTTTGCAGAGGAAGGCATACACGAAAATCTTGTTTTCTCCGGAAAACTTATGCAGTTCAGGGGATTCTTTCAAGATGATTTTGAAAAATTAGGCTAATGATCTTTTGATTCCTCAAAGCTTTCTAGGAGAGGAGGCTTCAAATCCATTTCGAATTGAACTTCAATAACTCTAAAGCTTTAAGTTTACCTATTGACAAGAGATAGTTCATGGATTCAAGGCCCAAAAAGGCCTACATTCTTTTCTAGCATTAACCAAAGACCAATTCTCCAAGCATTTGATGGTAAAGAGTAACAATGAACAAGCTGCATAAAATAATTAGTTTCTAGAACTGAAATCTCAGCCGTTTGTGATATGAACCCTTACATCGAAATCTAACGGCTGTTAGTAGCTCACTTATCGACACACGATGTTGCTTAATGAAGTCAAGTCCAAATTGGAAACTGATATTGGATAGATCCAGATAGGCGTGTAGACATCATTCGCCACGTGGCTTAACGTTATTGGATAGTTACAAGAACGTTTCTTTGTCTGTGTGATCTGGTCTTTGTCTCTTTGTCTCTTTGTCTAAACTTTGTCTCTTAAATTTTCTTTCTGGATCCAGATTAACAATCTGTATCTGTCTCTCTCCTATTATTTTGAGAAGATTTCATTGCTCAGCTTCTATGCCAACTTGTAGAGGTTTTTGGATCGCAGACTTCTATCACCTTCTTGTTCCGTTTTATCTTAAGGCTTTGTATATTGTGCGGAAACTTAATTATGCTATTCAATTTTGATTGATCCAACATGATGCAGATCTGATTCATTGATTTTTACTAGTCTAATTGCTTTTAGTTTTCTGAGCGTTAAGAAGGGTAATTATGTGAAGTTTGAGGTTTAATTGATCTTTTTTTTTGTATCCAAAGATGTTTATAGGAGGACTGATCATGTTATTTATGCATAGGGGCTTCTTCTCTGTGTTTATCCTCTACAGCTTTCTCCTAAAACTAATAAAGAAGTAATTGTCAAAATGCAGAACATGGGAGAGTCTAAGGGGTATGGGAAAGGAGGAGGACGACGAATGATTCCAACCGACAAGTCTGAAAATTCTTACAACGTCTCCCTTAAGTTGTCTCCAGTTATTTCTTTTTGGGATTGTATTGTACGCACCATGAGGTATTCCTATATACCCGAGTGGGTGTAGCCGTGTAGTAGTAGTAGTTCTTGACTTCCTTCCACCACAGCAGCGAGTTTTAAGTTCAGTTCTTTAAGTTAAAAGAGTTATATAGTAAGCTAGTATGGATCACGCGGTGTGCAAGCAAGTTCAGCCATTAGCTAGGAAAGGGAAAAAGAAACATAATGGTAAAGATGAATTTGATCGTGTCAAACAAGCCGAGAAGAAGAAGAGACGTCTCGAGAAAGCTCTTGCTAATTCTGCAGCTATCAGGGCTGAGCTTGAGAAGAAGAAACAGAAGAAACTTGAAGAACAACAGAGGTTAGATGATGAAGGGGCTGCAATAGCAGAAGCTGCTGCTCTGCACGTCCTACTCGGGGAAGATTCTGAGGATGATTTCTTCCTTGGCGGGGGAAAGTGTTGCGAGATTGATCTGTTTAGAGGTGGAAGAACTAACTATGTTCCTCGCCAGAGTTGCGCCAGCTATGCGGTTCAAGGGATTGGGTTTGACTCAAACGTTTATGGACGTGGAGATGGTAACTGGTCTGTGCCACTCATGAGGGGTGCTTGGGATAACAACACTAACATGGGAATATCTGCAGATTTCATCGCTGCTCAGGCAGTCTCGTCGCTGCACATATCTGAGAACATCGATAGGAACGCTTTTGTCTTCAGTGAGATGTTTCAGGGATGAGAAGTGGCATCATGCTATTATTCTACTTTTTTTTCTTGTATACATCATACCATTTTAATGTCATACTTCATGTGTAACTACTTCTGTCATACTTTTTTCTCAAAGCAGTATGAATATGTTTAGACTTGCCAATAACAAAAAGCTCTCAATGGTTTGTTCATATCAAAATCACACATTCTGCTTAAAGAAATAAAGATCTAATGTTTGGTACAACAGTAAATGGATACAGATGAGAGTACAATGTTGTTACATTTTTTGACCAGTGGATATACAGTTAACCAAATGCACTATGGTGGAGGGGTGCAGAGTCGCGGCTCATTTTTTTCTGCTGATTTGCATCTTCATCTCTGTTCTCTACCTCTGTACTTGACGAGGGTTTTGAAGTGTTGAGTAACCCTTTGAACCAACTACCTTGCAATCTCGAGTTACCATTGTCTGAATTGGTGAGGGTTCCAGGTCGTTGCTGAGAGCCATTGGAGCCGTTTGTTACGTTTGAGGTAACATTGGAAAGGAAGCGGTAAGCCACTTTACTAGCTGACACGATTTCAGTTTTGGCTTGCTTAAACTGCAAAACCCAAGTATAAGAAGATTAAATAACTGTATTGTTGCACTTAAGTTGCAGAGAAGTTAAACGAAAGAGAACGAACCCGCATCGCTGTGTTTCCTGCAACTTCCAAGGCCGTGTCACCAGCATGAGCAAATCGATTCACCCAACCTGTTAAAGAGACAGAAGCCAAACAGTCATAAGCTTTCAAGACCAACACACACACTGATTTTCTCAATATATATTCCCAAATAATGGGCCTTACCTGGGAGCTTTGGCACGCCGAGTACATCACAGAGTACATCACAGAAATGATTGCAGTTTTTGGACAAGAGATCGTATGACTGTCCTGGCCACTCCCTGCTGAGCTCACGCAATATCTGATTCACCATGAAGATTGTGCATTCTGTCCTCCCAAGGACGATTTTCTCACGATAAGTATACATAGGATTCTTGCTGCTAGGACAGCTGAAGACACCAGATCCTTGTTCACAAAACCCATAAGACCATTCATCATCCCCATATACCTGCACAATATTCACAAGAGATGCCCAGTCAACTCATATGCTTCCTTGCGAATCTATAGTCAGACACAAACAAAAAAAATAACAAAACTAATAACAAGAAAGTTATATACATGCACAGACTTAAGTCACAAAAGTCAAGCACTTTAGCACATAATTGGGAATGAATTATAATGGGGAAAGTGGTCTAAGGTTGTCCAGGTCAAAGATGAATCAAGTAAAAGTGAGAGCCATCATTGAAGTTTGACAATTCCTCCTCCAGAGAGAAAGTTTATAACTTTACTACTAGTAAACACACAAGATTAGATCTTGAGTGGAGGAGAAGAAAGCTTAAGATCTTACAGACACCTGTAAGCTCAGAGATCAAACAAAAAGTAGCAGAAGGCTTCGTTTACACTTCAAAGTATCCATTTTTTTTTTTAAATAGTTTACCTGAATGGCGCTGTGGAAGATGCCGCCAAGGCCAATACCGTCTTTGAAGAACCTGTTGATCTGGAGTATGGTGTTGTTCGTCTTCTCCGATCCACTGTTTGTCACATCGTATATATGCAGAACAACCTCCCCCATGATTACTTCCCTAATTTCTAAGTAAATGAAGAGTTCGAAGAAGATTCTATCTGTTAGCTGGAAACCCTAAAATAGAGAGACTCGGTAACCAAATCCACTTCCCTTCAACAAATCCAACTACTAGATCTCTTCTCCGAAATTTACTTTAGTTTTTCTTCTCAGGTGAAGAAGATGAAGGTGCGGCGGTGGTGGTGGTGGGGTGGGGTTTTGCGAAATGACGCTTTCACCCTCGCTTTTCCTGCTTCTTTACTTGCTGCTTCAGCAACCGACGTGGTTTACGCTTAACCGGGTTCTTTTTTTGTAACCGTAATAATAATAATCTCATCCGTAGAAACGGACTAAAAACCTACATCTAATCTAACGGCTGTTACGAGCTACGTCACGAGACTGCTGGGTCCCACACGCACCGGCCAAGTCTCAAAGTCCCAATTGAAAACTTACATTGCAATAAAAGTCAAGAGATAATCCGACGCGTGGCGTGTTTTAATTGGGTCAAATAGAGACGGCTACGTTTTAATTACCTTGTCCTATCCTCTCTCTCTTCTTCCTTGTTCGTCTCTTTTTATAATACGACTAAAAATCCTTGTTTTTCTTTCTTTTTTTCTCTCGTCTTTCTTCTGCATCCATACATCAACTTTTACTTACCGTGTGTTAGTATCTCTCTTTCCTGTATAATCCGACTTTGGGGAGGTCTTTGAGGCAAAGCTGATTCTATGCCATATTGTAGAGGTTTGGATCGGGGTTTTTTTTGCTCCACTTCCCCCCTTAGATTTTTGCTTTTCATTTTTTCAGAATTTCGATTAGCCTCGTTTGTTATTATGTGCTCAATCCTAATTAGTTGGTCGAATCCGATTGTTTTATGTTGTGATCCTGCTGAATTGAGGTTAAATTTTGATGCGATTTGAGTTATTTAAGGCAGATCTGGGTTCTATCGGTTACTTTTTGTGTAATTTGATTCATCAGTGTAGTTTACGCTTCGTGAGGATTAAGAAAGTTTAGTTAAATTCGCCGTGGGTTTGACTCTTTCTATGGATGCCCTTTGTATACTCCAAAAGACTTTTTTTTTTAACATGTTTCCTTGTTTGAGCAATTAGGGTTTTATTAATCATCTATATCATCAAGTTTCATTTTTCTTAGGCTTCTTTGCGCTGTTATTGACTGACTCTGTTAAATCGGGAATCTGTATAAATCGTTAGAAAGAGTTAGTTTTTGCTTCTTTAAGAGTTGGTGTTTTTAGGCCGTTAGAACAACTGTGTTGTTGCCCAAAATCATGTCATGTGGTCTGCTTGGTTGGTTAAGATATGGTACATGTCTTGTTGCCTGAAGCTATGTTGTTCTTTTTCTAAAGATTAATGTTACTGGTTTTTAAAACTAATAAAGAAGTAATTGTTTAAAATGCAGAAAATGGGCGATTCTAAGGGGTATGGGAAAGTAGGAGGACGAGTGATTCCAAGTGTTATGTCTGCAAATTCTTACAACGTCTCCCTCAAGCTGTCTCCGGTTGTTTCTTTTTGGGATTGTATTGTCCGCACCATGAGGTATTCCTATATACCTGAGTGGGTGTAGTACTAGTTCTTCACATCCTTCCACCACTAGCAGAGAGTTTTAGTTCAGTTGTTTTTAGTTAAAAGAGTTATAGATATATACATAAAGAGTCAAGCTAGTATGGATTGCAAGCAAGTTCAGCCATTAGCTAGGAAAGGGAAGAAGAAACATAATGGTAAAGATGAATTCGATCGTGTTAAACAAGCTGAGAAGAAGAAGAGACGTCTTGAGAAAGCTCTTGCTAATTCTGCAGCCATCAGGGCTGAGCTTGAGAAGAAGAAGCAGAGGAAACTTGAAGAACAACAGAGGCTAGATGATGAAGGTGCTGCTATTGCAGAAGCTGTTGCTCTTCACGTCCTACTGGGCGAAGATTCTGATGATTCATCTCGAGTCATGCTTGGCCAAGAAAAGGGTTGTTTCAATATGGATCTCTTTAGAGGTGAAAACTACGTTCCTCACCAGAGCTGCGGTAGCTTTGCGGTTCAAGGGATTGGGTTTGTGTCAAACGGTTATGGGCTAGGAGACAGTAACTGGTCACCATTCATGAGGGAATCTTGGGATAGCAACATGGGAGTTTCAGCTGATCTGATCGCTGCTCAGGCTGTCTCATCACTAAGGATATCTGAAAACTCTGATAGGAATCCCTTTGTGCTCAAGGGGATGTTCCGGGGATGACAAATTGCCATGATACCAGATTTGATTGCTAAAGTCAGCATTGTTATGATATAAATTGCGAATAATGTTTTTATATTTCGGTGTGAGTTTGATGTGTTGTTTTTTTTCTCTCTAAACGCTAGATTATACTCTGTTTTCTTTCCTTTCCTGCAATATTATGGACGCATTGCGAGTTGTAATCATTTATACATGTTGAAATCTTTTCATATCTGTATTGCAGCTGTTTTCTTAATAAAAGCTTTGAACGATATAATTACTTGCCACTAACGTGTTGAAAATATATTCCTTAACAAAATCACACGTTCTGTTGGGAAAAAAAAAGAGAGAGATGGGTTCCAATGGTGTGATACAAAGTAATGTCGATACAGATGAGTGAGTAGCTTTCGACCGGGTGGATATGCAATTAACCAAATGAATGCATTACGGTTGATTACGGTTGCTGCTGAAACAGTAGAACCTCGGAGTCATGGCTCTGTTTTTTCTGCTGATTGGTGATTGCTTGATTTTCATCTTCATCTTTGTTATCCATCTCTGTACTTGTGGAAGGTTTCGAAGTGTTTAGCATCCCTTTGAGCCAGGTGCCTTGCATTCTCAAGTTCCCATTCTCTGAGCTGTTGACGGTTCCAGGACCTTGTGGTGAGATATTAGTGACGTTCGATCTAACATTGGAAAGGAAGCGATAGGCCACCTTACTAGCTGATAAAAGCTCAGTTTTGGCTTGCTTTAACTGCAAAATCCCAGTTTACAAGATTTAAGAACACACACAGAATGATGCAACTTAAGTTCAAGAGAAGCAAAACTGAGAGAGAGAGAGAGAGAGAGAGAGAACCCACCCGCATTGCTGTGGTTTCTGCTACTTCCAAGGCAGTGTCGCCAGCATTGGCAAAACGATTCACCCAACCTGTTAAGACAGAGAGACAAACAGAACCCGACCAATCACATAAGCTTTCAAGACCAACACACATAAACACAATATGGGGGCTTTACCTGGGAGCTTTGGCACACCAAGCCTCTCACACAGTACATCACAGAAGTGGTTGCAGTTTCTAGACAAGAGATCATAAGTGTGTCCTGGCCATTCCCTGGTGAGCTCACGGAATATCTGATTAACCATAAAGATAGTGCAGTCTGTCTTCCCAAGAACAATTTTCTCACGATAAGTGTACATTGGGTTCTTGCTGCTAGGACATCTGAACACACCAGTGCCTTGTTCACAATACCCAAAAGACCACTCATCGTTTCCATATACCTTCAAAGAAATTCATACATAGAAATCATTCACAGAAACAGATGATGATAGAGTCATTCATGAATGAAAAGTTTCCATGATTACTAAGTGAAGAGAAAAAGGAACTTAAGTTCCTGATCCTATTACAGAGACCATAAAACATGAAATAGAGCCTCACAGATCAAAAAAAAAAAGGTTCTGTGAAAATCTAGATCACGCATGGTTTAATTTGCACATGAAGACGTCTAATTGGATGTTTTTTCACATACACAAAATACACTAAATGTACACACACATAGAAAACCAAGAAGAGGACATCAATCAGCAAATACCTGAATAGCGCTGTGGAAAATGCCGCCAAGACCGATGCCGTCTTTGAAGATCCTGTTGATCTGAAGAATGGTGTTGTTAGTTTTGTCTGATCCAGTGTTGGTCACGTCGTATATGTGCACAACAACCTCCGCCATGAATGATCCACTCCTCAACCTCCTTACCAGAGAAACTTGGAATCTATGAATAGCTTTTGGTGAAGAAGGAAATGCAAAATGTCTTCTACCAATTCCACTACTCGCAAATAAATGTACAAAACAACTCTTTCTTCTTTCGTATGGTTTTGATCTAAAGAGAGAGAAACTGAGTTTTGTTTTATATAATCGTCTGTTGAATTTCAGACGTGGGAGATGGAAGAGAAAAACTTAATGCAGATGTGGTGGGGAAGATTCTTTAAAATGACGATCATACCCTCCCTTTTCCTAACCATACTCTCTCCTTTTGCTTGTGGTTTGAGCAACCGACACGACAACGTTTTGCAACACTCAACCGGTCATCGGAAACACTTTCTCTCTTCCAGTTAACCGCTTCACTTTCATGCTCTTGTACATTTTTAAGAAATTTCGAATATTTTTAAAAACCATTAAGACAAAGATACGTTCAGACAATCATCGTCAGCATAACTCAGACAAAAGCTCTTTACAACTTTTTAGGGGACGTATACCGACATGGTTTACTTTTCTCACTCGAGCCACACCGCACCGGTTATTATTACGCCACGTGACATCTCAGCCACGTGATTAAAGTCAACGACTAACCTAAACCGTTGGATTAAAATTATCAACACAAAAGAATTATACAAAGAAACTCCTTTCAATCTTCCTCTCCAGTTGTTCTCACCACCACACACACACACGCAACCATGGAAGCAGCTCTTGCAACAACATGCACCGTTCCATCACCCCGAATCCTCAAACCAAAACACAGATTCCGATGCTCTTCTCCTCTCTCAAATCCAAAACCCATCTCTCCAAACTCCCTCACCTTCAAATCCTCTCCACCACCGTCGTCAAAATCCAATCTTTTCACAGCCGCTGTCTCGTCATCACCCACCGTCGCCACCCCGACGAACTCACCGCCGGAACCCGAACCCGGATCGGACTCACCGTCGGAGAAGTTCGACTGGTACGCTAACTGGTACCCGGTGATGCCAATCTGCGACCTGGACAAGAAGGTGCCGCACGGGAAGAGAGTCATGGGGATCGATGTGGTGGTCTGGTGGGACAGGAACGAGGGGCAATGGAAAGTGATGGACGACACGTGTCCTCATCGCCTTGCTCCGCTCTCTGACGGGAGGATTGATCAGTGGGGGAGGTTGCAGTGTGTCTACCATGGATGGTGCTTCAACGGTAAGGGAGATTGCAAGCTCATTCCTCAAGCTCCTCCTGATGGTCCTCCGGTATGTTTGGAACATAAAGTTAGAATCTTTTTTTTTTGTCTGAAGAAACATAAAAGTCAGAGTCTTGAAACTGTTGATTGTTTGTGTGAACTTATTAGGTGCACACGTTCAAGCAAGCTTGTGTAGCTGTTTACCCAAGTACAGTGCAGCATGAGATCCTTTGGTTTTGGCCTAACAGTGATCCCAAGTACAAGAATGTTCTTGAGACCAATAAGCCTCCTTACATTCCGGAGCTAGAAGACCCATCTTTCACTAAGCTCTTTGCAAACCGAGATATTCCCTACGGGTTTGTTATTACCAAACTCTCGCTATCTCTATCTCCCTTCTTTGGTTACGCATCAATTCAAGAGAGTGTGTTATGTACATCTTAAATGTTTTTCAGGTACGATGTCTTGGTGGAGAATCTCATGGATCCAGCTCATGTTCCCTATGCACATTATGGACTAATGCGGGTTGGTAAACCAAAAGGTAAAAATGATCAAAATCTGCTTCTCAAAACTGTTGTTTTAGATCCACGTAACCACCAACCTTCTGTCTTTCTTTACAGAGAAGGTTGACAGAGAAGGTGGGAAACCACTCGAGATTACTGTAAAAAGGCTAGACAACGAAGGGTTCTTTGCAAGACAAGAATGGGGCTATTCTAATTTTGTCGCACCGTGTGTGTATCGATCTTCCACAGAGCCATTAAGAGAGGAGGATAAGGATTCTGTCTCTGCAAAGGTCAATTGCAAAAAACTAACATGTATTTTGGCTTGGTCTTGTTTAGATTATCTCCCTGACCGTATTGTTCTGCATCCAGGGGCCATTGGCGAAACGCAAGTTGTCATTGATTTTTATATGCATTCCGGTCAGCCCCGGTCGCAGTAGGTTGATATGGACGTTCCCTAGAGACTTTGGCGTAGCTATTGATAAGATTGTTCCTAGATGGGTGTTCCACATTGGTCAGAACAAGATTCTAGACTCAGATTTGCACCTCCTTCATGTCGAGGTAAGTCCAATGTCCCCACACTTTCTTTGTGAGTGGAGGCTGATCTAATGTACTATGTGCAGGAGCGGAAGATACTTGAGAGGGGCCCTGAAAACTGGCAAAAAGCTTGCTTCATCCCAACCAAATCAGACGCTCTTGTGGTAACGTTCAGGAGGTGGTTCAACAAGTACAGTGGAGCTCAAGTCGATTGGAGAGGAAAGTTTGATCCATCTCTTCTTCCTCCAACGCCTCCTCGTGAACAGCTCTTCGACAGGTTTACTTACTTATCTTTTGTCTTTGTAACCAAAGCAAACGTACCTTAATGATTCTTTCCTACGTTTATAGGTATTGGTCGCATGTGGAGAACTGTAGCAGTTGCAAGAAAGCTTACAAATATCTCAACGCGTTTGAGGTGATCCTGCAAATCGCATCGGTTGCTTTGATCGGAGTTATGGCCGTGACCAAGCAGGTTGCGATGTCTAATGTGGCTAGAAGCGTGGTGGTTGTGGCGGCTGTGATGAGTTTTGCGGCTTCGAAGTGGCTATCACATTTCATCTACAAAACATTCCATTACCATGACTATAACCATGCTCTTGTTTGAAATGGAGATATTGGTGTGTGTACATAACCATTTATACATACATTCATGAACCTACTTATACATCAGAGGGTTTCCTTACAAAACATCATAGACCGTTTTAAAGGCATTTACGCTCTATAAACCAAATGTTTGGACCATGTTCAAAACATTGGTATATTGATGCTTACAAGAAAAAAGTCACTGTAAATGCCTTTATTTTTGGAAGATGATTTTTGTACAAAATTGTGCTGGCCTGCTGGGACCTTGCCCTTTGGTGAGCTCGGTTGCCATGCTTAATTTTTTTAATATCCATGAAAAATAAAACGAAGTCAATGGCAAATATCGATAATGTCATCATCATATCTCTTGTTTTGATGGCAGAAGATTTGAAATTATCGTCGACAATAAAATAAAAAAATTATATTATGAAATGTGGAAATAATACAATGACGACGATGAACGAAAAGAAAAAGCTTGGGGGCCCGGGACTGCAAATGCAGAACGAAAAAAACTTCTCCGACTCTTTTTCCTAATATTATTGATTGATTGCTTCATTTTACCTTACGTTACGTGACTCACGTTATGGCTTCTAGAAAGATTTGTAAATTCACTAGAAATGCATCATCTATCTTTAGAAGCGACAGCTTTTTCCTTTTGGTAGAAACGACTACTTTCCACTTTTGATACCTAATTTCGATTTTTGATTCCAGCTTGGGTGGATTAAGCAATTTTCCCAACCTGCATTTGCATACATTTATTTTTGCTGGCTAGCAAGAAACTCGACCGCTATATCGTAATCTTAAATCTTAAAAGTTTTACTTGATTAACAACTTGTATCTTTAGAAAAACACAACTTGTATGTGATTATCTTTTTATGTATGCTTTTGATATGTCAACGTGGTGTCTCGTTCATCGCCGGTTAGCAAAGTAGATTAAACCAATGCATCCGATTAACACATTAGCAACAAAAAAATAGCATTGGCTATCATTTTACATTTCCAAAAATGGAATGTGATTTATGTCCATATAAGTGAGTTCATTCATGCATTGTTAACGATTTGCAGTATAATATAACTAACCGATAAAACTTTTTTTTTTGATAAGTATGTGAGTATCACTAAGAGTTGTACATGTGCAAAGGTTTAAGGCTAATAAGCCATTTGCTGCTAAAAAACAAGATTAAAAAACAAGATTAAAAAACAGCTAGGGGCTTAATATACAGTACTAGAGTATCAAAGGCTAAGCGTACTTATGCCAACTCTGCATAAGAATATGAAACTTCTTTTCTTTTTCTTTTTTGAAAAGAGCCTTATATGAAACTTCTTTTCTTGTGCTTTTCCTTGCGAGGATGGCATTCCGCTCAAGCCTGTCTATATATCACGAAGAAGACTTTGTGGGATGGATGAAACAGGGCAAAGTCTCCCATTCGGCCATTCCGTTCAGCCTAGATTTTGTAGATTGCTGCCTGCCTGCACAACGATGATATCTTCTAAATATTTTCGTAATTATTGGACTATATCTTGTAAATATTTAAAATTTAGACCGTATTAAACCGGGAATTTTTATTTATTTGTTACGTTTACTTTGCACGAGATGATATTTTTATTAGTAAAGGGGGAGAGAGAGAGAGAGAGAGACGCTTTGTTATATTAACCCTGTTCGTATTTGCGCAACCCATATTGACACAACCAACGTTGACTCGGAGGAGATGGATCATACGGCGCCGTTTCTTCCTCACGGTGGCGAGGTAGAGGAGGATTACGCTCCGGCGATAACCTGGAGCGATGTGAAGCGAGTTGTGTGTACGGAGTCGGCGAAAATGTGGTTGATCGCTGCTCCGGTGGGCTTCAACGTCATTTGCCAGTATGGTGTCACCTCCGTAACAAACATCTTCGCCGGCCACATAGGCGAGATTGAGCTCTCCGCTGTCTCCATCTCCCTCTCTGTCATCTGTACATTCTCCTTCGGCTTTCTGGTACTCAGCCAGACTCCTTCTAGCTTCATGCTTTTGTCTTTGTACATAATACTTCATCCTAAAACGCTCTAAATGCAGATGAACTTCTATCACCGAGCAGTATACGTAGATGTTTAAACAAGCCTAAACAGAGTTTTATTTTCATAAAAATATAACAAATATTTCAAATATAGATTTTATGTATAGTAATATATAGTTTTGCCATCTATAAATAGTTTCAAATTATAAAATATAAAATATAAAATATATTAAAAGGATAAAGATATAAATTTAAAATTGTTCTACAAATAATGGAACTAATAGTTGTAATCATTTTAATACGTAAAATAAATAAAAGTTAATATAAATAATTATACTAATAAAATTATATTGATATTAATATTTTATATTTGCATGGGTTGACTAACGCATAACTCCTAATTCTAAATACCGCGCAAAACGAGTGTCTATACGACTAATCGACTATACCGCATTTTGGAACATTGTTGACTTATGTTAACGATATATAGTTGAGAAAGTTACTGTGAAATCTGTCTGAAGTGCACGTGTCACAACGTTGTTCGAAGATTGTGTTGAGTTGATGAACATAACTGTTTTGAGCTTAACTAATTGTCGGGTTTGAATATCTGCAGCTTGGCATGGGAAGTGCACTTGAAACACTGTGTGGTCAAGCATTTGGAGCAGGTCAAGTCCACATGTTAGGCGTTTACATGCAGAGATCGTGGATCATCTTGTTCGTTTCCAGCCTCTTCCTCCTTCCGGTTTACATCTTCGCCACTCCAGTTCTGAGACTTCTTGGTCAAGCAGAGGAGATAGCCGTTCCAGCTGGACAATTCACTCTCCTCACCATCCCTCAACTCTTCTCCATGGCTTTCAACTTTCCTACATCCAAGTTCCTTCAAGCGCAGAGCAAAGTAACTTTCATTGGTTGGATTGGGTTCATTGCTCTTCTCCTACACGTTGGTATGTTGTGGCTGTTTATCACCGTGTTTGGTTGGGGAACAAATGGTGCTGCTTTGGCTTTTAATATCACCAACTGGGGAATTACTATCTCTCAGATCGTTTATGTGATTGGTTGGTGTAATGAAGGCTGGACTGGTTTATCTTGGTTGGCTTTTAAAGAGATCTGGGGCTTTGTTAGACTCTCAATTGCATCTGCTGTTATGCTTTGTCTTGAAATGTGGTATATGATGAGTATCATTGTCCTTACTGGTCACCTTGACAACGCTGTTATCGCTGTTGGTTCCCTTTCAATATGGTGAGTTTCAAGAAGATTATTTTGGAACGCTAGTTTGGTATCTACCCTTCAACATTTATCCTTTTTTTTTAACATTTCAGCATGAATGTGAATGGCCTGGAGGCAATGTTGTTCATTGGAATAAACGCAGCTATAAGGTACACACCATTTTTTTAGAACATTGTTCATCTGACAATCAACTTTTAATTTAAACCCTTCATTTGCTTTTGTACTTTATTAGTGTACGTGTCTCCAATGAACTTGGCTTAGGCCGTCCACGAGGAGCGAAATACTCTGTCTATGTAACGGTGTTCCAGTCACTCCTCATAGGTCTTGTCTTTATGGTGGCTATCATCCTAGCCAGAGATCATTTTGCTATCATCTTCACAAACAGCGAAGTACTTCAACGTGCAGTGTCTAACCTAGCTTATCTTCTTGGTATTACCATGGTTCTCAACAGCGTGCAGCCAGTTATTTCCGGTAATTACCAAAATATCTCTCTCTTCCATCAAACAAAAAAACAAACCAGAGGAAGTTTTCATCACATCATAACCGTCTCTTGCTTGATTCATTTAGGTGTGGCTATTGGAGGAGGTTGGCAAGGCGTAGTGGCTTATATCAACTTGGGTTGTTACTACATTTTTGGCCTTCCCTTTGGGTATCTTCTTGGTTACAAAGCAAACATGGGAGTGATGGTGAGTGTATATATATATCTCTAAATAAATGGTAACAGCTTAAATCTACGGAAAGTCGTGAGACTTTTCAAGTAGGTTATAAAGTGATAACAATGTTTTCAGGGACTTTGGGCTGGAATGATAGCAGGAACAGCGCTTCAAACGTTGTTACTGATGTTTGTTTTGTACAAGACAAACTGGAATAAAGAGGTAAGAACCTAAACTAAGACAAAAAAACCATAGCCTATAACAGTGAGATCGATTGAATGCGCCATAAAATATGAAATGAAAACTGTGATGAACAGGTGGAGCAGACGACTGAACGTATGAAGAAATGGGGAGGGAGTGCAACAACATCAAAGAAAGTGATTGCGTGATTACTGGGTCTCTCTTTTGTTTAGGCTTTTTGTTTGCTTTCTCTCATTGGTGTTTGTATGTACTATCCAGTAACTGTATTAGGCTGTTGGAAAACGATCCAAACTCAAAGTAACATTTGCTATTTTCAGAATAAAAAGTGCAGTTGTAACATACCAATGTCACATGTACATTTTGCTCATGTGACTTAAAATTTTATCATGCCTCACACCAATCCAGCGACCATGCATGTACTGTTTTATATTCACAATATGTACTTCCAAATAAAGGTTTAAGGGAATCTTTGTTGAGAATTATTAAGAGAAAATATGTATATAGCTCTTATGTAGGTGAGTTATATTTCTTATAAATATATATTATTTGTATGTGAGAAAGTCGCGAGAATAAAAGAGAGGGGGCAAATGTTACTGAATTTGATTCTTAATGTTGTAGTTACAAATGATCGTGAAGTGATCATATATGTATAGAGAGGGAAGTTGGTGGAACCAAACCGACATAAAAAAAAGACAAAACAATAGAACTCATGACGCCTGCAGTGGTGATGGTGCAAAGCTATCAAGAGGGGAGGACAATTGTTTATCTGGATGAATAATCATCTTCTTTAACACTTTCTCACATGATTATTCATTATGTAGTACATATAGCCTCATTAAAAAATTGCCATAGAAAAATCTATTGGGATAAACCATGATGAAAAAAAGAGTACAGTAACATAATTCCATCTTAAAACAATAGACATAGTTTTTTCTACATAGGTCACATAAACACCATATTCTGATTCTAGAAACATATTTTAGGAATATCTTAGTGTGCAAAGTACTTGTGAATATTTCAGTCGGAAAGATCTTGAATAGATATGTTTTGTTATGTCGCTTTTAATATAGCATTCTTTGAATTGCGCGATTCATACTGAGTTACTTTCAAAAAAATTGATGATTCATTCATAATGAATATTTCACTTATTCGTAGCATTTTTAATATTTCAAAGATTTTTATGTATATATCACTATCCAACAATCTATATAATATGTTATCACAAAGTCTATGATATACATTTCAAAAGTTTTAGATGTCGCTAGGCTCACAAAAAGATAAATGCCTTTAGTTGGAAGATGATTTAATACAAAATTAGGCTAGGCTTTTGACCTTTGGTGAATGGGGTCTGCTCAATTGCTATGTAAGAGATTTCCCCTTTAAATTTTTGATATCCATGAAATGTAAAATAATTCAATGGCATATATCGATATTTCATCGTCATCTCTGTTATTCGGGTGACAAAGGTTTGATATATAGTTGACAAAAAAAAAGATTTGAAATTATTATGAGATGTGGAAATAGATAGAGTGACGACGAAGAACGAAAAGGAAAGCTTCGGCATGGTTGGCCACGGGACTCTTCTTCCTATATTATTGATTGCTTTTCATTTTTACCCAGGCTACGTAGTTCACTTTATGGCTTCTAGAAAGCTTTGTAAGCTCACTAGAAAGAAACGCAATCTAGTTTTAGAAATGGCATGTGTTACAAAAAAAAGTTTTGGAAATGGCAACGTTCCACTTTTGGTACCTAATTTCAACTTTGATTCCAGCTTACATACATATACTTTTATGGGCCCATTCTCTTAAAAGTTTTACTTAATTAACAAGTTGTTTTTTTTTCCGTCTGAAATTTTCATTGATAACATAGAGAACATAGAGCGATACATGGTGAAACAGTAAAGCCGGCAGAACATATACTTAATTAACAAGTTGTATGTGATAATTTATCTAGTCTCTTTACATTTTTACCAAAAGAGAAAAGAAAAAGAAAATCCCCCTAGTAATAATAGGTCTCGTGTCAGTTAACCAACGACAAAAGAAGAGGAAAAGCATTAAAGAGAGCTCTGTTTTTATGTATGTTTTCGATATGTCAACGTGGTGTCTCATGCACCACCGGTTAGCCTCACCTAACCCCATCTACCTTTCCATCATAATGTTAAAAAATTTAGTACAAACAAAATAGACCAAACCAATGCATCCAATTAATACATAGCTATCGTTTTGCATTTCCAAAGTAAAAGAATGTGATATTCGTCCATAAAAATGAGTATATACTTCTGATCTCATTCATGGAAAGTGAACACTGATCAGTTGTCTATTAAGGATTTGAAGATATAATATAACGAACCGATAAAAAAATGTTCACACCGGATTAAACCGGGATATTTTGATTAGTAAAGGGTAAATAGAGAGAGAAGCGCGTGATTCAACGGCTTTGTTGTATTATATAAACCAAACACATATTTACGGAACCAACGTTGAGTCAGAGAGAGAGAGAGAGAGAGAGAGAGAGAGAGAAGCGACTGAGGTGTTGAGACTCGAAGGAGATGGATCCTACGACGCCGTTTCTTTCCCACTGTGGAGAGGTAGAGGAAGATTACGCTCCGGCGAGAACCTGGAGCGATGTGAAGCGAGTTTTGTATACGGAGTCGGCAAAAATGTGGTTGATCGCTGCTCCGATTGGCTTCAATATCATTTGCCAGTATGGTGTCAGCTCCATCACCAACATCTTTGTCGGCCACATCGGCGAGATCGAACTCTCCGCCGTCTCCATCTCTCTCTCCGTCATCGGCACCTTCTCTTTCGGCTTTCTGGTACTCACTCTCATTTTGACTGAAAGCTCTATGATCTTTGTATATTATACTTCATTTTACAACGCACTTTGTAGTCGTTAAACTGTAGATGATTTTCTGTCGCCTATCTGTATATCCTGACGTAGTGACGCCGCCTAAACATAACCTAGACTGATATATATATATATATATATATATATATATATATATATATATATATATATATATTGTTTCATAACTGAATATAAAATATACTTCAAATGTATTTTTGTGTATAATAATATATTTTGACATATAAATAGTGTTAAATTTGAAAAAAAAAATTAATCTATAAAAAGAATGAAGATATAAATTTAAAATTGTTTTGCAAATAATCAAACTAATGGTTGTAATCATATAAATACATAAAATAAGTAAACTAAAATTAATTATAACATTAATAAATTATGTATTATATTAACATAATAGTTTTTTTACTATTAATGCTTAGAAACTATTTAATTGTCCGTGTAGATAGCATAATAAAGGCTATATTATGCGCAAGGAGTATGAATATCTGCGTGAGTCGACTAATTAATATAATACCTATACACTGCCTGCCTAGACGAAGATGAGCGACTGAGCGTTTATACCGCATTTTAGAACATCGTTCACATGTGTGATATAGAGTCGAGAAAGTTACTGTGAAACGGAATCTCTATCTGAATTGCATGTAGCATATGTTGTTCTAAGATTGTAAACAGAACTGTTTTGAGTTTAAGTAATTGTCGGGTTTGGAAATCTGCAGCTTGGAATGGGAAGTGCACTTGAAACACTGTGTGGTCAAGCATTTGGAGCAGGTCAAGTCCACATGTTAGGCATTTATATGCAGAGATCTTGGATTATCTTGTTCGTTTCCTGCCTCTTCCTTCTTCCTGTTTACATCTTTGCCACTCCAGTTCTGAGACTTCTCGGTCAAGCAGAGGAGATAGCCGTTCCAGCTGGACAATTCACTCTCCTCACCATCCCTCAACTCTTCTCGTTGGCTTTCAACTTCCCCACCTCCAAGTTCCTTCAAGCGCAGAGCAAAGTAACCGTCATTGCTTGGATTGGGTTCATTGCTCTTCTCCTACACGTTGGTATGCTGTGGCTCTTTATCACCGTGTTTGGTTTGGGAACAAACGGTGCTGCTTTGGCGTTTAATATCACCAACTGGGGAATTACAATCTCTCAGATCGTCTATGTGATTGGTTGGTGTAATGAAGGCTGGACTGGTTTATCTTGGTTGGCTTTTAAAGAGATTTGGGCCTTTGTTAGACTCTCCATTGCGTCTGCTGTTATGCTTTGTCTTGAAGTCTGGTACATGATGAGTATCATTGTCCTTACTGGTCATCTTGACGACGCTGTTATCGCTGTCGGTTCCCTTTCTATATGGTGAGTTTCAGGTCTTTTTTTTTTCGCAATGCGTGTTGTGTCTAATATTCAACATATCTCATGCTTTTGGCTTTTTTTCAGTATGAATCTCAACGGTGTGGAGGCAATGTTGTTCATCGGAATAAACGCAGCTATAAGGTACACACTGAAACATTTTAACTGGCCCCAACATTTTCAAGGACTTCCTATTTAAACATAAATAAATAATTTCTCGACATAAAGTTTATATAAATATAAAATTATACTGTATAGTTTGTTTTTTTTTAATTTCTAATGCAGTTTATCTTAAATTTTTCTCGACACTTGAAAATATTTTGGTGTTATTTTATCATTTTACACCTAAAAGTATATTTACCCTGACTTTAACTATTTTATATACACAAAATGAACGACTAACAACAGTATAAATTTTGTATTTATAAATTTAAGCAATGCATCTACCTTAAAATCAAGTATTCTTCTTATTTTTACATTAAAACATACATTAAAATATACAAATCTAAACAAACTAAATTTATAACTGTATAAATTAATAAAATGTCATAGTCCGAATATTATTAATTTTTAGAAGATATATACAATAAGATTTTGTTAAAATATTAAATGTGCTACAAATGAATATAGTGTAGTATTATGTAAAATATATACAATAAGATATTTAAGTGTTTTTATTTGATTATAGAAAAAATGGGATATTAAATGTGCTACAAATGAATATAGTGTAACATTATATAAGATATCCCTTATATATTATTTGCGAAGTGATTTCGCCACTTGTCTTCTCCATAATCAGTTTCACAAATAAATGATGACATGGCACATAAAAAATATGACATTGACACAATTCATACAAATTTCTGGTAATTGTGACTATGATTTTGCCATGTCACGCTATTGATTTACATATTTAATTTGGAATACAAATAGAAATATAAAATTTAAGTAAATTTACATATTTACATATTTTCAATCAAACACATATGGAAGAAAAGCTAATTAATAATTTAAGTAAATTTTCATATATGACATATATATATTTCGCATTAATAAAAATAAGCTAAACATGATTAAAAATATAAAATTTTACATCAATTTATATATCATATTTGTATAAATAAAATTGTAAATGTGCATCAAAAAATACAAAACTAAAGTAACTCTAATCCAAAAAAAATATTAATAGTTAAATATTTAAAATTTATTTGTTCATCTTCATCATATTAATTAACCAACTGATTTTTCAGTTTGACATATTTTAACTAAAACAAACAAAATATCTAATTTATTAGCATTTCTATTTATTGAAAAAGTTATAAAAATCAAAATAATAAGATTACAAACATATGTTTATGTTTTTTTTAATATTGAAATTAAAATATAAAAATAATATTATTGAAAGTTCACTATACATTCACTCTCAATAAAAAATGAGAACATGGTTTGAAAAAAATATGACATGGCTTGAAAGAAATATGACATGACATCTATTTAATTGTGACATATAAAATTTTATGTTTTAACATTTATGTTTTTAGTAATATTACTTAAATATGAAAATGGTTATTTTCTATATACATATTTATACTTTTGGCAAAGTTTTTCATAGTATAGTTACGATTAATAAATTTTATATCAAAAATATTTTTTATCTATAAATATTCATTTTGGTAATGTTTTAGAAATACAGTAATATCTAATAACTTTTCTGTATATATTAAAATAATATGATAATTGCAAATATAAATGTTTACATTAATTTACGAATCAGATTTTGTATTATTAATTATATATATTTATCAACTTATATATTTTATTTATATTTAATGTATATATATAGAACTGTTTTGTATATTTACAGATATAAATATTTAAAATAAAATTAACCAAATAAATTATAATTTGAATAAAATAAATTTAAAAAATTTAATTATTTTTATCATAATTTAAATAAAATAAAATTAAAAAGTTGATGGAGAGTTGAATGAATCAAACTAAAATAATTAGATTATAGTTTTAAATAAAAAAAATATATAAAATTGAAAATTTTATTTATTTAAAATAAAAATATTTTTAAATTCTTATATCTGCGCATGGCGCAGGAAAACACCTAGTATACAATATTTTTGAAGTGTTTTTATTTGATTAGAGAAAAAAATTTGGCCAAATTTTCCAAACTCGGCTCTGGTACTAACCTTGCATACGTTTGTACTTACCCCGGGTTGGTACTAACCTTCCATACGTTTGTACTATATTAGTGTTCGTGTCTCCAATGAGCTCGGCTTAGGCCGTCCACGAGCAGCCAAATACTCTGTCTATGTAACGGTGTTCCAGTCTCTCCTCATCGGTCTTGTCTTTATGGTGGCTATCATCATAGCCAGAGACCATTTTGCTATCATCTTCACAAACAGCGAAGTACTTCAACGTGCAGTGTCTAAGCTAGCTTATCTTCTTGGTATAACCATGGTTCTCAACAGCGTGCAGCCAGTTATTTCCGGTAATTAACAAAAAAATATCTCTCTTCTATCAAAAACAAAACCAGAGGAGGTTTTCATCACATTATAACCGTCTCTTGGTTTATTCATTTAGGTGTGGCTATTGGAGGTGGCTGGCAAGGCTTAGTGGCTTATATTAATTTGGGTTGTTACTACATTTTTGGCCTTCCCCTCGGGTATCTTCTTGGTTACAAAGCAAACTTGGGAGTGATGGTGAGCGAATATATATATATAATCATGAATAAATGTTAGCAGCTTAAATCTAAGTAGTGAAACTTTCAAGTAGCTTCTAAAGTGTTTATAATGTTTTCAGGGACTTTGGGCTGGAATGATAGCAGGAACAGCGCTTCAAACGTTGTTACTGATGTTTGTTCTGTACAAGACAAACTGGAATAAAGAGGTAAGAGCCTAACTAAGACAAAAACCATAGCCTATATAACATTGACATCAACTGAATCTGAATGCAACCATAAATTATGTAATGAAAACTGTGATGAACAGGTTGCGGAGACGAGTGAACGTATGAAGAAATGGGGAGGGAGTGAAACAACATCAAAGGAAGTAACTGCGTAATTACTGCGTTTATCTTTTGTTTAGGTTTTTGTTTGTTTGTTTTCATTGGTTTTGTATTTGATTTGTACTAGCCCAGTAATTGTATTAGGCTATTGAAAAACTATTCAATCAGCCTAAAGTAACAACTGTGCTTTTTGTTATCTTCTACCAAAAAGAAAATGTAACTGTAACATACCAAAATGTCACATACATTTTGCTCGTGTGACTTCAGAATTTCTCAAGAATCTATTATATTAAAACAGAAGTCATGACTTCTAATTCATATTTTATATTTATTATTTATTTATTCAGTAATGGAATACTAATATAACAAATAAAAATAAATAAATAAACGAATACATGTGAAAGTTTGAAACAATTTATTTGATGAAAAAGGTATATTCTAATATTATATGTGTGATTTTTTTTAAATGGACCTAATGAACCATTCCTAGAAATCAGTTAACATTATTTATTATTAATAATAATATAAATTATATATAACATGAATAATATAATTTGTTTCCTAATAAATCGGAAATATAACCACAATATCTTTTGATATCTTTTCATTTCAAAAAAAAACAAAAAAAAAATCTGTTTTGAAATATTACTTAACATTAATATATTCAGTTATCATTTATAAAATGAAACTTAATTTCAAAACTTATATGTAAATATCTACACTAATTTCGTAGTTAGTTTTGAAATATTACTTAATATTAATATATTCAGTTATCATTTATAAAATGAAATATAAGTATTCTACCATATTTTTATCTATTATATAATATCAATCATATTAAAATTTATTATCTGATTTTAAATATTTTAACAATATCATAATTTTCACAAATTTCGTAATTAGAATTGAACTATATATTATTATGCATTAATAATTATATTTTTATTGTTTACAATCCGTCATATATTAATTTATTTAATAAATAAAAATAAATACAATAAGATAAATATATAATAAGAAACAAAAATACATGAGACATTTTTAAACAATTGATTATTTACAACATGTAAACTATAAGTTATTATATTTGAAATAGTTATATTATTATCAATTTAAAATAAATAAATATATATATATATATATATAATTAAAAATAACACCCGCACGGTTGTGCGGGTCGAGATCTAGTACTTATTTAAATTTCACACGAATCAAGCGACCATGTACTGATTTATATTCGCAAATTGTACTTCCAGATAAATGTCTAAACTAAAGAAATCTAGTTTTATACCATTATTTATTTCCATGTATTAATTAATTGTGGTGGTAGGTAATTGATATGTGATTTAAATTATAGATAAACTATTAACAGCATGTCAGGATGGCCGAGTGGTCTAAGGCGCCAGACTCAAGTTCTGGTCTTCGAAAGAGGGCGTGGGTTCAAATACCACTTCTGACATTTTTATTAAATTTAATTTGCACTGAGTATTGTTATGGAATGCAAGCGTGTGCGTGTCCCATCTTCAATCATTTTCTTTTTCAATGACTCCTCACTAATACCGTTAGACAGCTTGATTTACGTTTAAATTTGTTTCACCAAGAAAAGCAAAAATCTGGTTAAATATTTTATGAGTTCGAGTTCGAACCAGATGCTCCTGTGGTTACATTCACGACATGGTTCACAACAAGTACCTACAGTAATTGTGGACTTGTGGTTACAACATAATACTTGCAAACACATCACAAAAATGATGGGTCCTTTTATTAAAGATTTAAGACAGAGGCTAGGAAGATATAGCCGAGTATAGGTACGTCGTTGTAGGTAGCTATTTGTCTTTTTTAAATATAATCTTTGTTTTTTAAGTTGTTTTAATCTTAATCTCGTGAGCGCAAGGTCTTTTGATCATCATATGTTTTAATGGAACAATATAAAACTTACAAACTAAATACCATAAACTTTCTAAAATAGGTAAAACATGTTTTATAGGTAACGAGTTTTAGGTCTAAGTAACACCACCGAAAAAAAAGCCTATTCAGGTTCATAGCGATTACAGATAAAAACCTAGATAAAAATCCGAATAACCAAATCCCAACACATGAAACTTCTAAGCAGCAACCTTGTTCTTCTTAGGCGCACGGTAAGTACCGACGACACAGGCATGGTCACGCTCAAATGGTTCGAGGGTCACTTGCTCAGCTGGCTTGAACTGCTCTTGTTGCAGCTTCTTCACTTCACTCTGAAACACTGCTTCTGCTGGAACGGTTGAGTCAATACAGTTTGCCTGTTCCAAACAAAAGAGAGAAAAGTGTCTTTTGAGTAATTACAGAAGACAAGAACATTAACAGATCAAGAATGAACAATGAATTACTGCTACTAACCTTGATGGAGATGTTAAAGTGACCTCCAGTTTTGAGGAAGAAGCTTGAGTTCAAAGCAACGATCCTTGCCTAAGAATTTTTTAAAAGGACAAACCAAATTTCATAAAGAATAATCAAAAACGTATAGATTATGATATAATACCTGAAACATGTATGGCATTAGCAAACTTAAGAC
The DNA here is from genome assembly GCA_026261945.1 of Hirschfeldia incana. NCBI lineage: Eukaryota > Viridiplantae > Streptophyta > Magnoliopsida > Brassicales > Brassicaceae > Hirschfeldia > Hirschfeldia incana. The sequence goes on along the minus strand of JABCMI010000017.1, from coordinate 22,746 downwards.
AAAGGATGCCCAATGGCATTAGAAACTTAGGGTACAAATCAAATTATCAAACAAAAATCTTAAGATGACCAAAAATATTTTTTTATGGAAAACCAAAACCGATTGATTTCTACTTGTGTCATCGGTATAAGTGATTGAAAATCGATATGGTAAACAATAATCCGATGAGAAAAATCTAAAATCTACATTAAAAGAAGATGTTCTTAAGCATCAGAAACTTGGAGTTTGCAACATACAAAATGTTCTGAAGGGGAATCCAAGTAACATCATCATTTGCCATCATCAGAACACCGTTTTTAAAATCAAAGTACATAAACAATGTTCTACAGCAAACCTTTTTGGACAAATTAAAAAAACTGTTGAACACACAAACGTAATAAGGAAGCAAACCTGATCAGGCTGAGCGACATCGGCAAAGACAACATCAACCATGCCAACAAGCATTCTGTATTTAGCAGGGTGTCTAGCATCCTCAATGATTGGAATAACATTAGTTCTCTTCTTCGCCATGTTCACTAAATCTCTACCACTACGGTGAGAGAACTCAACAGCGTAAACACATCCCTCCTACAAAACAACAACACAGCCCACATGATGAGCAACGACGCACACATCTAAACATGTAATAATGAAAACTAATAAAAGGTTTAATTTTTGCTTACAGGTCCAACGATGTCAGACACATGAGAGACAGTTGTTCCAGAAGCAGCACCGAGGTATAGAACTTTAGCACCAGGTTTCTACATTGAAACAAATACAAACAATCAATACATGAACAAGACATTTGTAAGACTCACAACATGATGTGACTTACGATGTGAATGTGATCAACACCACCGAGGATAGCAGCAGCCAACTTAGAACGGAAAGGATTCCAAACCCTGTACTCAGTCTTGGTTCCATCTTCATTCTGTAAATATCAATCACATAATCAATTAAAAACAGTGAACCAAACAAACTAACGTCAAAATAAATCAATAGAAGAAAACAATCAATTATCATACCTGAACAGAGATTCTCTTCTCGTTGTAAACAGCTTCACCAGGGACCAAGTTCTTAGTGACGAGAGCATCCTCTTTACCCTTGGCAATAAACACTCCAGCGTGTCTGTGCGGCTCAATAATCACCTTGCTTCCTCCCTTCATTCCACCACGTCCTCCTGGTGTTCCTCTGCCGCGAGGACCACTTCTACCTCTCATGCCTCTACCGGCACGTCCACCACCACGGTCCCCAAAACCTCTTCCTCTTCCTCCAGAAGAGCCACCGCGTCCACCACTGAACCCACCGCCACCACGTCCGCCGCTGAATCCACCACCACCGCGTCCTGAACACAAAAACAACATTAAAACAACGACTCAATACATTCCTTAAACAATTGATCCGATGAAAATAGCAAAGACCCAGTAGATGCTTGAGCTAAAAGGAACAAACTTTATAATCAGTTCAGCTATTACAAACAAAGAGAATCAACTACACAAAACACAGAGAGCTAAAAGGAACAAACTTTATCATTAGTTCAGCTGTATAGAAAGAGATTGAGCTACAGGAACACGGAGCTAGCAAGTTTTAACGTAAAAACTAAACGATCGAGAGGATAAAAGAGCGGCGGCTTAGGGTTCTTACCACCAGTTAGAGGAGGTCTCATCTTTGAATTAGGGTTTAGAGACTGGGAGACAGAAGATTTCAAAGTTGAGGGAATGACGATGGGGATGAAGCTGCGCTTCTGACTTTATTTTATACAGAATTGTGTTTCTAGGGTTTTAGAGGGTTTTGAAGCTGCCGCTTTCTATTATTACGTAAATACCCTTACACTATGGGCTTTTTGCCCGCTAAATAGTATGGGCTTTAATATGAATGCAAAATTCCCCTTACTGGACCAAAGCCACGATCGGAAAAGGGGTATCTTTCGTTAATGGGTTTCCTCCATTATACAACAATAGACAATAATTCGTGGGTTTCAAAATTTTACAGTCCTCTGGTGATGTTGTTTGAAACTTACTTTCAGAAAGAAAGAAGGGTCGACGATCTATTTCCCCACGAGAACTATCATATAGCATCAGATCTCCACCAAACTATGACCTCGTGCTAGATCTCCACGAAATAAAAGTTCTAGATGTATTTCTCCCCGAATTGATAGTTTAGAACTTAATTACCCATAAACCAATGATTTTAATTGGTTTACTTATTTTAATTGGTTTATTTTAAACCAAATGATTTTAAATCAATTAAACCAAAAAATTAAATTTTTCATATATATATATATATATATATATATGTATATTATTTCCACTTAAACAACATAAAAGTTTATTTTCAATTTTCTAAATATTATAAGAAATTAATTTTATATAGATAAATAAATAATAAAATCATATACTACAAATTAATCTATAAAACTTATTTAAAATTGAAGTCCTTTATTTAGATACTACAATTTACTTAATATGTAACATATAAAAGAATCAATAACATGTCATTTTAATTATAATAAGTAGACTATTTTCACATCATTTAAATAAGAAATTATATAAATATAAATAAAATAATAATATCAGTAAATTTAATAAGTAAATAGAAAAATAAAAAATTAATTCATGTTTTGCACTTTTAATTTACATTTATTTTATTCTTTTACATGTTACATATTAATTAAACCATATTATCCAAATAAAGAACTTCATTTTTTAAATAAGTTTTATTGATTAATTTGTAGTATATGATTTTATTATTTATTTATCTATATATAGTTAATTTCTTATAATATTTAGAAAATTGAAAATAAACTTTTATTTTGTTTAAGTGGAAATAATATATCTATATATATATATATATATATATATATATATATATATATGAAAATTTTAATTTTTTGGTTTAATTGATTTAAAATCATTTGGTTTAAAATAAACCAATTAAAATAAGTAAACCAATTAAAATCATTGTTTATGGGTAATTAAGTTCTAAACTATCAATTCGGGGAGAAATACATCTAGAACTTTTATTTCGTGGAGATCTAGCACGGGGTCATAGTTTGGTGGGGATCTGATGCTATATGATAGTTCTCGTGGGGAAATAGATCGTCGACCCAAGAAAGAATAAGGTTTTTTACTCAGACCCATATTTTTGGTTTAAGAAATTTACACTCCAACACACTTTTAACATATGACGGCATTATTATATGTAAAGCCTAAATTATCTTTAGTTTAACCTTAAACATGACTTCTTTTTTGAATTATACAAGGATATCCTGGCCCTCGCAGAAGTGGATCCAGACTAGCCACATGTTTGCAACCTACACTATCGGTTCAGTCATCTGTCTCTGACGATGCCGAAATGTTAATTCCTCAATGGTCAACGAGATTCAAATCCGGGTCCGTATTGAGGCCGAAATTCCCTCAAGTATCACTAGGCCGTCCTCGCTTGGTTAACCTTAAACATAACTTCGACTACTTCTATTTATCTTTTAAGTGTTTCTTTTTTGTTAAAGATCAAACCAACTTACTTTAACGCAACTAGAAGAAAGATAAACATCATGTCAGCTCAGGTGATCAGTGACTCAACATGTTCACAATCAATGAAGAAGGAAAATTTTCAAAAGCCATCAACAATATTAAAACACTAACTATAAGCGACCATATATTTTCTTTTGGACAACAAGCTACCATATATATCACGATCAATGAATAAGTGAGATTTTGAAACACGGAAATGGATAAAATTAGAATGAAAGAAATAAATGAAAGAGAGGAAGTGTGCATGTGGGATGTTGGGGGAGAATAGGTCCCATCCTCTCCTACCAATCATTCTCAGCTTCTAAATTATAATCTTCTTTTCTTTCTTTTATCAAATTAATGGTCACGCTTTAAAACTATAGTATATGTGTCCAATAGCATATTTTATGTAATGAATTAAGTAGCTATAGCTAGGTCATAGCCTCGAGATGTTTTTATTTATGTGAACGAAGGAAAGATTCCCCATTGATTATTCCACTAAGTTTGGCACTTTTTATCATGTTCAATGTCTACTCGACCACCATGTGACTGCTAGTGGATGACCGGTCATCTTTTGATGCAATTTTTTGTCAATAATATGCCACATATATATATATATATAGGTTATGCTTCTTTTATATATATCTATGTATATACATATCCATTTTGTATTCACACGTAGCGAGACTTTCATAGTTCATAATATATGTAACTCTCATTCACAAGAGGTGTGGATAAGCGAAGCCTTTAGTTAGTTGACTTGTTTATATACTGCTGGACATGAATTCATTTATAATATGCATATATGCTGTAACTAAGCATACCACATCACTATCAATAATTGGCTCCAAATTAAATTCAGGTCTACACAAGAGATTTGTTATTCCCGTTAGACGCATATATGGCTGAGCTATGATAATCATTATTTGTTTGTAATGACCAAGATCCATGTTATTTTACTAGATTAAATTTGGTATGTAATGTTTGTATGTAACTACTATATAAGTTGTGGACTTGCGGTCTTTGTGGACGATAAAAGTGTAAATAACGATCACTACTAAATAAAACTTAATTGTCTATTTTCTTGATTAACGAATGTTGCTGCAATTTTCAGGATTTAAACAAGTTATATTTTTAAAGACTACTGGTTCTGATAACTGTTTAGATTGTGGATTTACATTATTCGTGATCCCGTTGGACGTATGGCCGAACTATGATAATCACTATTTGACGGAGCGGAAGTACCGTCTAGTAACCGATAATGCGAAGTAACGTTGAATTCTGCGAATACCCGTTAGCTAAGCCTTCTTATTCTGTTGAATTCTCTCAAGAATTTCCAGAAACAAGGATCAAAGAGTTTGTTAAAACAAAAGCTCTATGTATTATAAATTCAATGATAAAAGTTGTGCCTCTTACAAAGCCAAGAGATCACATTATATAGTAAAACCAAAAGCCCTAAAACCAAAGAATAAAGGAAACTTGACATATAAGAAATAGGAATGCAAAAGCTCTGTAAAAAGGAAATATGAAAACCAAAGTAAAATAGGAGTACGATGTATGCTACATCAGGTCTCCCCCCCTATGAGCGGTTCGTCCACGAACCCTAACAGGTCATCATCCGCCGGTTCAAACTTGAAAAGGTGCTTGACGTTAAAAACATCAGCTGTATGCACATGTGACGGGAGACTGAGACGATAGGCATTAGCGTTCATCTTCTCAATAATCTGGACCGGACCAATCTTCCTATGCTTAAGCTTATTATACTGTCCCACCGGAAACCGCTCTTTAGTTAAAACTGCCCAAACAAAATCACCGACCTCAAACTGGACCTCGCGACGACGTTTGTCAGCAGCGCGCTTGTATTTCAGGACAGTACCCGCCAAATTATCTCCAGCAGTTGCGTGAACACGAGCCAAATGATCGACAAGGTCCACTGCACGTCCATGAAACTCCCCTGGTTGTGGTGTCGTTGTTAAGCCCAAAGGACCTCGAGGAACCACGCCATAGACAACATGAAAAGGACTGAACCCCAGGCTACGATTAAGGGCATGGTTATGAGCAAATTCTGCTTGGCATAAAACAGAATCCCAAGACCGAAGATTATCACCTACCAAGCAACGCAACATATTCCCCAGGCTGCGATTAACAACCTCTGTTTGACCATCGGACTGCGGGTGATATGCGGAACTCATGTTTAAACTCGTTTTAAAAAGCTTCCACAAAGAACGCCAAAAGTGACTAAGGAAACGCGAATCCCGGTCAGAGACGATGGACAAAGGGAGACCATGCAACCGATAGATCTCACGAAAGAACAGAGAAGCCACTTGAACGGCATCTGTAGTCTTCTTACAAGGCACAAAGTGAGCCATTTTCGAAAATCGGTCCACCACGACAAAAATAGAATCATTACCGCGTTGAGTTCGCGGGAGACCGAGGACAAAGTCCATGCTGATATCGCTCCATGGTTGTGTCGGGATCGGGAGGGGGAGATACAATCCGGCGTTGCTGGCATGCCCTTTCCCTCGTTGACAAGTAGTACAACGAGCCACGAACCTTTCAACATCCCGGCGCAACGTAGGCCAAAAGTAAGAATCTGTAACTAGCTTAAGTGTTCTATCCCGTCCGACGTGTCCTTCGCAATGCAAGTCTTTGATTATCTGCAAACGGAGGCTACTCTCAGGTACACACAAACGATTGTTCTTGAACACAAAGCCGTCGACCAGAGAAAATTCAGACTGCTTGTGAAGCGCCAAATCCTTCCAAATAGCCGCAAAGAATGGGTCTGTCGCATATAATTCTGCCAAGCATTCAAAACCCGTGACGGAGACGCTGAGTGTGGACACCAACGCGTGCCTGCGGCTTAAAGCATCTGCTACTTTATTAAGCTTTCCAGATTGATGCTTGATAACGAAAGTGAACTGTTGTAAATAAGCCGTCCACGAGGCATGACGAGATGAAATCTTATCCTGCGTTCCTAAGTATTTTAACGCCACATGATCCGTAAATAAAACGAATTCTTTATGCGCCAGGTAGTGACGCCAATGTTTTATGGCTTGGACGATTGCATAGAACTCGACATCATAAGTGCTGTAACGAACCCGGGCACCAGCCAACTTCTCACTGTAAAAAGCGATCGGACGTCCATGCTGACTTAAAACAGCACCCACGCCTAGCTTTGAAGCATCACAATGTAACTCAAAAGGTGAGTCAAAGTCAGGGAGCACTAAGATTGGAGCGGTTGTGAGCTTTACTTTAATCAAAGCGAATGCCTCAGCTGCTTCTGTAGTCACACAAAAGAAGTTTGCTTCATGCAGTCAGTAATTGGAGCCATAATAGTACTGAAATTGTGAACAAACCGTCGATAGAAGGACGCGAGGCCATGAAAGCTTCGGACTTCGGTAATGTTAGTAGGTGTCGGCCATGAAGCAACAGCTTCAACTTTCTGTGGATCAACACGCAACCCTGTCGATGAAACCACGTATCCGAGAAACAAAACTTCTGACATGCCGAACTCGCATTTTTGTTTTGCCACAAAAAGTTTCTCGGATCTTAGAGCGAGTAACACATCACGTAGGTGAGAGAGGTGGTCGTCCATTGTCTTACTAAAGATGAGGATATCATCAAAATAGACGACGACAAAGCGTCCAATGAAAGGCCTGAGGGCTTGGTTCATGACTCTCATGAACGTACTAGGAGCATTGGACAATCCAAATGGCATAACCATCCACTCGAAAAGACCTTCACGAGTTTTAAAAGCTGTTTTCCACTCGTCGCCTGGCCGAATCCGAATCTGATGATAACCACTCTTGAGATCCAATTTGGTAAAGACTGATGCTTTTCCTATCTGATCGAGTAAATCATCTAGTCGTGGTATAGGAAATCTGTACCGAGTAGTAATTTTATTGATAGCTCGACTATCAACGCACATACGCCATGATCGGTCCTTCTTTGGTATAAGCAACGCGGGAACCGCGCACGGACTCAAGCTCTCCCGAACATAACCCTTGCCTAACAAATCTTCGACTTGACGTCTAAGTTCTTCATGCTCCTCAGGGCTCATGCGGTAATGTGCTCGGTTGGGAAGAACTGCGTTGGGCACGAGGTCGATATGGTGTTGAATGTCCCGAAGAGGTGGCAAACCAGCAGGTAACTCATCAGGAAAGAGGTCCTCAAACTCGTGTAGGATGGAGGAGAACGCCGAAGGGCACGGAGTTGGTTGGGGCGGAGCTGGAGTGACAGCGACCAAAGCAAATAAAGGTCGTGTGTCTCGTAGTTCCTGCTCGAACTGTGATTCGGATACGACCATTAAATTATGTTTCGGTGGCGCCGGGGTTGTGGGTGTCTTGATCGCGTGATCTGTCTCAGGCGAAGGAAGAAGCGTGATCTTGCGACCTTCAAAAATAAAGGAGCTTGTGTTTGTCTTGCCGTTATGGATAGCTTCCCGATCGTATTGCCACGGGCGTCCGAGGATGATATGAGCAACGTCCATAGGGGCAATATCACAATAAAATTCATCCTTGTAGAAGGAACCAATGGAGAGAGACAGTAGTGTTCGTTTGGAAACAAACACCTCGGCTCCAGTTTGCATCCACAGCAAACGATAGGGATGTGGGTGGGTTTCGGATTTCAGAGACAATTTGCGCACTGCTTCCTCTGAAACTACATTGGCTGAACATCCAGAATCGATTACAAACCGACAAACTTTATCTTTAACTGTGCAGGTGGAGCTAAATAAAGCCGTACGCTGCCAAGCTTCATCTGTTTTAGGGGCGAGACAGTTGCGTCGCATCATGAGAAGTGTTCCCGTGTCTCCACTTACTTGTTCTTCTTCGTAATCGTCGGTTTGATCAGGCTCTTCATCGAAGATGGGATCCCCGACTAGTTCTCTTTCATTAGCCATCAACCCACGACGTCCCTTGTTGGGGCAGGCTGTTTGAAGATGACCGCGTTCGCCACAGGTGAAGCATCGTAGGGCATTAGGGCGAGAAGGGCGTGTATCTGCTACGGTTGTTTCTGTTGGTCGTGTTCGTTGTTCTTGGGACGTGTCCCGATCAGTGGCTGATTTTGTATCATCAGAAGTAGCTGAGTTTGAACGTTGTCGGTTGTTGTTCGTCCACTGGCTAGCACCAAGACGAGATTGTTGCTCGATTAACAACGCGCGCTGTCTTGCCTCAGAAACTGAACCCGGATCAAACTGATGGAGCATATTCTGTAGCTGAGGTCGAAGACCTGCAATGAACCGAGCCACCAATTGATCTTCTGAATCCTGAATGTCGATGCGAGTGAGCATCAAATTGAATTCATTGGAATAATCTTCGACGGAGCGGGAACCCTGACGAATATTATGAAACTTCTGGAATAAAAGCCGTTCGAAATTATACGGGATAAAGTTTTTTCGCATGTGTTTCTTGAGCTTATCCCACAGAATAATCTTCTCCTTACCCCGACGGGTACGAGAAAGCTTCAGTTGACTCCACCATGAGGCGGCATGTCCACGGAATCGAGTCGTAATGAGAGACACTTGTTTGTTGTCTGGAACATCTTTGAATTCTAAAAATTCATCGACTGTTACAAACCAGTCAAGAAGGTCTTCCGGTTGGGAACCACCGTGGTACTCGGGGATATCGATCTTAATACCCGAAGCCCATCGTGTATTGTCGTTCTGGCGAGGGTGTCGCTGTTGTTGATGCCGATTGTTATCCCCAAAAGGATTTTCTCCATCGGAATCGTCAGTAGCTTCGTCCAAAACAGGATGACGACGTCGGTTATTGCGTTGCTGTGGTGCTGCGTTTGCAGCTAGTGCGGCTTGTACGCCGGCTTGAACTCCAGCTTGAACTGCATCAGCCATTGTTCTTCGAATATCCTCACGAAAATTGCCTTGAAAGTCTTCCAAGAACTGTTGAAAGTGTGTCCAGTCGTTAGCTGGTTCTTTACCAGGTCGAGGAGCCATCACAAGATCGTAACGACGATGAAAATCGAAGTTCCAAGTCTCTGATACCAATTGACGGAGCGGAAGTACCGTCTAGTAACCGATAATGCGAAGTAACGTTGAATTCTGCGAATACCCGTTAGCTAAGCCTTCTTATTCTGTTGAATTCTCTCAAGAATTTCCAGAAACAAGGATCAAAGAGTTTGTTAAAACAAAAGCTCTATGTATTATAAATTCAATGATAAAAGTTGTGCCTCTTACAAAGCCAAGAGATCACATTATATAGTAAAACCAAAAGCCCTAAAACCAAAGAATAAAGGAAACTTGACATATAAGAAATAGGAATGCAAAAGCTCTGTAAAAAGGAAATATGAAAACCAAAGTAAAATAGGAGTACGATGTATGCTACATCACTATTTGATTGTAATGTTATTATTCTCGTGTTATTTTGCTAGATTAATTTGGTATATGTAATGTAAGTTGTGGAATTGTGGTCCTTCTGGACGGAAAAAAGTGTAAATAACGATCACTAAATAAAACTAAATTTATTATATTTGTTGACTGGCGAATGTTGCTGAAATTAAATGGATTTAAACAAGTTATATTTTTAAAGACAACTGGTTCTGATTATACTGTTTAGATTGTGGATTTTACTGATCCAACTAGATAAGTCGGTCTAGATGTTAAAACATTGGTACAGGTCATTATATTGTATGATCTATATCTATTGGTCTGACTCTGAGTGCAGTTTCGAGCACAGTATCTACAAGTCACAAGTAGAACTTCAAGTCAAACTACTGCATGATTTAGATATATAGCAATTAAAAAGTGGAAGAAAGGTGATAGTGTTGAAGCTTGAAGCCTTCAAAGGTTGTAGGACAAACAGTTTGTTAAAAAGTTTACTAACTGTTGTAAACTTAAGGTTGATTTAGGTTTGTATGTGTCCCTAATCCATACAACCGTAAAAGGCAAATCTTAAAAGTAACTGTGAAGTCAAGGTAAAAGAGTAAATGTCATAGTTATAGAAGCAAAGAAAAATCCACCTATTTTCAGTTGTCGCATGTTTTACTGCTATGATTGCTTTTGTTTTTCATATATTAGTGATTACAGTACTAGAGAGCAGCGTGAAAACGTTAGGATATGTAACTTTTAGGAATTTTGTTTACCTACACAAAAGATTCATTGCCACTTTCTATCATCTTTGTTGCCATAGTGTTTGTTAAAAGGAGTATACTCACAAAAGTGAACATCTTTCTTATCAAGAGAGAAAGGTAAAGGGTCACATTCGTACGCACGCATGTAAAAGTCATTATACTGGCTAATGCACACGTGCGCTCTCTTCTTAGCCCCATAACCATAAGGGCATCATCATATATTGCTTTTTGAATTGGACTAAACTACCCTCACTAATCTGTTTTTGTCGCATTGGTTTAGTTTAATCATTCACAGAGCATATCATATGAAATCATAATTCATACATCTTGGAAGATCTTCTATTACTAAAGGCATGACGGCTCCCACTAAAATCTCCATCTAGTTATAGTCTAAATAATACTATTTTTTTTGTAAAAACTAAAAAGTAAATAACAAATAGTAAAAGTCAACTACTTATTAGATAAACTAATATAATTGCATGTTAACCATTTTTGGTCCTAAAGAATCTCTTGTAGGACCATCCACACACACGGATACACCGTCTAATTTGATCAATAGGTTCCGTTGACGTCGCTGCTCTCTATGGCTAATTGGTCATCTCATGAGTGTTTTGAATCAATATTGTCATTTAAAATTACTAATCAAATATTACAAAGTCTTCAAAGTTACATATCGAGTCTTTACCATTTCCAACCCAACTCTATTTTCTCTTCTATATTTTACACAAAAATAGAGTAATTCTATTATAGAATAAGTTTTGCTCCAATGATTTACTTTACAATAGAGTTACTCTATTTTGTAGAGAAAATAGTGTAAACCCATTTTTTTACTCTATATTTGGAGTAAAATAATGGTTTTACTCTATTTTCTCCACAAAAATAGAGTAACTCTATTATAGAGTAAACCATTAAAACAAATCTTACTTTATAATAGAGTTACTCTATTTTTATGTAAATTATAGAAGAAAAAATAGAATGCTATTGGAGATGCTCTTACAAAAAATCTAAGTAAAATGTCTCTCTTGTGTGGACGAACGATCATCTCTAATATAGCTAAATTCTTATACATGCTTTCTTTAAATGATCGCTTTATAAACCAAACGCTCAATTGATGGTGACAAAACTCATAGCATATAACAAATATGCATGCAATATCAATTCGAATATATCGAATAAGTTTAGATGTCACACAAAAGTGATCCATTTTATATATTTATCTAGAATAGTTGTTATATTAATCAAGGCTATAGTAACTATTTCGTCCCGTAGTTTTATGACCTTGAGATAATTCATTTTTGGTTAGTTTTCGTAGTTTGTTTACTGATTACTTCATTAATTGCTGAGAATACCATGAGAAAGAGCTATATTTATGTCAGTGAGCCTAGTCTTTCATTTTCACGTCGTTGCTATGTTTCTTTTTTTGTTGGTAAAATCGTCGTTGCTATGTTCACGTATATACGGCAATACCCAAATAAGTTGAGTACATTAAAACCTTACACAAGGGGCTATACACTATTTTACGGTGTAGTTTTTATTCATTCGGATAACTTTTGTGGGAATCACTACAAAACTTTTATGGAAACATGAATTGAATATTCAAAATGCACGTATCAGACGTATTCTTGAAGTGTGGACACACTCGTGTGTACAAGTTAATCAAATCAGATCAGATCGTATACCAAGAGATTGTGTTATGGTAAGCATCTACACAACAATCAAGGCCTAAAACGATCAAACACATCAAAGTGATATACTGATATATCTTGAATAAAACTCTCAAAGATAGAAAGTGCATTTTAGCAACAAAGAAAAAGAAATCGAAGCTCTACTATAAGTACTAGTACTAAAATAAAGGGAACGCCTATTTATAGCAAAATAAATAAACAGCCCACTGAATAGTGTTGATTTCATACACGAACGTAGCAATAACTATCTATACATATGAACTGTAATAAAAACTTGGAAACTTATGTAATTTTGTGCAAGTCACGAGAATCTCGCAAACGGACAGAAGAACTCAGAGAGCGGCGCATTTATCTTAAAAGACTCAAACAAACTCACGAGTTTCTTGACGTCCACCATAATTAAGAGTAACCCCATCAGTGGTATTCTATTCCCCCCTGTAATTACTCTACTTGGTATTATTATGGGTAAAGTATATTATCAAAAAAATAATACTCCAAAAAGAAAGCCATTTGTCTGCATCACACTATTATTATGCGTACTCTCCTTTTTAAAAGTATAATATGTTCCACTTCCTCTCCCAATTATTTATAGCAATGATTTAATTACTAACATTACAAATAATTGCGTCGAATATAAAGAAAAAATAAATGGAAGCGCGTGGGTCCGGACCGTCAATTCCGATGACGTGGCAATACCTCGTGGAAAATTGAATGCAAACTGTAAAAGATAACGACCAGTGAGAGATGGAGAGAGAGAGAGAGAGAAGAGGCTCGTCATCCTCCATGTAATAAAAAGAGTTTAGCTTATTTATTCTCTTCTTTGTCCGTTCGATTTCACATTTTGTTTCGTTTCTTTCCATTGCCTGAGATCGAAAGTGGTGTTGAAGAGTTCGCAAAATCTGCACGTTCTTGTTTGCTTAATTAATTCCAACGAGTATGAGAAACGTGAATAGCACAGTCGAGACGGTGAACGCCGCCGCTTCTGCCATCGTCTCCGCCGAGTCTCGAGTCCAACCTTCTTCAGTAATACAGGTAACAACAACACCATGATCTCTCCCCTCTTTCTTTATCTTCAGATTATGTTTGTAGCTCTGATCATCAATCTTCTCTTTTTTTTTTGTTAATTTACAGAAGAAAAAATGGGGAAGGTGGTGGAGCTTGTACTGGTGTTTCGGATCCCAAAAGAACAACAAACGGATCGGTCACGCGGTTCTCGTACCCGAACCTGTTGCATCGGGATCAGCTCCGGTTGCTCCCGTCCAAACCTCATCGAGCAACTCAACTTCAATATTCCTTCCTTTTATAGCTCCTCCTTCATCTCCCTCCTCGTTTCTACAGTCAGCTCCTTCCTCTGTCTCCCACACGCCTCATAACTTAACCGGTAACGAACCGGCTTCAGCCTTTGCTATTGGGCCTTACGCTAACGAAACCCAGCCCGTGACTCCTCCCGTCGACTCCGCCGTCGCAACCGCGCCGTACACGCCGCCTCCAGAGTCAGGCCAGGTGTCTTCTTGCGCAACGCCGTCTTCCCCTGAGGTTCCTTTCGCTCAGTTGCTTACCTCTTCGCTAGAACGAGCTAGGAGGAACGGTTGCGGTGGAGTGAGTGTGAGTCGGAAGTTCTCAGCCGGGCACTACGAGTTTAAGTCGCATCAAGTGTATCCGGGGAGTCCAGGCGGTGGGAATCTGATCTCTCCAGGCTCGGTGGTGTCGAACTCTGGTGCTTCTTCTCCTTACCCTCTTGGTAAATGCTCCATCGTTGAGTTTCGTATTGGTGAGCCTCCGAGGTTTCTTGGGTTTGAGCACTTCACGGCGCGTAAGTGGGGGTCGAGGTTCGGTTCCGGGTCGATCACGCCTGCTGGTCAGGGTTCGAGGTTGGGTTCGGGTGCTTTGACTCCTGACTGTGGAAGTGGGGGAGGTCTTGGGTCGAAGCTTGGTTCTGGTGCTGTGACACCGAACGGTGGAGAGGTGGTGGTGGGGAGTCTTTTGGATAGTCAGATCTCTGAGGTTGCTTCTTTGGCTAATTCTGATGATGACGTGTCGTCGTCAGGTGGCGTGGTTGCTCATAGAGTTTCGTTTGAGTTGACTGGTGAAGACGTGGCGCGTTGCTTTGCGAGCAAGCTATACGGAGTGGGTTTAAATGAGAAAACGAGTGAGGATCCGAACAGATGGAGTGATTCGGTTTCTGGTAACGAGCTGAGTCAGAAGTTAAAAACGTTTTCGTTAGGGTCGAGCAAAGAGTTCAAGTTTGATAACACGAAAGAGGAGATGGTAGAGAAGACAGCAGAGTGGTGGGCGAATGAGAAGGTTGGAGGAAAAGGTGATAACAGTCCTGGAAACAGTTGGAGTTTCTTTCCTGTGTTACGGTCTGGAGGATTCAGTTGACAAAAGCGTTTTTTCAGTCTTCTTCGTTACCAGAAGAGAAGAAACACCATCTAACATTGGTAAGCAGTTCAATGATTTGGTAAGAGATTGGGGTCTAACAACTATACGTATATATATATAGCTTTGCATTGTGGGAGTCTATGTTGTACTGATATGATGATATATATAGAAATAATATTCTTTGGATCATGAAATAATATGAAAACTCATTTCATTTCAAAATCTTAAAGCTCAAGTGTAAACCCTCAAAATTTAATGAGGTCAACAAAATAACAAATCAATCTCTTCCTATCAAGAATAACGACTCTTGAAATCAAGAAAAATCTCTCTAGAAGCAAGAAAAAAAAATGATTTGTCCATCTATCTCTCTCGCTAATATTGCACTTTGGTATACCTAAAAAGACTGATACTCTCTGCTCCAGAACCAAGTTTCGATTTTTCAAGGAATCTTCTGTTTTGGAACATACTTCACCTTCGTGCCCCTGTGGTTTGGTCTTCCGGCGGTTTTAGTACCATCTGAGGATTCGTGAGTGTTGTTGCCCGACATGTCTGTTTCCTGAGACAGAACCAACGTCACGTGTTCTGTAGAGATTGCCTCTTTCCATTCTGACATGCCAAATCAGATTTGAGTAAACGGCTAAAAATGTTGAGATTAAACAATTGGGAAATTCAAAAAGGGAAGAAAAGAAGTTTTACTCTTTGCAAGAAACGCCTTTGCTTCTTGGTTGTTGAACTGCAAACCTATGTGATGAGCGGTCTTAACTTCAGGTGCAGTTGAGCTTGAGTGCTTATTTTTCTTGTCTGTGTTTCCGTTGGCTGTTGACACTTTCCTTCCCTGACTGCTCATTGGTCTCAATACCTCAACAGTTGATTGCTCAGATTTGGGTTTCGCCTCAACCGCCTTTGTTTTTCCCTCCTCTTCACTACGTTTTGTTTGGTTATGTTCTCCGCTGAGACAGCTGTTTGAATAGTTACACTTACCGATCCAATCAGAACTTCACTCTTCTTAGTTTGTTCCTGTTCAGCTACTCCTGCGTCTGGTGATATCGATTTGGGGTTATCAGTTCTCCGGCTCCAAACTTTAGTAGTACTGGCTCTTGCGTCTCTGTTAGTTCCATTCTTTCGCATACTAACTTAACTAGTTAATTTTGGCCAAAAACGCAACATGTCATCATCCGTGTACGGTGAAGAACAGTTGTCAACTATCATAATCTTGAGGTTGCGTCAACACGTCATACTAACTTAACTAGTTAATTTTGATCTCAGTTGTCAACTATCATAATCTCATATCACAAATGTCAAATTGCTTGACTCTAGCCAAATATGTTATGCGTCTCTGCAGAATTCTAATCAAGCTTCTATAATCCACGTTTAATTTTTTGTGGAATATCATTTGTGTTTTAATCTGTTTTGATAGAATATATATTTAGATTAAACGTGGGATTTTACCAAAAAAAAAGATTAAACGTGGGAAAATGTGGTTTTAGAAGGGATATATTGAGACGTAAGAGCTTGACAAATTTGAATCTGTAAGAAACTGAGGAAAATGTTTCAATTAAGGCCCCATTATTTTCCAAAATGATCACAATGATATCAAAGATTCAACAAGCGTTACAACTTTTTCTGCAGGTACCAAAGTAATCAGGAGAGCCAATCATATAAACAGGATTTTTCTTGCATTCCCCAAGCTGAGCCCATTGTCCACAGTTCTCATCTTCATCACTGCATTCACCACTCTCCTCATCCTTTATTGCTTGTTTATTGGTGTATATCATTTTTGTCGCAACCAACAGTTCCCCTTTCAGCACAGGACATCTAAAATGAGTGCTTGCTGGATCCAAAGATACATTCAAGTGTCTTTTGAAGAACAGAACTGCGTTTCCTTTTACCGGTCTTAAAATGTTACCGGTCTGCGAGCATTCTGACCAACTCTGTGTGCTTTTCACCTAGTGTGTAAAAAGTGGATATATGATTTTGGAATATTCGTTGTGCTGTGCTAAAAATACTCGACAGTCTATTTGTTACTACTGACCTCTGAATATGGGAAGAGAAGCTCTCCACCTTGGGTTGTATTTGAGAGGTAGAGAATGATAGTTGCCAGCAAAGATTCATGCCAAAGTGAGCTAGAATCTTCTCCAAAATAATCCAACTTCTTGCCTGTATTTTCTGGCGTGTACCTTCTTAGCTTGATCGGACTGCTGTTTTCTGAAAGATGTGCACCAAAAGAGACACATAAGCCGGTAGTTTTGGGCCAAGAAGAAGGCGATTACAAACATAAATAAAGAAAATATGCCTTTTCAAGAGCAATTAAAAGGTGTCTATAGATTTGAAAACCAAGATAAGTAAAGGTTTGTACGTAGTACCTCTTGGTAGGAAAGACCATGCAGAAATCTTTTCTTCAATTCCAGCAACTATTGAATCCTACTTTACCCAAAAGTGTACCAATTTAGTGACTTGAATGCTATATATACCAGGGTTATAACAACTGCGCTTTCTAAGTTGCTTGTCACACAAAACTACAAACATGTTTTCTTATAGTCTACTTTAATAACATCTATATAGCATATTTACCACATTGTGTTTAAGGTATATATGACAAAAGATTTCTTGACATGCTTGTGTATCAAGAAATAAACTAAGAACTTACCGGCACATCTAAAATGTACTCGGAACTTACTAGTTGCGTCTTCCCATCAGCATCCCCTGACTTAATCTCTGAAGTCTCCTTTCTCTACAGAAAAAGCAACAACCATCACAAATGTATCAAATATATCTCAACAAACCGGAAGGAATTGAAGAGGAATTAACTTACCAAAGATATCAGATGATCACACTCTTCCTCTGACAAGAATCCGCGGTAAAGAAAGACCCTGTGCTTACCAAATAATAAAACACTCATTAGTATCTCTTGAAGACTAATGTTCAGGCTATCTATAAACTTCAACAAACAACAGCTAGAAAATTTCCGCTATGTATATAACTGGATGATGGATCCATATATGAAGCAGATATCCATGAAAAAAGTACCTTACCTTGGTTGCCATGAAAGTTGAAGAACCCGTCTAGGGTCCACAAATTTAGATCCAACAACATGACTAGATTGTGTATAACTCTCATCTTTATCTCGGAGTTCCTTCCGACTGCATAGATTGAAAAAAAGGAAAAGAAAGAATCAAAATAGAAGGAAGCAGGAGACAAACATTGCGATACACGATTTACAGTATTAAAGCTAACCAAACTGAGATGTGATTAACATTCTAGCAAGCCCCATTATTGCAAAAATCTATCTACATACCCTTCAATCGGGTTCAGAGCGAAATGCAATCAAAATGCAAGGATCCTTTAAAATCTCAAACAAGAAAAACCGATTGATCAATGAGGAATTTCGAAACGCACCTTCCACCGAAACAGAAAGGAGAAGAAGACATGATCATTAGTAGGATAGGGAAGATTTGGCTAAGGGAAGCCATTGCTCCAGTGGTACTGGTAACATAGCATAAATGAATGGTCTGTTCATATAGGCATTAGATGGTATACATGCATTGTAAGAAGGTAGAAAAAAAGAATACAAAAGATAGAGATGAGCAAACATGATGCAACCTAGCGAATAAATTAGATAATGAATCTATATACGCATATGCATGCTTGCGTATGAACGTATGCATGGTGTATACAAATAGATGCTAATAATAGAGTGTGCAGTGCCTTAAAAAAGGGGATGGTTAAGCTAATTTTAAGGTTTGAAAAAAAGAAAACAATGTGCGCCTTTATCACAACAGATTAGCGACTAATATTAATGATAATAAATAAGAGCAGTTGTCCGAGTTTGTCTCGACCCTCCCTTTACAAACCAATTAAGCATTATATTTCTTCCTTAATTCTCCTACCAAATTACATTGCCATCTTCCTCTTTACCAGAGGACAATCAATATTTCACGCAAAACAAGAAGCTCCTCTCCTCAAGCTTTACCATAAAAACTAAACAAAAGCAATGGTTTGTCTCCTTTCTTCTCTTGTTTTTTAATGATAATTTTGTAGGATTATTGTTACTATACAATGGCATGTATGTCGCAGGCAATCGATGTGAAAGAACATCTGATTCTGAAAATATGCATGTCTATATAGACCTTTAAAACCTGGTGTTTGGATGCAATGATTGTCTACTCATGTTAGATGTCGATTTCTACATGTTATTGACGTGTTTCTCGTTATTTTGTATAAGATATACTCATCTCGTTTTTAATACATAAGTTGATTACACGTATTACATAAGCTTCCACATAAAAATGGAATAGAAACCTACCTAACTTCAGAATAAAAGAAAATACTTTTGTTTTTGATGTGATGGTGATGGATATCTATGATATGATTGAATGAAAAGGCAAACGCGGCGTCAGGGATGGCAGTGGAGGACAACTGCAAGCTGAAGTTTTTGGAGCTAAAGAGAAGAACCTATCGGTTCATAATATTCAGGATAGACGGGCAGCAAGTGGTGGTGGAAAAGTTAGGAAACCCGCAAGAGACTTACGATGATTTCACCGCTTCTCTCCCTGCCGACGAGTGCCGCTATGCGGTTTTCGATTTCGATTTTACCACCAATGAAAATTGCCAGAAGAGCAAAATCTTCTTCATTGCCTGGTAAGTTATTCTCGAAAATCTTCTTATTTGATGTTTTCATTCAGTTTTACTAAATATATCATAAAAAGTATAACAAAACTATAAGCCTTGTTAACTTAAAACATGTACACCATGTACTCTTCTTATATATATGTTCAAAGTAATGTTATGAACGACTTGGCTTGTGTACAAGCTCACCAAACCGAGAGTAACTATAAATGCAAAGCACACATGAACTAGACTTAACCAAATATCCAACTTTATGAAAAGATGTGTTCAGGACTTTTTCCGGGCTTTATGCCCATCCCTAACTATACCCTATACTTAAATTTCCAACATACCAGACTTGATTTTGTTTCAGTAATCTTGGATGAAGTGTGCTTATGTGTGTTTGGCTTTGTTGAATGATGCATGGTAGGTCACCGGATTCATCTAGAGTGAGGATGAAGATGGTGTACGCGAGCTCTAAGGATAGGTTCAAGAGATCCTTGGATGGAATTCAGGTTGAACTACAAGCCACTGATCCTAGCGAGATGAGCTTTGACATCGTCAAAAGCCGAGCTCTCTAGACATTTCCTTTGTTTTCATCTAAGTATCTAATATATCATCTTTCGTATTTCTGATATTCCAAAAAGAAAAAAAAGATTGAAACACTTTTCAGTGTTATGTAATTTCCTTGGTTTAAGAACTGAATTGTTCGTTGTCGTTTTCATTCATATATTCACTTGTCTTTGTAAATAATGTTATTATATACTCCATGTTGGGAGAAGTTGAACCATGTCGTTGAGCATGTTTGTGTAACATCTCAAATAAAAACCGTAAAATATGCTTACAAGATGTCGATATGTCCGAGTGGTTAAGGAGACAGACTTGAAATCTGTTGGGCTTCCGCCCGCGCAGGTTCGAACCCTGCTGTCGACGTTTTGTTATCTCGTACGTGGCTCTTTTGGAGTGTAACGGATTAGTCGGGAAGTATATTCGATGTAACTTGTTTAAGAAGTTATTCTTCTACAGCCTCCATTCCTCAGTCTTCTTCTTCCCAGGAGGGTCACCAAATCTGAGGAGCGGTTTCCTTCAGTGGCACGCAATGTTCCGCTTACTTAATTGCGGTTGGGAACGCAGCTTTAGTGTTTCTGGAATAGCTCTTGGAGAGTGGAGGGCTTGACATGTATGGAACATTGGAAGCATTTCTTGTGAACTTCACGGCCATTGTCTTTGTCACCATTCTCTTTGGTGCTTTTGTGGTACTCACTGTTTCTGCTAAGTCTCCGTCGCCTTCCTCTTCCATTGATTATGCTGATATCTACAGATATTCTGCTATATGAAAATTTTCTACCTTCCACTCATATCTGTATAGCCGCTTTTATTATCATTAGATCATATTTTTATATGATCTATTTTAAGCTGAAAACTTTGTGACGATCTTCAATAGAGTTTATGAATCTTGAAAATCTTTGAACATCTTAGCATGAATTTTTTTTTTTTTAATTTACAAATGTGATTTACATAGTTAAGACGTAACATAGCTACGTCATTGTTGATGAAGAAAAGAAAAAACCAGAAGAGTTACAATCTGAGTCCTCTCTATCAATTTTATGTTCCTGCTTCTGACACTTTGAGCCAAACACAATGTCGTCAAGAGTCCAGTTGCTGTTATTCATCATCATTTCGTTGTAATGGAACCGATCAACGTCACCTGGTTCTTGGTAGTCTAAGACGGATCCTTCAGTACTTGGAGCTTGATTGTGGTTGGAGTCTGTCAAATCAGAGGAAGAAAACCACTCGGAGAAGAAAAGCCTTGGAATCTCAGGACCAGAAGAAGAACATGAATAGTTGTTGTTGCTTTCTTGTGATGGAGATGAAGATGTCTTCTCCGGATGTCCCTGGAAGGAGATGACGTGATTTGAGACTAAGGTTTGCAGGTTTCTTTCTCCACAAGAAGCATTTGATTCAGAAGAAGAGGATATAGATGGAGACTTGAGCCACTTCTTTTTCAAATGAGAATGCCAATAGTTCTTTATCTCGTTGTCTGTTCGTCCAGGTAAGTATTTAGCAATCGTCGACCACCTATTCACACTCAAAACTGTTATTTTTAGTATCTGCTGAAACAATAGGGCTAGGGTTTCAGTTACGACTATGCTTACTTGTTACCCAAGGAAGAGTGAAACGTCAAGATAATTTTTTCTTCTTCTACACTAATCATATCCCTCTTTAACCCTGGTCTTAGGTAATTAATCCATCTTAGTCTGCAGCTCTTCCCATTCCTTTGTAACCCTATAAAAATGAAATCCATAGAAAATAACTAAAGTAATTAAAGATCAATCCCAAGAAGAACTAAGTATTTAAGAAGAAAAAGATTAAAAAGAGAGACCAGCTTTGATGGGAACAGTGGTCCAGCAAGAATGGCCATGAGAGAGGATATATCTGCTTAGCTTCTCGTCTTCTTCAGGTGACCAGAACCCTTTCCTCTGTCTCTGCTTTAGCTTGTCTCCAGATTTTGTTTTCGCCATTTCTCTGTTACTATGAGTCATGTGTGAATATTATGATGTAGAGAATATATATATCACCAAAAGTCTACAGATAATAGTCTTCATAGTGTTAAGAAATAACACAGTGGGCTGCTTAGAATAAAAGACATGACCTGTATTATAGTTCCATAATGACTTTTGTCCTCACTCCTTCCTTGTACAAATGCATACAATACGAAAACATGCCATATAATACGAAAGTTACACATATATATTATAAACTTTATTTGCATGTTTTTGTATTGTATGCATTTATATAAGGAAGGAGTGAGGACAAAAGTCATATTGGAATATATATTAAGACGGTTAGGTGTAGCAAAAGTCTACTTAGATAAAATTAAACTATCGATACAGTGATAAGATTTATAGTTCTCAACTCAGAAAAAAACTAGCATATGTGCCATCGTATTTTGAAAATTATTTGCAGAAGGAAGAAACAAAGTATTACGAATGAAAAAAAATAGTTTCACCTTTTTATCCGGAATCTCAAACATTGTAATTAGTCTCTTCTAATGCGAATTGATCCAAAAAATATTAAGACTATACAGTAACATATTCATAGCCAAAAAGTCTACATATCAGCAATAATTCAAGAGAATATGACAGGCTTCTCCAGTTTGAGTTACGTAAGGATTACTCAATGACATTTTATGTTAGAAACTTAATCCGGATGGAATTATCTATCTGATTCATTCAATGATTGTGAAATTATGAAACAATGATTGTATAGACTCATCCAATCTGTTTAGAAAAATGTCTTATAGGAAAGTATCAATAGCAAGTAGACAGATTGTATTTGCGAGACCAAGAACTTAGAAAGAATATTAAAGTTTATCTGCGAGAATATGTTTCTTTGTTTTCTCTAACATATTTTGATTTTATAAGATGGCTAGATATTTTCTTCTCGTAAATGTTTTTGGGAAAGTCAACATATCTCTTTAACAATTTTAATTCCTCATG